>JAPZDV010000012.1:11733868-11746368 GCA_029814665.1 Acanthurus lineatus | reverse complement strand
GGCGCTTCTCGCCGCCGACAACGAAGCAAGAGATGGGCTCCCGCTCCAGGACCGTCTCGCACCTCTCGGTGGAGCGGTCGGACGGGATGAAAAGTGGACCGGACATTACCGGAGGCGTCTGAGCCGGCATGGTGAGCATAATCTCCGCGGATTTTCCATCTTTACCGAACAGGGAGTCCTGGTGCCACCGAGCGGAGAACGCCGCCGGTCCGCCGAGAGAGCGCATGGAACTCAGATGAAACTGCTTCAGAGTTTGCTGAAGTCCGGGATGGGGCTGAAAGCTCGTGCCCTCCATGTTGACGCCGGTTAGGAAAAGGGATTTCAAAACTCAAAATGAAAGCTGAAATTGACTTGACGAATCGAGCGTCCTCAGCATCCGGCTACACGCTCAATAACGCGCATTTCCATGTCACCGGGGAAGCTTCCCAGCGCGTCCATTCAGAAAACTGAAGGCTGGTGAATTCACAGGGGTTGTTCCTGTAAGCACACACAATTAAAGTCGACAACTCCTGGACTCACAACTCGTATTATCCAACGCACAATCACCGGGTACTGTGTTTCTTTGCGCTCCTGCGGTTTTACGCACTACTAACGTGCGCTCGAAATATGCCTCGTCTGCTCAGTCTGGCGTACTCTCAGTCTGTCTCCCCACTCACTCACTGTGTGAGTCTCTCTCTCTCTCTCTCTCTCTCTCTCTCTCTCTCTCTCTCTCCCTCTCCCTCCCTCTCTCTCTCTCGCCCTCTCTGTTTGTTTGTGTCTGGTTCAGTCATTGAATCCCAGCCAGGAATGTGACTGACTCCCCGGGCTGGCTCTTCCCTCAGCCAGCTGTTCCTCCCTCTGCTACATGGCAGCTGCACATTAAAAAAAGAAAAAAAAAAAGAAAAAAAAAATCCTTCTGAACCGAGGGGAGGGTGGAGCTTAGGAAAAAATAGTTGATATAGGGATTATAAAAATAAACTTTAGTACTTTAAATGTCTTAACCTCGTCGATCGGCATATTTGTTTTCTTTACAAACTCATTTGAACGTGACATTTTAAAAATTAAATGATCTAAAGCACAAATGTGTATAGTCGCTTTTCAGGGTCAATCGGAAACAGTAGAGACATGCGTTGAAAGAGGTAACTAAGTACATTAATATGTAAGTACTATACTTGAGTACATATTTGCGGACTTGCAGTTTACTTTTCTTGAGCATATTTATTTTATGCAACGTAACACGTTAAGTCCACCACGGCTCAGACAAAATGATTGTACTTTTCCCCCCACCATGTTTATTTTACAGCTTTAATTACAGTTTACTTTAAAAATTAACACTTAACATTCAGAGCAGTTTACCCGTTTGTGAAACGTTTTCCTTTACTTTTGGTATTTCAAGTACATTTTGCAGATAACAGGCACCTTTTGTGCCAAAATAACAATTTCAATTGACTTATATTGTTAACTACTTTTATGTAACATGAGACATGATGTTGTTGGGGTTTTTTTTGGGGGGGGGGGGGGGTCACTTATATCTTACTAAGCATATCCAAATCCAGGTGTTTGACTGTCAGAGAAATAAAGTTGTGCTGTTTTTAAGTAACTAAGTAGTAGTGGCAGTAGTTTACATGAATTTAAAAATACACAAAATAAATAGATTTCATTTATTAACATGGACCCTTCAGTGCGAAATTTCAACATTTCCTTTAAATTCCTCATTTCTGACATTAACTTGTTCAAGTCTCTTACTTTGTTTTACCGTTCAAGAAGATTAAGTTTTACTATTTCAGCAACTGCATGTGACAAAATTGATTTCATGCATTTCCAGTGGAAATTTTGAAGAAGGCACAGAGTTGTCTATCTGGTAGCCTTCACAGTTTTCAGTTTTCAGTACACCTCAGCTGTCATAATTTTCAAACCTGACATGTGTGATTATCTCTAATTCATCACCTTTTCAGGAGATTTGACAACCAGATGTTGTTGCAGCCACTGGATCTGTAAGAGGAGATCTTTTTTTTTTCTGACACGAGTAACAGTCAAGCCAATTACTTCAGCTGGAGAAATGTTTTCCTATTGATACTTAATAGCCATGTTGGATCAGCATAATGGCAGCATCCGGACTGAAACCTGGGTAGATAATAATAGTAATTTGATCCCCCATGCAAAAACACTAGATCTACCAAAGCAATTGTGGCAGTTTTTCTTATAGTAATACCTTTCTACATGGTCACAGTCACATTTAACTGAAATGTAGGCTTTAGGTATCAGCATATATTCCTTCATAATAAACATATTCAGACACACTTAGAGGTATTGTATTAAGCTTCTCATCTCCATATGTAAACAAGGGATTTCATCCTGATAATAAAAACAATATTCTCACAATACTGAAATATATTACATGGTTAATTAAAGCAATTAAAGCAACAGCAAAGTAAAAACTTGCTAAATTGCAAGATACCAGTGATAAGAGACAGAAAAGTATGTTCATCTCAAATACATGCAGTTGTTTTTTCATTGTAGTGACTATAAAATACCTTTTATCGCTTAAATTTAAATTTGAATAAGTAAAGACTAAACCTTGAGTATGGCATGAAATTAAACTATGCATCTAAGGGTTGAATGTCACTGTAAAATACAGTAAAGATCTGAATTATCCTTCTTTGGACTTTTACTTTTTTAGCCAGTAGAGGGCGGTAAATATCAACCAATGAACTTTGACATACATGGAAGTTGTTTGAAAAAACGGTTTTTAATGGTGAAAAAAAATATGCAAATGTTTACAGAGAGATTTTATTTAACTGAAAGTACAAAGACAATTATTATCTTTTTTTCATAATAAATACAACTCTATCGAACTTATAGCATGCATCAAAACAAATCATTAAAAAAATGGAGTGATGAATCATGTTTCAATGGCACCAGCTGGGTTGCACAGGTGACATAATAGGTTTTGGTTTAGTTTGTTTGCAGAATATCATCTTGACATCTAAAAGGATGTTTGAGGAGTAAACGCTGAACTCATTAGCAGTGACATTTTGCAACAAAAATATAAAATCTTGATATGATCCGAACTGACATAGAAAAACATTTATTCACTTTTTTTTTTACAAATGTTGCAGCATGTTTAAACTTCTTAACACCTTTAAAATGTTGTATGAAAAAATGCCTATTTTATTATTAATATCACATCCAATATCAGCAAATCCAGTAGTTAACTTAATGATTAACTGTCATAGATTGTAATTTTTCTGAGTGTTTCCTGTATTTAATGACATCACACCAGTTAAAGACAACAGGTTTAAAAACGACTGCAAAAAGCATTTATAAACAAACAGCTATTACTACATACATTGTTTGGCCTCAGTGCATTTTCTTCAGAGTCACAAATCACAAAAAATCTCTCTCATGATACCTCACACCACTTTAAAATGTCCCATGTAATTAATTTCCCTTTTCCACCTTTGAAACAGAACACATGGTTTAAATCTTTCCACATTTTAAACAATTAATCAGAATCTACTTACAATAATAATTTCTGGTAAGATGAAAACATATAAAGAGATTATCCATTACAGCAAACAATTGGCTATTACATGAAACTGAAAGGCTGTCATATGTTAAATATAAGTTATGATGTTTGAAACAAAATCTGAACTCCGACAGCTAATCCTTTCAAAATGACTTAATTATGCATTGTAATGTAATAAATATACAGATCACAAGCCTCAGTGATACAGAACAAGGAATCTTCTCATGTCAGGAGTGTGTCTGCATGGCCTCCGTCACGCTGCTCGAAGCCACATTTAACCTACTTAATACCAACTTTGAAAGTGGGTTCTCAAAAGTGTTATAGTTCGTTCATTTAACTCAGAGATATTTTTATTCATCGGAAACAGGCGGGAAGTGTGAGGCACTACCCTAATTCAGGCATCTTATTGTCGTACTGCGGCGGTGGAGTGATGGGCTAAATGGTAACTGGATTCTGTGTTGGGCTGCGGATTTGGATGCGGAAGTCCTTCAAGTGCAGTTTGTCTGACTTGATCCTCCTCACCCGGAGGGGCCTCAGTAGTCGGCTGGCCCGGCTGCTGCTGCGGGTGGGCAGGCTCGGGTTGGATGTCAGGCTTGGACGGTCAGCCTGGGGCTCAGCGGCAGGTTGAGCTGCAGCTGGTGTGGGATTATTCAGTGGGGTGTCCTCGGTGGGGTTACCCGTGGGCTCCGCTCCCTCATTTTCCACCGCAGCTATGATGTCCTCGTAGGACGGCAGCTGGGAGGTGCTACTGCGAAGGTTGCTATTGCGGACGGGGTAGTCGCCACTGCCAACGGCCTCCTCATAGCTCGGCACGTTGAAAGTGGTTGGATCTACAGCTCTGCAAAAGAATGCAAAAGGGAAACCTTAGTATAAAAGAAACAAGGAATAAAACAAGACACATCTGAAAAATGAACAAACTTTAAACCTGCAATAATGATTTTTCATACTTTTTTCGCTGCCCACTCAAGTAAAAAGGATACAAACTCAGAAAACAGCAATGACATTTTCTCAATTATTGTAATATAAATAATAAATATAATATAAATATAAAGAGTGTTAGCAACACATGCAAAGCCACATATTCAGTAGAGCAACATCATTCATTTGGAGTTGTGTTTGTGGCCGGATGATTTTATTTAGGTCCAATAATAAATCTCCTTTAGCTATGTTTTTGGTTCCCACCAAGTTCTGCGGGAAAGTTTGGCTCTTAAGCTGCCAAATGTTCCACCAAGTCCACCAGCAAGTGTCTGGATGTGTCCGTCTGCTGTCTGATGCCAAGCAGGTGGTGGATGATGTGTTTTTAAAAATTTGTTTGCTAAAATTGCCGTGGCCAAAAATGATGCTGTGAGAATGTTGAGACTGAACAAAGAACAAGTTGTGACCTATGAACCTAGAGCTGAGTTGAACCGAAGAGTTTGATGATAATTTTCTCAATTATAATGACTTCTTCAACTATTTTACTCCTCACAAAGCCTTTCATGATATCTCAGTATATTAGCTGTCATGTCCCAGGTTAACATGACTGCTTAGATGAATATTATAAAAACAACCTGCATTAATCAAATGAGGCTGTCTCGTGAGGCAGGATTACAGTTTTAGGAATATGAAAATGCTTGTAATAGAGACGTAATGTGTGAACTATGCTCATCCTTTTATTTTTTAGCCTTTTGCGAGGGACTATGTGATTATAGCACATTTCAAATTATTCTGATGGCATAAATATTATTTGCACAAAAAAGAAACACGTGCAGTCAGTGTGTTGCTTTCATCACATTATTTTTTTCTGGGTCAACATCTCAGTAAGGAGTTTTCAAATATTAAATAAAGTGGATTTCCAGTTTGTTCGAGTTTAAAAAGTTTTGAGACCTAGTAAGCAACTTATGTATCATTTGTTTCAAAATATTTCACATTGGAGTAATGATGGAAATTGACATCAGCTAAGGAAAATGATAAAACAGGGACTGAGGTCATTACTCACGGTTCTTCCTGCTCTCCTGGCACAAAGTCCATTAGGGGGCCTCCTGCCTGCGCTGGCTGGTTACTTCTGTTGTGTGCCGCGTTCCTCTTGCTCCTCACGCCGAGGCAAATGGATAAAAGCAGCAAGGCTGCCCCAACTCCAACCAGCACCATGGCCACTGTTGATGACTTTGTATTCTCTGTGCTTTCCTCATCCCTATCATCATCATTCTGGGGCACTAGGGTGGAGTTGCCTGGTTTATTAGGGGGACTGGCCTCTCCATCCATCGGTATCACAGTCCACACAATCATGACGATACCCAAGGCGATGAGTCCCACTCCCAGGGCACACAGGGCATAGTGAGCGCCTGAGCTGCTGCCCCCTGAGCTGGAGGATCTGTTGGGACGGTTGTTGCCGCCACATAAACCCCGACTGGAACACATCCCTGCTGGACAAACTGCGACAGAGAGGAGCAGCAATGCAGTGAGCAGAGACCAGAGATAAGGAGACATAACTGCTAACCAGAGAGCTGTCATAGTGTGATGATAATGATCTAACAAACACCTGCTGCACTTTACACTCTGCTACGCCAACTCTTATGGATAAGAGGGAACTTCTCTTCTCCTGTATGCTGATTTTTCTTTTTGTTGACATAAGGATGTTATTTGATATATCTGCTTGTTAAAGTTAAAGTAAAGCATCTTTGAATCAGTTGTTTCCTTTCGTAAAAGGTGGAGTAACGTTAATATCAAAAGAGAAAGCACAGGGTCGACCAAAGTAAAGAAAAACTTCACGTAATGCAGCTCTGGTCAATAATAATAAACACTGACAATGTAAACCCTCTGAGGAAGAAGCTTAGTGATTCAGAGACTAACAGCACTTAAGTTTTTGGGGTTTTAAAGAAGCTATCAGGAAGTTTATCTTTGTTCTTGATT
The DNA here is from genome assembly GCA_029814665.1 of Acanthurus lineatus. Lineage (NCBI taxonomy): Eukaryota > Metazoa > Chordata > Actinopteri > Acanthuriformes > Acanthuridae > Acanthurus > Acanthurus lineatus. The sequence continues at coordinate 11,739,968 of JAPZDV010000012.1, read as the reverse complement.
CTGGCAACCCCTGTGGACAAAAGTGGTACATGCACCATCACCTCCTGATAAAGATCTCGATCTGGTTGGTGTGTTCATTTGTTTTAATACAAATTTAACAAATTACACTATTTAATAATTTTTTTAACACAACTAGTTTCAGGATACATAGTGACAAAGTAATGTTTGTATTTGCCGAGCATTAGTAACTGTAATGTGATAATAATGACACAGAGTTTACTGTGTCTCAGTAACATACCTTCATACACCAACAACACACTCATTTGCTCAGTAGAAATAATTTTGCTAAGCTAAAGCTAAAGTTATCGGAATTTCCTCTCTCTGTTATGCGGTCATAATGAAAAATGATAATACAGCTTAGAAACAAGGCCTACATAAAATTTTACAATTTTTTTATAAGCCTGTCGCCGTCTGGTAATTCTGAAGTATCTGCTGCCGTATCAACCAAACTACAGAGCAGCTTCTTTCCTCAGACTGTGAGACTCATCAGCTCATCCTCAGCACTCCGTCATAAAAATAGTTTCCATTTTTGAAATCAAAAGAGCATTAGTCAGTTCATAAATATCGTTGGAGAATTGGCTAACCTGATATTCTAGTTTGCTTATGGAGATCATCTAGAAGCACCAGCATTAAATCCAGACATGCAACCAGTTTAAAGTTCCTTATGGTGCATTTATGTAATAAATAAAAAACACTAACCAATACTTCAACAGAGCCTTATGGAACTTTAAGCAGAAACGAAAATAGTGTAATGGCCACTTGTGAACCTGCAACTACTGTTTTTTTCTATTATTCACAATTATTATTTGATTAATCAACCAAATGGTTTTAAAAATGTCAAAAAAAGCCAACCAGGCTTTCCTAAAGGAGGAGATTATCTATTTAAATGCTCTGTTTTTGTTATATTTCAGTCCAAAACACAAAGATATTCAAGTTGTAACAGAATAAAAAAGCAGACAAGCCTCATTGGAGGAATGGGAACAAGCTAATTTTTGCTGTGTTTGCTTAAAAAAATAACTTAAACCATAAACCAGTTATCTAAATAGTTGTTGATTAATTTTCTGTTGGCTGACTAATCAATTAATGAGCCAATTATTTCAGCTCTGGTCACATGGTTACCTGGACTATGGACCTACCTCTAACACTTCACAGTCCATATAAACATTGTGTTATCACTCCAGCTGTGTACATATCAAGTCCAAAAACACAAATTTGTCTTCAGGAGCTTTTCAGTTCAACAGACAACACCCTTCCTGCCACACGCCTGCCTGCTTCAGCGGTCCAGCTCCTCCCTGTCTGCGTCTGTATCACAGCGTTCAGTTCACAGCATGAGAAGTTTGAATGAGTCTTTGAACACATTCATTCAAACTGTAAAGTGGTCTCAGACTCTGGCTGTTATCTCTGGGGCAGTGTTAGGCAAGCTTTCTCTTATTCGTTCCAGACGGTCACATGAGCCGTGACATGTTGCCAAGATAAGAAGCGTTTTACTGCCGCAGCAAATTACTGCATGTGTGAATTAATTAATCAGACATGCTTTATGGTTTATGTACTGTTTGAAAAAAAAAAAGAAAAAATGATGTATTTCTGTTAATTCTTCGAGCGGCAGGAGTGAGACAGCACATGAACAAGAAAACACAGAGTGTGGTGGAAAACAGGTTGTGAGAAAACAACAAGTAGGTCCACACATGCCTGAACATGACAACCATGAACCTCAGGGACAGTAACTTTGAGAGGAATGACTTAGGTTTAAAGGAATGGAGTGGCAAAAGCGGTCATGGTAAAGGTAAAAAAAAAGGTATTTAGAAGCATATATCTAATATATGCAAATATACTAGTCAGTTTTCATGTGAAATATGCAATGAAATGCCATGAAACCTACTGGAACTCAGACAAATAAGTGCAGAAATAAAGAAGAGAGACCAAAAGCCTGAACACCAGCTACCTTTGACAGGCCTCTTTTTTTTCATAGGTTGGGACTAATGATTCAGCACTGGTTGTTGAGTCATCATTTTTAAACTGCACATGTATGTGATACTGTTAATGTTTCAGTGTTACTGAAAGTTACAGAGACCAGCCGATGTTAACTTTGATTTTATGCTTTGATCAGGATTATCTGATGCTTCAGATTTTAAAGCTACAGGTCAACAAACAAATATGCTGACAGGATTGCTTCGATAATTAAAACAGTCCTTTATGTAACAATTCAGCACAAGTTATTCAGTAAAATTTTTCACTTCAAATCTCATGAGTTTGTTCAAGTTTGCCTTACAAGGGTGATCAAACTCAGTTCAAATCATTTGACCTGATTTTAACTGACGGATGAAACTATAAACGTGTACGATGAACAAGTCGAATATGATTGATTTAGACTTCTGCTTTTTATCCATGTTTGACTAAGTTCAACTTAGGAAAGCACCGATGTTATGTTTACCATCAGCATTTATTGCACTGTTATAAACTAGAAATGAAATGTTATAAAGTAGACCTTAACCCTTTAAAAGTTGCTGTATTCAGTAAAGCTCTTTACAGTTACTGGTGCTACATTGCTTCATACTGTACTTGTAGAGGGTTCAGTTCACATGAGTGATTGTGTGAATGAAACACCAGATTATATTAATAAAACAGGCTTTTTTGGGAGTATATGTATTATTCAAAAATATTCTTTATCCTCAGAACACAACAGTTGGCATTAAGCATTTAAAAAAAATCTTTTAACCTTGTATGTAATGTATGCACACTTTATTGTATGACCTTCTAAAGATTATTCAATAAAAAAGTGAACTATGACCTTTTTACTTATTCATCCCTTAAAACAAAAGCTATATCCTTCCTTTTAACCCTTTTATACAGGCTGCACATGCTTGTATTACTTCCACCAAAGAGCCTTTTTTGCATCTCAAAAGGTTCCATTTGAATATTTTTTTAGAGGGCTGAATAGTCAACTATCAAGTGTGTGTGAAAAATAAAAATGAGAGAATGGTCTAAGAAATACATATAATTTAACGAAGCAGTGAAAGGACTTTCAAGGTTTCAACACAACAGTTTGGGTCCTACTGCTGCTGTAACACTGCAGACGAACATCATCAAAAATGTGCTCTACTACAGTGAGTTGTGTTGGGAAACATGCAAATATTGACTTTATACAGGAGGTATCCATTAAAAATACAACAGACTGTGGCTGTAAAAGCCCTGCAGCTGGTCAACATCTGGTCATCAACACTGATTAAGCTGTGCTGCCATATTCACAAAATGCTACACTGGTACTACAAGTGCTGCTGTCCACCATGTTAATAGCCTTTATAGCAACACATTAGTCCACACACTCATATCACCTGCAGCGCAACAAGTTAGATCAGTATTCATACTGTTTTAACAAATTTCTGACAAAGAACATACAAAAGGACTTAGACAGTAAAAGCCAGAATAAACTGCTAAAATATGACTTCATTATGTTTAGATTTTAATCCTAAATTCCCTTTTAGTTCACATCACAACTGTGCAACATAAAAGTTATAGTAAAGGTTGTGTATAGGTATGTATATAACAATTTTTGCACAAAAAATGCAGCTGAAATGGCTTAAAACACATGAGAGCTGAGCAAAAGTGTTAATCATATCACTGTTACTATATTGTGGTATTTCATATGTATAAATAAAAAAAATGGTTTATCAAAAAAGTACCATAATGCATATATAACCAAGATCATTGCAATAGGCCTATTACAAAAAGCTGCATTCTTAAAAAAGTTGGTGCCCATAGTGTGCAAGAATTCAACTTTTCTTTTGCTTGATTTAATTTATCTTTACATCTGTTATAAGAGGCAACATTCCAACCCCATTAGACATTTGACACAGCCTATATCAATATCTGAGAAAAGTTACATTTATTCTCTTGTACAGTCTTGGTTCACATTATAAACTATGTAGTAAAATGCAGTTCTGTCTATGCAGATTAAAGATTTTAAATAGCGAACTCACTATTGCATGCTTTTCAGACTGCTTTCAGTCACTTTTCACAGATTTACATGTGAATGTACACTTCCACTTCAGGGCAAATATTTAAGGACACAGATGATAAATGAATTGACACTTAGTGCGTTCTACTAATACAAGAAATATGTGGTTCAAACAAAATATTTACCTGTCAGTTGAGTCTTTATGTGCCTCTGGCCTAAAGTGTTTACTCTTATTTAAACTTCAAATATTTTGCAGAGGGGTTTGCACAGATTAAAGTATGTAATCAGGTCCAGAGCCACGTCAGTATCCTCATAAAACACAACAAAGTCTAAAATTAGAACTAAGATGAAATGTTCAGCATCAGTGCAAATAAGTGAAAGAGTCAGAATATCTGGCATCCATCACTGTCCAGCCACCACCTGCTGGTTAGTTCTCCGTGGACGAAAAACACTGACAGATGAACTGATGTCCTTTCATGTTTCAAACAAAATATTTCAAGCATGTCAAAAAGTAGCATTTGTATCAGTTCAAACCCTTCAAAGACACAGACACGCACACAAACACCCCTCAGTCATTTACGACACACATTCTGTGAGCGTCAAAAGGTATTGGACTCTAAATGATTCACTAAATGAATCAGATATCAGCTCTGACATCAGAACAGTTTCTTACAAAGTGTCTTTAAATGCTATCAGTCACAGTCATTCGGTCACGGTGGGCAACTGACCCAGTTGTTTAGTGCCACGATGATCATTGGCCTCAATTGACTTACATAAAAAAAAAACTTCCACAAAGATTTTATGTGTGTGTGAAAGGGAGTGCTGCTATCAGACTGGCACCAGTAAACTTCCCTTAATGAGTTACTGGAACAAGAATGAGAGGAGAAAGCAGGCTAATTGGAGCATCTTTGTTTTGATACACATAGTACAGAACAGTCTATGATTGATTTCTGTGTCTACTAAAATTTCTCTGCCACTTAGGCACCTGTTGCATAGATATCAACAAAGAGATATGTAATGTACAGGACTGGCTTTATTTCTATGGGACCACATGCACACTGTATTACCATAATGATCAAAGCCAAAACATGGTGTCAGTATGGTATCAAACTGATGTTTTCTGTCAGTTTGAAGGACAACATGACACTATATGCTGACTCCCTGTGTCGTTTCTAGTGACAGCTTCTCTTTTGTGCATTAACACATTCATCACACATGTATCAGGCCTGGAGAGTGTGCATGGGTGTGTCCTGTGTAACATGAGTTAAGTTCCAACATTAAAAATGAAAAAGTTTCTTTGCTATGATCACATTTAAAACACTTCCATCACTCTACTGTATCGGTAGCTTGAATCAATAAACATTATTGGCGCAGTAAAGTAATTTAAAGTGTGTCAGTGTGTCTGTCCTTCAGCTGGTGTGCAGCCTACATTTTTAGTGAAGTAGGAAGGGGACCTCAGAGGGAGGACTTGTCCCTTCACAGGAGCTTCACATAAACTAAACTATGCGAGGAAACACAGGAAACACCCCACAGAGAAAAATCACAACCCATCTGCAAACTCTGCTTAAACTCTTTTAGGTTTTAAAACTTTCTCAGTACAGGTGATCCGGAGGAGGCCTTACCTTTTCAGCGCTCAGTGCTCAAGGACTTCCCTCTTCATGGGTGAACTACCTGAATCACGCAGGTGTTTTCAGGAAGACCACGGGCAAAAAGAGGAAAAAAGACATAGACACGACAACTTGACGCCCCGTTTAACTGCGAAACCTGGTTTTAAAATCACACTTTGTTTAATTTTTTTTCCCTACGTTGTTTGCCGCTTTAGATAAATGTATCATTCAGGGGAACTTGGTTCAAATTGCAGCCTGAGTGAAACCTCGTTCCTCCTGGTTGTAAAGTGTGTCGTTTTCCGCTTGGTCCTAGCGCCTCTCAGGTAGCCGACACTTCCTCTGCGGACAAATTAGTGGGAAAGGCTCACATCCGGAAGCAGACTTAATGATACGATGTTACAATAAAACATAGGTAATGTTGTAGTCAACTGAGCTGAATGGGCTTTAAAAAAATAGTAAAAAGCTCCATTTATTTTATTGTCACTTTAAATCATCCAGACTATCTATAAAAGATTATTATTATTATTATTATTATTAT
>JAPZDV010000012.1:11682831-11732794 GCA_029814665.1 Acanthurus lineatus | reverse complement strand
GTAGTAGTAGTAGTAGTAGTAGTAGTAGTAGTAGTAGTGGTAGTATTTAGGTAGTCCCTATATTTTTCTTTTATTTCTATTTTTGTTTTGTGGGATATAATAAATATTTCAGAGTCTATGAGGAAACCTTTATATTGCTTTTTTTAGTCTTTTTTTAATGACTGTCCTAAGCTCTGAAAATTCTGTATTTTTTTGTGTCTTTTTTTCATGAGACAAATACATGCAACAAATCCTAATACTTGAGTAGCTGGATTTAGGTCACATTTCTCATTTTTACTTGGAAAATTACTTTTAATCACCATTTAATATTTAATCAAAATGGTTGCTGAGAGAATAAAAATAAATTAAATTAAGGATTTTATTACTCAGCCTCATACTCTCCCCTTTTATGGCCACTTAAACCCATCAACTCTGTCAACCATTTTTAATAGTAAAATATTATTTAATTTCAATTCATTTTATGGTGTGGTGAGACTGGTTTTGTCATCTTTTTTCAGGTTCGAGATTTAAGTTTGATCGGTGAAATTTGAAACATTCAGCAGAGGCCTACCTGTCTCTGATATCAGAAAACAGCACCACTGCAGTGGTAAATGTGGCAGGTTGGAGAACCAAAAGGTCACAGGTTTGATCCCCTGACGCACAGGATCAGTCTGGCTTCCCCCTCTCATTACCACCCATGAGGGGGGCTGTAAGGCCATTTACCCCCAACTGCTCTGCTAAGAGGCCAGCAGACAAGACTGTGGTTGTGTTACATCAAATTATGGCCTGAATATCAAGAGTGAGACAGTAAAACAATGTTTTTTTTGCCATTTTTACCTCGACTTTTTCCTTTTAAACTTAACTTTGTTAAACACTATCCTAACTGTGACTCAAGGTATGAATCTGTGTCAGCCTCATCTTTCACATCAAAGTTATTAATGATTTTTTTTTTACAAAAAAGAAAAAAAATAGAACAAACTAAGATGAACAAAATGCAAACAGTAGCTTTGATGCATTTTTTTATTTCAAAAATGAAAATAACAAACTGGTGTACATGCCTATGTCATACTTGATGAGACTCTGAGCATTTTTTTTTAAATATTGTCAAGCTGCACATTGATTTAGCTGCACACTGTATTTATATATCTTTTCATAAACTTTGTAGGGCAACAACTTAAGTCTCAGTCTATAGAGTTATTTCATCCTTTTAGATTTTAATGTATTTATCATGAAAAAATAATAACAACAAACCTGTGCTGTATGAGGCAGCTGATGATAATTTCCCCTTTAATGTTGGCGTACATGAAAAGCTCTGACGGCTGAATAAAGACAGACAGTCAATGTCATATTAACACAAACAGCATTTGAGTCCTTCCCTCCTGTCTTCGTACAGGTTTGAACGGGTCTTTCCTTCCCGCTTTCACAAGTTTGTTTTTGGTGACTGGTGGAGACGCCCAGAAAGTGGTGGACAAACCTGTTTTCCACCCTTTAGATTCACCTCAGGCTTTGAGCTGCTCACAGTGTGTCCCTGTGACATTTCATTTGTGCGTTTTCATGCTCAGGAACAGGAAATCCTGTTCTGTACAACTGCGTGTTATAAAACATGATTAAACTGTACAAAATATATCATTACATTCTCTCTATTGAGTGTTGTCTTTTTGTAAGTACTTACACAGTATAAACACATGGAGGCCATTTGCTTGAATTTTCACATTATAACTTTTAAAACTCAACATTCAACTGTTTTTTTTTATCTACATCATCTACATAAAAGTTTTTTTTGTGGATAAATGTAACATTATAAATGACAATGAATGAACAACTTAAGTATTCATTCAGTATTTACACCTTAAGCATATATACTTAAGAGTACATTAGGTGCACCAATGAAAAGATAGAATTTCTAAGTTACGATTGTCTTGTGTGCAGTTTCATTAAAGTCTTACCTTCTTGCTCAACTTGGTGGCAAAATTAGCTCAACCATTTGTCCAAATATCATATCTTTTAATGCTGTTTTAAACTCTATTATCTATTCCATTATAAAAATGAGAATGGTAAACTTTTACGGGCCAAAAGAGGGCCAGAGGAGGAGGACGAACTGATCTGAGTCAGAAATAACATCTCAGTCACTTCGTAGAGCTGCTGTGAACAGTGAAAGTTTTGACTTTTTCTCTTCACCTAAAGCAGATTTCATCATTTACTTACACGTGCAAAAGGGAAAAATTTTGACTAACTTGTTAGAAATTGTTGTAAACGACAGTGCTGCAAGACCTATTTCATATAAGGCATTAAAGGAGAAGCTTCAGTCACTGCTGTAGGTTAATCTTAACCAAATGATATCAAGCTCATTTGGAAAAAACTACATCATCTTTACCTTCATTATATTTACATCAGTTCTGTAAGGTCTCTCTTAAGAGTAGGTGTTATTCTTATATTGACCCTATGTTTGAATGATCAAATTAAGCATTAAACTCCTTTCATGCGACTCCCGTGTAAAAGTCCAGCGATGCAGAGTGCAGGTCTCTCTCAGTAGTGAACAACTATAATACATGAGCAATGTAAACAATAGTAACAACATGAGCAATGTCGATGGCTGTGTCTTGTTCAGACGTTGGTTATTTCAACACTCTTGTAGGTGTGCATCGGGCTGCCTTTTGCCCGAGGGATGGCCTGAACCCTGGCTTCTCTGGGCAGAGAGCCACAGCTGCCGTGGAAGCCCAGACCTCGCTCCGCTGAGTGGCTGTTTGCACGTAACCTCAGCGGACTCTGAAAAATTTTAAAAAAGGCATTAAACAGAAAGTGCAGTTTCCATTTTTGACTCTGAATCTCAAATGACACACTGATGTTTAAGTTAATTATTATTAGCTGACTTTGCCTGGAAAATCTGTGCAGCTGTCCAACTACTTTTTATGTGTGAGATAAGATTGTAGTTCCACAAAACTATGCTCTACATACAGTATGTCAGCCTTTAATTGACAGGTGAAATTGAGATGTAGGGGGAAAAGGGGTATGCAACAAGGGTACCAAGCCAGAATCAAATGTGCAACACTCCTAGACAGTTATATGCATTAATATATATATATATATATATGCTTAGTAATATTAAATAAATCAATATCTATAACCAGCCAATGTGGCTCTGGCACATAGCAACAGCTGGCTTTACAATCCACTCCTCACTGACACTTTGTGTAAATGAATTTTGTAACATGTACAAATGTTAAGAAACAGCATGACATGTTCCAGTGATCAGAAATGAGATGATACCTTGACTGATCTTCTCATAGACACTCTCTCCTCAGCAAAGCGATTCACAGCCACAGGTGAAGAGGAGCCGACAACCTCGCTGCTCTGCTCTGCGCCGCTGTGAATACACGACATCACAAGACATGTTAGTCTATGTGCCTGAAATTTAATGTTAATTCTTAGATGACCATATTTGATTAAGTTAAGCAATGTCTTAACAACCTGACAGGGTTTTGTTTTTAAATATCAGAACAAAATCACTTGTTTGAAGGAACAGGAAGGTGTTTAACAAGAGTAAAGGGGTTGTAATCGACCTGTGAGGGACGGCAAGTGATTTCATCTCTTCGTAGAGGTGCCGATGCAGCATGTGTTTGTTGCTGGGGACCCCCAGGGCTTTAGCCATGGCGTCTGTGTCAAAGGATGGATCCAGAGCCATCACAGCTCCATGAATCCCTTTACCCTGAAGATTGTCTGCAAACTCCTGAAGAGCACAACACAGACACAGCTGAGAAAAATGAAGTGAGACTTTATATGCCATCCTGCCAAAAAAAATCATATTGGAACCAAAATCAATCATAATGGCAATTTAAGGTAAATAACATTCATGGTTAGCCTTAGAAAAACTACTGACTGGGGGCAGAAATAGTTTTTTTAGTTATTAGAGAAAAAAACTGAGCATATCAAACTCACTAAAAGCTGAAGACTTGTAAAGTATCAGTCATTATGGATCCAAAAAACACCTGTATAGTATTATCTTGGGCTTTTACGCATGCATGACTTATATTCTTCTGTAAGTTTTCAGTACTGGTGAGGCACAAAAGCATCAAAGCTTTCTATTCTTTGGGGACGAATCCTAGAAATTAGTGTTTGTGGTATTGTCTTGAAATTCACGCTAAAAATCCCCTGGGCAAAGGGAAATATGGTCACTGACCTCCCACCTACCTTGAGGTCTATGTCTCTGACCCACTTCATTACTCTGTGACATGTCCAAACAATGGGGTCCCAGTCTTGGTGCTCACATTTTGCACGCCGTGCCTGCAGGGCCTATGAAAAAAAAAGCAACACACAGATAACTGAAGAGTCAGGTATGCGGAACAGAGTCAGGTCAAGGAAGAACGAGGGCCAGCTGAGATAGCGCAGCAGCAAGAAAGTAGTTAAGTAAAACCATGACAGCTGAAAAGACTTTACTCACTATAAAAACCTTTTCATGACCACCTCATGTCAATTTATGGTCTGACCTCTTTATCAAAACTGAGCATCTGCAGGAGCTGGATTGCCAGGAGTAGACTGGTCTGGTGGTTCTGGTCGCTGATGTTGAGGAATCTCTCCAGGTCTCTGCGGCTCAGAGAGTTCAGCACCCGCCCGTCCACTAAATGAGTCTGGAAGGTCTGGGAGTACTGAGGCAACCCGACGTCACTCAGCCAGGATGTTGCAACCCAGTGATGGTCCATCTCGGATGCTTTTGACAATCTAGAAGATGAGGAGACACCATGGATCAGTAGTGATGGAGGAGGCAAAGTTAGCAATGTTACAGTGCAAAAATGCTCATTTATATGCTCAAGTCCTGCATCATAGAAGGTTATTTGAAATTATGTGAGGAAAACTACTTGAGAGATGTGTAGATAATGTGTAGATAATTTTAAGCATTTCATATGCTGTTTTTGGACAAATTTATAACATTCTATACCCTTATCACATTTCCTATTTAAGTTTTAATCTGCAAAGTAACTAAAGCTGTCAAATAGATGTTGTACAATAAAAAAATACAATATTTCCATCTATATTGTAGTTTGCTACATAGTGTTGCTTTAAATACACTACTCAAGTAACTGCATTTCGTTACCTTCTGCCAATCACTCTAAAAAGTATTAACTTCAGTCAAACAGGGAACTATTTTCTCAGTGTTTTATTGGTTGTTGCTCACCCTTGGTCTCCCTCAGCTCTCCTGTAATCCTCAATGGCCAGTCTCAGTTTCCTGCGATGAATGGGGTTACTGATACCCAGACCCAGCTCTAAATCCTCATCTGTCAGCCCGAGCAGCACCTTAAGAACAGAGTTAAGATCTTTAACAAACAAGAAGAGCATCTAAATATGCACATCTGAAAAAATCACGACCTACTCTTGAACAGAGAGCAAACAAACAGCAGTAGAATCACTTGTACTAAAGGTGTACCTTGCCACTTTTGACGTTTTCAGAGCAGGCTCGCATGTACATGGGCATTCCCATGACAACCTCCAGCCAGGCCTGGACTGCACCTGCCCTCCACATTGACATGCATGTGTTTCGAGTGAGCTCCGCCTGCTGGAGGCGGTCCAGCTGCTCCTCTCCATCAGACAGGCTCTGCTGTGTGAGGCTGTCAGAGTCTGGATTGGTCAGGAGAGGTTATGGTGTGGCATACGGGAGGGGGTTCAGGGTCAGAGGGATACGGCAATCAAAAAAAAGACTCTTTTGGAGAACAGATCAACATCAGAATCAGAGGGTGACTGTATGAAAATACGCCTCCACATCAGTGTGGAACAATGTGTGGCAAAAAACTGGATGCGGCACTGAAATATCAGAATCTCCTTTTTATATCAGAAACAGAAATATGGCTTCTTTTTGTTTCCTGATTCCAATCAAATCATTTCCCATTTTAGTAGATGAAAAGTAGTTTCAGCCTTTTTTGTCCAATACTGACCTAAAGCATTTTTGAAATTTCACAATATGGCCACTAGATGGAGCCAAAATAATTCACTAAGACATAATAACTCACTTACTGTAAATGTAAATGAACTGGTCCGTGTACAGAAATAGCTACCAAGGTTTATATTTTTAAAAGATAAATAAAACAACATGATTGAGTGCATCTAAACCTCACATGGTTTTAAAAATCAGAAGATTAAACAATCCATTTATTCCTGGTGAGAGTGTGGTAGTTTAGTCAGCTCTAAAAACTACAATACCGTGTTTAGTACGGCTGTTAAAATACTTTAGTTGCTATCTGATGATTATGAGGGGACTTAAAACCATTAGGATAATGTATTAGAGACACAGGGATTATTCATAAAACATCATGCTCCTGCCCATTAACCGCTCATCTCAAACAACAGGGAAACACTGATTTCATACTGAACCGACGAATCCAGGATGAACTCTGTGTGTTTACCTGATTCGTCCTCACATGCCGCATGCAAAGTCCACCATCTCTTTCAAAACAAGTTTCCACAAAAATGACACAAAAACTTGATTTTTTTTTTTCCAATGGACCTAAGTGATATGAATAATCCCCAGAGTGCAGAAACAGACAGCTGGTAATCACAGATGAGGAGTTACTCACTGGCAGGAGAGAGTTGCCATTAGAAAATGGCAGGAGGAGAGGGAGAGACACGTTAGACTGGGACACAAGAACAAGATTACTCATGGAACAGAAAACTGCCACATAGGATGTATTCAGTTACTAGTTTTATTTTTAAAATAAGATTTCATTTCAATTATAATTCATTTTGAAAATGCTAAAATCTCCTCGACATCTGGCCGCAACAGCTGCAGCAGATAAATATTTGAAGTTAACTCTTGTTTGCCTTTTTCTTTCTTTAAATAAAATACTTCAATAGATTTAATCTTTTATGGAACATCTCCTAAATTACAAAGCATTTACTGTAACATAGATTTATTAGAGCCACATTTGCAAGAAAATGAGGAGGGATTCTATAGAAAGCAAAACAAAAACAGGAAAAAAAGAAAAAAAAATCGTTAAAAAGGGACCGTGCATTCATAATGCAAGGAGAAATAACTTGGAAAAAGGGGAAAAGGCAACACGGGAGTGACACAGGATTGTGGAGATTATTAATTCATTTGGTAATGAATGGACATCTAATCAAAGCAACACAGAGGGATCATGCATGTGTGTATGCACATTCCTTTGTCACATGTTGGCACATGTTAGAGAGCTCTCAGTAAGAAATGAGTCAGACATAAACAATGTTACAAGGCTAGTGCGCTAACAGTGACAGAATGATATGCAGATTTTCTAAAGATGAGTGTTTAACCTTTGGCACTTGCACATGGTTGAGACAGCAGACGAGAGGTGGGCCTGAATATGCATCATTGATAATATTATTTTTGTGCATTCAGGTCTGTGCAATTATGTTTTTAAGCAAGACTGACGCAAAAAAAACCTTATTGGCCAGTCATTAATTATAGTAACTGAGGATAAAATCTTTTAGCATAAAATAGATGAGGAGGTCTTCCCAGAAAAACTACCTGCTGCCCACATTGTAATGTCTTTTATCAGCAAATACTGTGAGAAAGCATTTATAAAATAAACATAATAGCAAAGTTCTATTTTTAGCATCTGCAAACAATTTGAAAAACAATATTTGGCCATTTAAATTGCAAGAGATCTGTTTTTTTTTAAAGCTGATAAGATAACATCTCCTCTGTCGTAATAAAAAAAAATGGGCAAAGTAAGAAAAATATGAAAGAAAAACTTGGAAATCAATGTTGCAAAGCATCAAAGCAACTGTTAAGTAACAAAAGCCATATGACATTGACAGTAAAAACACTAGCTTCACAATAACTCCTATTTACATATGAACAGCAGTCCTTCAAGTCTCCAGTTATAAAAAACATAAAACATTAAGACATTTGAAAGATAATACAGCATAAACATGTCTACACATTATAATAACCCCATGTATATATATTTATATGCATGTAAACATATATACATATGCATACATGTATATCTATAAATATATATCTAATTTACAAACATACAATTTAAGGGCAATATACTGTACATTTACGGAGATAGCAGTCTCTTTTAGGCTTTTTCTTTTTAAAATTTACCTCCCTCCAGACAAACCCACACTTAACACCCTTTATACACAGTTAAAGCCGGGTGAATGTCCTCACACAGTTTTACACACTCACACGCACACATTCACACTCTCAGCATCACCAGTCGGCATCCTCCTCTATATAATAATCAGGGGTGGCTGTACCATCAAAGAGGCCAGGGTCCAGTGACTTGCGCTGCTTGCCCCGGGCGAACACCCGTGACAGGGATCCCAGAGTCATCTTCTCCTTCTTCTTCTTACGCTTCTGGTCCTCCAGGTCCTCCATAGACTGAACAAGGCAGAGAAGACAGGAAACTTGAGTTTGTTCTCTCACACCGCTGAGTTAAAGCCGTAGTTTAACATTTTGGAAAACTTACTGATTCAATTTCTTTCTTAGATTTAAGAGAGGATTGATACTTGTCATGTCTGTACATTAAATATAATGGCACTTCCATCAGCTGCTTGGCTTCTTTTTATACAACTTGTTAAAGGAATGTTGCTCTGTTATTGTGCTTCCTTGTTTTTCATAAAAGTTTTACAGTGTTAAGTGTGAAATCTCACTAGCAAGAGATTCGAAACAGCTTGCAGCACTTAGCAGCTAACTAAAAAAAGAAGAGCGGCAAACAAAAATGTTCTGCAACTCGAGAAGACAACAAGGTCTGGGAGCTCTTTAATAAAGCACAGACGACACTTAAAATAATTGATTCATTATGCTGTGCCATTGTTGTTATTAAGAAAGCACTTTCTCACACATGTACTATGTGTCACATTAGATGCTGACCCTACTGAGTTTCACATCACACAAGTCATGCCTCCCTCTGTTCAATAATGTCTGTATGCTATCTACAGCTGCACACTGAAGGGGCATGATGATCTACTCCTAGTTAAGCCTCCTCTTCAGGTCGGTAAAAACCTGGATCTGTACTCCTGTATCCACAATCAGTGCAAATGTGTTAAAGCTCAAATTTACAGCCTGGTTTGTTGTCATAATAAACTGTAAATTATTAATGGTGCTAAACAAACAATTTAAATACTGTTATATGAATGTAAAGAAATATGTAAAAGCTCTGGTTGCCCTCCTACACGAGGAGCAGGACATTCAGACTTGAAAAGACACACAACGATACTTCATTGTCTGTTTTTATTTTCTCTCTGTCGTCCTTTTCCGTGTGTTTGTGGTCTATTTGGTGTGTTTGTGTCTGTAGTCATTTACAATGAGGAATGTTTACATTCAGATTGTGCTGCAGTTCTGGTTCATGGGCTCTTGGCCTTTATCTTTTAGAGCCATCCACTGATCTGTGGGTCATATCTTGTTTGTTCAACGGTTGTTTCGAGTCTTTATGCTAAGCTAGGCTGACCAAGGCTGACTTGCTACTGGCTGTAGCCTCATATCTAGCAAACAGATTTAAAATTTACTTCAATCCTCTCATGTATGTATTGCATGTTCCAAAATGTAAAACTATTGCTTTTGAAGTGAGTGAAAAACAAAATAACATCACCACTGCCACCAAGCAGATGGGCTGACACCCAAAAGGCCCACAGAACAGAGGGACACACTCAGACGGGAGGACACAGAGATTAGGGTGCTACTTATAGAAAAGTGTGGAGGTGTGATTACTTGGTCGGGGGGGCCAGGCAGCTCTTACATTGCAGAGGGAGTGGGTCCGGTGACGAGGTGAGTTGATGTCGCTGGGTGTGGACGAGCGATCCCCGTCTGCTGCAGAGGCATCAGAAATGACAGAGGGCTGGCGAGAGTGGCAGGGGCTGATCCTGACCACAGCTTGACGTACCACACAAACCACACACACACCACACGCACACACCACACACAGTACGTATCCACACAGGTGGAGAAAATTCCCATGGTTAGCATGAAAAAACCACAAGAAAACCCTCTGTTAGTGTATTGAGTGTGTGAAAGAAACACCAAGCAGCAGCACGGAGGCCGAGAGGCGGAGCGGATGAGGGGACCTACCCTGTCTGTCGGTGGTGTGTCCGTGGTAGAGGGTCTGTTGGCTCTGACGGATGGCGGCGGTGAGCGGCAGGTCGGCCTGCATCACCCACTCTTGACTCCCGTTCACCACCGGCTCTGTGGGCATGGCCAGTGAGTGACGCTTCGGTACGTCTTTCGTCAGGGTGGCCAGCGACTGCTTTGCCTGGGAAACACACAAAAAAAAAACAGAAAAAGAAAAAGTAAAGAAGTGAACAAAAGTAGGCTAGATTTTATTTTGAGTCAACCCCACATTCACTGTTCTGCTGCTGTAAATACTCACTAGACTACAAAATGTGTATTAATATGCAACTGAAAATAGTTCTCAACAAAATCACTGTTTACTGCTGGTTGAGTGATGCTCACAACAAACTACACAGTCCTGCTGTTTCAGCACTTTAATTAGCTTTTATATAAGCTATATTTTTTACCCTCCCTATAGAGGATTTGGAAATGAACAAACAATTTTTTTGCTTTAGTGCTTCATGGGATTGTTAAAAGAAAAAAATATTGATAACCAATAGCTTTACCATTTTTAAAATAGCCAACAGCCAGTTAATTTAAACAGCATTTAAAAAAATGTGTTTGCGAAAACTACACTTTTTTTATGTTTTCCACAAAATTTCAGTGAGGGAAACCTCTGAAAGGGCATCAATAGACATTAATATAATTATAGAGGAAACAGGTGGAGACAATAAGATAAAAAAAGAGAAGAGAGAAGCAGAAGAAAAAAGAGGGGAAGAGAAACCTGGAGGGAGAGGAGAGCAGAAAGGACGTGGAAATATATTTTGTGGCTTGGTTGCCTGACAGTGATGCAGCTCTGGCACTGATGTACCAACAAATCTGATCTGTGATGCAGCTTGATGTGAGGATCTGTGGGTGGTTGTGACTTGCCGAGGGAGGAGAGAGATTAATGACACATAGACTGACAACTGCACCTCCAAGGGACCGACACAGCAACACAGAAAAAAAAAAGGCATGATTTTTTTATTTTATTTTTTTTTTCCTGAGCCTGGAGGAATTAATGCTTTAAGAGAGAGAGAAGGGATGAAGATACACAGCCGAGCAGCTTATTGCGTGTGTTTGAACTGATAGGAATACACGTCAGGATTGTAAACCCACACCTTTTTAGCATTTATGACACACACACACGCACCAGATAACGATGCCAAGGTGACACCATTGTGTGTGCTCGTGTTAATTCGACAAAGTTGTGGCTGCGTCCGTGCTGCGTGATGACTCACCATGGTGAGCTCGGCCTCCAGTTCTTTGACCCTGTTCTCCTTCATGTCCATCTGAGAACGCAGGATGTTGGCCTGTTCTGTGGCTTCTTTGGTCTGCCTCCTCAGGTCCCACTTCTCCCTCTCCAGCATGTCCTTCTCCTTTGCCAGGGCTTTCACTGCATCCTCACTCTCCTGAGGAACACACACACACACGAACAAAGAAATGACTAATCCCTGCCAAACTCACTCTGAGTCATGAATGGAGCTTCACACTTGAGTCAAGGAGCATTTCACAGCCACATTCTGTTTAAAATCTATTTAAAAATCTGTAATTTCTTTCAAAGATGGAAACATGATGATACTATAAAACAAATGATTTCAGTGATGAAGAAACTTGTGTAGCAATGCTGGGTCTAAATTTTAGGGTATAGTCTGATAGATACTGGATTTTTGAGTTTAATGTTATAGAAATATTTCCAAAAAAGTGATAGAAATAGAGGCAAAACGAATATTCAAAGTGGCTGTTTTTCATCTTCTCGGCAAATCAGGGAAAAAAATTAATTCTAAAGTGATACAGCTTTAAATGCAAACTTTGGCAATATAGCAATAGCAAAAATGTACAAAAAGTACATTTTAAATCCCACTTTCTACCATTTATGAGTTGCATGTCAAGACTTTTAAACAGCATTCACAACACGCTATAATGTGTTTGAGTGAAAATGTAACAACAGGTTTAAAAATGTACAGTATTAGTAAACAATTACAACATTTCCTAAGACATATTTTATATCATTATAGTGTGTTTTACAGTATTTTTTTAAACACTATGTGTTTAAACACCAGCCTCCATGTATGGCTGCACACAGGGGGAGTTGTATTTGTTAGCATAACACATATATTTGTTTACAGCAATATTACAGTGTGTTAGGAACTTTTGATTAACTATTCAAATACTACTTTTTCTCTGGTAGTAAAACTCTGTAAAAGAGACACTGCAAACATGCCTTTGGCTTTTCTGCACTGACATTTCTTGCGGGCTGACATACACACAAATAAAGACGTATCTGCAGTAGGCTGATTAATCAGCTGGGGGGGTTGTTACCTTTCGGTGTTGGTCGTAGTTACGTATGAATTCTCGCAGCTGCTCCTCTCTGCTCTCCAGTGTTGTGTACAGCTGCTGCATCTGACTCACCAAATCTGCCTTCTCCACTTTTAGACGCTTACGGTCAGCTTTCATGGCTGCAACACACAGACACACACATCCACACACTGAGCAGCACATACGTGTGTAACACAAGGAGTATTTTAACAGGCAATTCTTCTGTCAAACTGAGCAAAAACAAAATAAGTCAGTGAGAGGTGAAGCTTTGCCATTGCACCAGAGAGCCACCAGGTGTCACTGTGTCTTCTGGTAAGGAGAGGCTGCAGCTGGTGTTTTTTTGTTTTTTTTTTTTCTCAGAGACAATGATGTAATCATCTCAAAAGATAAGTGACACAGTGGCACTAATTCATTCATACATTGAACTGTTTCTGCTGGCGTGGAGTTTCTGAGAAGACCTTTGGATCTGATTGGTATCGGTTCCATTTTCACACAGAGATAACTCAACCAACTGTGATACAACTGGTAGCAGCCATTTGCAAGCAAAACATAGCAGAAATGCTTTGCTGGGACTCTGTGCTGAGCGCCGAGGCCAGACTGGAACCTGTAATTTCGTAACTGCACTCAGGAAGCATTCCTTCTGTCAACGTTCAGCCTCTTCATGTTTTACACTCAGCATTCAAACCTGTTTTGCAGCAGTTACACAACAGTCTCAAAGCTTGCCGTTAACCACCTGCGACTCTCAGAGCACAGCACAGAGCCGCACAAAGCCGTAGTGTTTAACTAAACTGAATGAACAATTGCCTTTTTTTCTGTTCTCTTTGCTTTTTGTTGCCTTTATCTTTAACAAAGAACTGACTTTTTTTTCTCCTCCTCTCACAAAGATGGGAACTGTTTGGTTGCGTAATGACCGGATTATTTGTTTATATAGAAAAAAATAAAAACAATTAGAAAATACATGATCAGCGCTGTATTCCTGTCTTTAATCAATGCGTGATTAATATTTCAAAGTAAAACTTCTATGTCATGATTGATGGCTGTTAATTAAAATGACGCTGACCTGGAGTCGACTTGGCTGCTCATCAGGAGCGACACCCATTCCTGAGGCTGAACAGAGTCAAAACACATCCACACAAACTGTATCTCATCTGTGTGGCAATTACACTGTTTCCATTTTTGAGCTCACATTTCACAACTTTGGCACACAGGGGTTTTACACCTGCAGGTCACAAATATACCCTTTTGATTTTTGAGACATTTCCACACAGAATCACCTTTTATAGGCACAACTTTTCAGTTTGTTTTCTGAAAGTAACACACAGTTGGCTAATGTCACATGAATTAAACCACAAGTACATACATTTACAATGATGTGATGTAGAGGATAAGGTTGTTAAACTTATATTGATAGCAAAGATCTTTATATGCTCAAAAAAGCTACTGGTATTTTATTACTCAGTGTTAAAACCTACTTAACTTCCCAAAGTTATGTAAGCCTGAGGGAAGGAAAGCAGGTTTGTGATATTCTTCAGCGTTCTGTGTAAAAACATCATCTTTTTTTATATATATATATCCTTCTTCCAATGCACATACACTCGGAAAGTCAACTGGGTCAATTGTTTTATTTCCAGATGCCAGCAGAAATAAAAATGTGAGTAATAAGTTTGCTCACATAGTTGTGGCTGTGTTCATTGGATGATTCATCCTTTTATTTTTAAGATAACATTCTGATGAACTGAATCAACATAACATGGAAGGGCGAGATACTTCAAAACAGTGAGTCTGATATTGTTTGTGTTTGGACTGCTCAACGGTTACTGAATGCATAAAAATCAGATCGGAGGACCATTGAAGGAAGCAGACATTTTTGATTTTTGACATTTTTGTATCTAATCTTTCATATGGAGAGTATGAAAATATGACTTTGAGAATATTTTGGATTCATTATGAAACTTTAGTTTTAGTCAGTTTCTGACTCAAACAAAGCTGCTGCATTTCTGTATAGAATTATTTTAAGCGTTTACATGTGATTTGACAGTATGTAGAAGGACATTAAAGGTTATAATAGATCTTTTCCTTCAGATTCAGCAGTGTGTGTGATATCAAAAGAGGTCGTGTTTTGATGTTTGATATAAAGCTGTGTCTTAAAATCCCCCTGTTGTACAAGTTTAACAGGACAGAAATAAAGTAAGTGACTGATAATATTTCTTTGGTGAGAGAAATTGGACTTAGAAGGGTAAAACTTTCCACTAAAAGCTCAGACAGCTGTATTTGCTGTATTGTTTGATGTAGTTGTTTGACAGGAGGGAGTCTGGTGGATTAGGTCTGTGATGATGCCTGACCTTGTAAGGCCTCCTTGGCACGGTCCAGCTCCTGCTCCTTGTCACCCAGCTGCACACGGAGCTCTGTGGCTGAAAGCAGATTGGCGGAGCAGCCTCCCTGGGTCTCCTCCAGGTCTTTACTCAACATGTCCTTCATTTGCCTGAGCAGGTGGACCTCCTCCTGAAGCTGAGCAACCTCCTCACGCAACAACACTGAGGGAGAAAGAGAGAGAGAGAGACAGTTTGGGAAATTTAGAGTATGCAGACCAGGAATGAGGAACCTGACAGCTCAGAGGGAGATTAAGAAACAGGAAAAAAAAGACACAAAAACAGACCCAAAAAAATGAAACAGGAAATGATGAGAGTAGTATTAACATCTGGGATTAAAGCGAGAAGGTGTGATTATGCAGCACATGATAAATCAACACATCAAACCATCTACAGACTCACAGCTCCCTTTAGCTGTGGCCGCTGGTGTTAAAGTACTCCAGATAAATACTGAGTGACAGACTGCGGTGAGGGTGGTGGGGAAGTGAGAGACAGCAGTCTGATAAGACTTAATAAAATATCAGCAACACACACTCGAGTTGTGCTCCTCAGTGCTGTGTTTTCCATCCGCTGTTAAAACACCTCCCAAGCCTCAGGGCAATCAAACAGAAGCCTGAAGCTCAGGAGAAGTCAGCGAACTGAGGAGCACACTAACGGACAGGATGAGGACAGGAAGATGAAACGGATAGAAGAGATTTTTTAGTCCGGCGAGGAAAAATGTGTCATAATGATTTATTTCACTCATGTAAGGGCATAAGGTCTGTTACAGAAGGATGAAGACTGTTCATAAGAACAGAAGCAAATGTGAGATGGAAGCAGCCGCAACATTCAACTAGACTGTAAAAACCTGCAGTCACTGATATTAAATTTGCAATTCAACAACAATTCAAAACCTTTCAAGATACCTCAGTATGGAAAAGCACAATATGGAT
Source organism: Acanthurus lineatus (assembly GCA_029814665.1). Lineage (NCBI taxonomy): Eukaryota > Metazoa > Chordata > Actinopteri > Acanthuriformes > Acanthuridae > Acanthurus > Acanthurus lineatus. The sequence continues at coordinate 11,717,135 of JAPZDV010000012.1, read as the reverse complement.
AATGCATAAGAGATTGTACAAGTGGATCAGTAGAAAATGAATCACCAACTATTTACATTAACAGTTATTGAAAGTCTTTTACCAGCCTCTCAAATATGTGCTTGTATTTCTGTCTCTAAATATAAAATCTAGACCAGTTTTTAGATTGTCTATGTGGAATTTTGAGATTTAGAAATATGTGATTGACATTTTCCTTCCCATTCCAGCATTTTACAGCAAAAACAGTTCATCAATTATTTGGTGTTGGGCCGACAAATATACAAACATTCCATCCCTCCAGCCTCGCTGCTAGCATGGCTGAAGAAAAAGAGCCTATAATTTAATGCAGATCACTATGAGTGTGCATATAACTTAGTGTGTGTTAGTGTGCATTTGTGTGTGTGACTCAGAGAGAAAAAGAGAGAAGGTCTCTGCAGGCCTGCAGCCAGTCACTGTGGGGCTGCGGCAGCTACGATAAGAGAGGAAGGGACAGTCCATCGGTCTCTGTCGACTCGGGACTATGGAGACGCATCAGGCAGCTCTGTGCTGCATGTGACAAAAAGAGTTTGTTTCCCTGAGAGAGCAATCTTTCACAGCCTTCCTCCTTCTTGCAGCCTAAATCCGCTTATTCATCTGTTTACCTACAGGCTCTCCTATATTTGTCGCAGAGGAGCCCAGCTGCTGCATTTGCTGCCACTGGACAGAATTGTGCATTTTTTTTTTTTTTGAGGTGCTTCGCAATGTTCGGCTGAATCTTCACCTCCACACAGGCTGTTTGAAATGATGAGGAACAGTAATTTTAAGGTTTACGCTCTTGTTGTTTGCTGTCAACTTCAAGGGCACAGCAGCTGTGTTATGCAGAGAATTCGTCACTTACAGTAATTTTCAAATGAGCAAATCTGAATCTTCTTCCTTTCTTGCACAAAATCTATGAATATATTAGCAGATTAGTGTCCTGCAGCATCATCCGTACAGCAGTGTGTCATATTTATTCTACTGTTAGTCAGTTTAAAACGGTTAAAATTGCATCATGATGAGTTTGCACGACATTTTTAGTGGAACATCTTTAAAAACAGAGAAATCAGGAACATACTCGTAATCTTAGCAACAGAAATTCTTCAAAATCCAATTTGCATTAATTCCCAGCATCACTCAACAACATACACAGACTCATAAATAGGCAACAAAATGCACTCACACACTTTTTCCTCTGTCAGGTTTTTTTTTGTACTCAAACTTGGGGTGAAATCAGTCAAGAAAACTTCCAGCTATCTCCCCATATTATGTCTGAATAATGTTTAAAGCAGTGAAAGAGCTTCTTCTCCGCACACTGACAAGAGTCACAGCTGCGTCAATGACACTGACTGGCACCAACCATGAACCTTTAGATAATTCAGCTCCACTTACATTTTTTCATGCGATCTGAAAAGCCATTTAAACTGACAGTGGTCATATAGACCGCACAAAGCGCTCAGTGTGACATTATGACGTGGGCTCTTTCAGCTCTGACCCCTGAGTGGCTGAGCAGTGAGCTTGGCCGAGCTATAGAGTCTCCCCACAGAAGAAGAGAGCCCACTCCTCTTCTTCTTCTTATTCAGCGGCAGCCCATTCAATTAACTTCCCATCCAAGCCTCCTATTAGAGTGTCTATCAAAGCCAGAAGGACCAGGCCATCACTCCCTGTCCCTTTTCCCTTCACATAGCAGAGCTTTTACAAGTCAGCACACACACACACACACATACACAAACAGAGAGAGGGAGGTGTGCTCAGTAGCTGTTGGCTCATGATTAAGCTTGAAAGAAAGCAGAGGTATCTCTTTTTTTCTGCTCAGGAGGGTGAAGTGGAGGCAGGAAAAACCTGAACTAGTCCTTTATGAAGCACATGCAGGATTAAAGTGAACTCATTTATATGCATGAATGATCAAAAATGCTTAAAGTGAGCTGGGCTGGAATATTGAGTGTGGATGAGAAGATAAATTTAAAGTCAAAGCTTTTGTCGCAAAAACCCCAATTTTATTTTAAAATCGGTTTTTAATTAACTATTCTCAGTGTATTTAAATTGGACTCTGACTTCATTGGCTCTCATCATTCAACAATCACTTTCCAATTTTACAGCAAGTGAACTGACAAAGTCTTTGCTAGCTTCATTCAGTTGGTTTGCCTGAACTGAACCACTGATGGTGTTTCCTGCATTCAGCTCATTTGGTATTTTAGGCCTTTAAGACTACAATGCCATCTGTCTTGTGTTTATTCAGCATTTAAAAGCTCAAATTATTTATTCAATCGAATAAAAATCAATTTGTTTCATACTGTCCTCTAGCTGTGCTCTGGGCTGCAGCTAATGATATATTGTTATTGACTGATGTACAGATCTTGTTTCAGTTAATTAGTCAATTGCTTTCAGAAAATTTTAAAAAACGTTCAAAGTAACATCTTTAGATGTATTGCTTTGTCGTACTGGCAGTTGAAAACCCAATTATGTTCTGTTCATTAAGACATAAAATAGGAAAAACAGTAAAATATTTAAAATTAAGAAGCTTTAATGGGGAATATTTTGCAATATTGGTTTAAAAACTCAAATCTCAGACACACATATTTCTTAATTATACCAAACCTGCATTACTAGACATGTCTGTGAAAATAAAATAGATTTTTTTGTATTTTGGATGAACTAATTTCCTATGAAACATAATGAAAAATGCTGGTTCAATGGACCGGAGTCTATTTGAAAGCAAAAAACCATGAAAACAATTTGGGATGATTGAGGGTGTCAAAAGTCTCTGCAGTGACAGCAGCCAACTGTTCTGCCCCGGAGGATTTAAGATGTGCATGGTTGTCATTTTTTTCACCTCAGTCTCCCCTGATGGTTCAAATCTGTGTAATTTTAGTTAGTACAGTGGTTCTGCTCAGCTATTTCCATCCAAGTCAGAGCCAGAGGCGATGATGCTGCCTTTCCCTCTGCTCAAATCTCTCAGGTACAGTAGCTGATAATTGGATAACAAGGTCATACACTCTTTCAAATCTATATGACTGCATGCAGAGACACAGCGCTGTCACAGCTGTCTTCTTAAGACAATGGTTTTGATAAAAGACTTCTGTAATCAACCTAATCATATTAATACTGTCCCGCATGAGGAGTCCAGAGCATAAAGATGAAAATTATGAAATACCTTTATAAGGCTTTGACAAATGATCAAGCCAAGGCCTTTATAAAACAGCTGCTTCAACTCTCTCCTCTCAGGGTCGTTCGCTGACAGATCTCATTTCATATTCTATATAACGTGCCCATTTACATATGCTGCAGCTCTGTGACAGACAGGTCAAGGTGGGACAGGAAGGCTGTTTGAGCTGGTTTAACAGCTTTAGCTACCGTGAAACAAACACGTTAGCGAGCTGCTGTTCAAAATACGACGATAAAAGCAGTTTGCAACAACACGGTCAAAAGCATCACCATGTTTGATCCTGCATGATCTCCATGAGCTTGGTGCTGCACACCATATGGACAACAAAACAGGGATTTTCCTGTAGAGGATTAGTATTGAACGTTATTGTAATCAGTACTCTAGTTTAAATATAGGACAGCATTCAGATGTAGAGCCTGAAGGAGTGCTGTTTGCTCCTGCAGGCTTGTCACTGTCTCCTTCTTCCCTGTTGACTCCTGTGGTATTGCTGCAGAGCTATAATATGCTATGCAATATGAGGAGCTGTGTGCACATGTGGGGGATGTTCAGAGGAATTGGTGCTAAAGGATGAAAACAGTAATGGCTCTCTACAGTTTGTGCTGAGAGGTTTCTTGCTGTAGCTTTGCAGTGGGTGCAGCTAATACAGCAGGACATCAAAGCAACAACATTTAATGGCACATTTCTTTCACAAATTACTGTCACTGCGGCAAATAATTACATCTGTAGACATACAGCTATATCAAAGTTTTCTTTAAATAATATTACAAGCAATATGACAAACGTTCACTGAAGAAGAAACAGCAATACAACAAAAGCTGTCCTGTAACTTGCTGATATGAGTGGAGCTGTTTTGAAGCAACAAGGCAAGTCTTTAAAATGCTTAATGAAAGCCTCTGCTTAATTCTTTCATAACCTCTTCTTGCTGATAAATTTGAATGAAAACATCAAATAAAAGTGTGTCTTGTTCCGAGGCTTCCTGTGTAATGGAAAGCATTACATTAGGTTTTACCTGCAATGCAGTTGAATGTGTGGACTCAAACTGTTAGCCTCCCTGGAGGGAAGTTAGCAAGCACCAAGTCTCTGTAGCCTCATGTGAGCTAATTGATTTGTTAAATGATGACTACTGGAACAAAGAAGCTCCTTTTTAAGTTTACCTCAATGACACATAAGGTCACACCTTCCTAATTTTCATTCCTCAGTGACTAATTTCTTCTTTAAGATGGTTTTACATGAAATTCCTGTTCTACTGTGTCATGAATTATCATAACTCAATTGAGTGTATTTTTTTTAATCAAAAGTAAAAGTCCTGCAGCATTAAATTGATGTAACTCTCTGTCTTGAGTTTTGCACAGTGAAATCATAGTTAAAGACATACAAATCAACACTAATAAAAATATATCAACAACAGCTGCAGAAAAGCTCGCTACAGTTTCTTCTCTAGACTCTTATAAGCTTTAAAAATAAAATTTAGTTCTTGTTAATTAAACAGCATCTTGGCTGAATGATTACAAGCACCAGGAGACCCAAAGACTAACAAATGCACTATTTCAATCTGCATATCTATATTGAGTATTGCATATTAGATTGCTCTGCAATTACATTTGCAGGTAAACACACTTTTACTTGATGGGTTAAACATCTATCAGCTACTTAAGTGGGAAAACTAATCAAGGTTAAATGTTTGGTAATTTATCAAATCCAGACTTCATATTACTAAGAGGACGGTGCAGATAAAACGCTGCTTTTCTACTACATTTAACTTCTGTGCGGTTTTTAAATTAAACACAAGAAGGCAAACAGTGGCTTTGGCATCAAATATGTAATATTGTGTAATCAGTTATGAGCATATCATTATATCAGCCTGTGCAGTGCACTGAACTGTTTTTCCTGTTGTTGCTGGATAACTTGATTTGTGTTCGAGTGGGCATGTTTTTTTCTGAGTGTGTGTGTGTGCTCAATGCTGGCGTTTTCTGCACTGTATTATGAGAGGAGCATATGTCTGCTGAGTTCTGGCCTCCACTAATTACAGTATAAAGATCAGTTGAGATTGCTCTGGGACAAGGCAGCAGTCTGCTCCAGCTCTTGATTAAACCCATCACACAGGTAACATTGTAGCCTTGACAGGCGGGAAAAATAGGGTGAGTTTGGACTGAGATAAACCCTGCAAGTCACGCACAGAGGATTAATACTTGAGCAGTGCTTTCTCATATGTTACTCTGTTTGTCTCAGAAGAAAAAAAGCTGCACAGGATAGAATATTCTATGTTTTATATAGTAGTCTTTGGATAACACTTCTGTATTCAAGACCTATATCTAAAACCTTATTGTTTGCTTTAGCCATGCTAGCTGAAGGTTTGGACCAGACCAAACAGGCTCTGCATCAAAAGCCTGGCAAAAACACCTTGCACAGACATTCATGGCATCTAAGAATGAATATTAATGATTTTGATTTTTGATCTCCTGAATTTTCCTCTTGCACCACCAGGAGGTTCACATTTGTGGTTGTAGTAAAAATGTTTCAGCAACTATTGGATTATGGATTATGGCAAGATTTGACCGAGACAGTCATGTTCCCCACAGGATGATCTCTAACATCTTTTGTGACCCCCCCACCTTTCATCATGCACCCTCATCAGTTTTAAATCTTGGTGATCACTCTGTTTTCCTGCTCAAGTGCCTGCAAAACTAATAACATTCCCATTAGTCTTAGTTGTAGCCTACTTCAATGCTAATTGCATGTAAACACACTAAATATTGATGTTTGACATGTTGATCATTATACCTACTTAACACCAACATGTTAGCATCATTATAATAAGCATTTACCGTCGAACCTGTTACAGCTTCAAAGAGTTGCTAGCATAGCTGCAAACAGCTACAAATTAGCCAAGCTAACAAAAGAAAGCGCTCTTATAAGACTATTTCAAATTTTTTAAGTGTTCTTACAAGACCTGATACTGCAAGAATATCTGCTTGGAGTTGCCCCTAAACGAATCCTCCTGTGATCCTGAAGCATTCTGTTTATAACTCAAGACAAAAGGACAGCCAAAACAGTCTTTAAGGATTTAAAAAAGAATAGCATCAAATCATCCCCAAACTGAAATCTGACAGAGAGGCGGGAGAGCGAGTGAAAAGAAGACTCAGACTGAGAGGCATCACAAATAAACACATTCAATCTGTCAGCGGTTTCATGCTGAGTCTCAAATCGCAGGGAGGTCGAGTGGGTGGGTGACAGAGGTAGGCTACAGGGATAAGGAGCTTTTTAAAAAAAAATGAAAAAAAATTATCAGCAGGAATATATTTAGCATCTTCATTGTTAATTTGTACTATAGTCACAGGGGGGAACTTGTTGTTATGAAACAGAGGTTGTATAGATCTATGTGGGATGTTTTTAGATTTGACATGCTTAAGCTTCGAATAGCAGAAACAGCAGCAAAAACAAGCCTCCATCACGTACACCAGTAGCATGAAATGAACACAGAACTAACACCTAATTCCTGATGCCTCCACACACTTTGACTTCAAGCTCTGTGTTTGTACTGCATCCTGAAAAGTTCTTGCGTCCAGCGGTCAGGTTGATTTCCTACACAGGGCACTGCACCGCATCTCTATAATACATACAGGCATAAATAATGCATTTTGCTGGCTCTCATGCTTACATGACCAGAGCATCCACCACTAAATGCTAATACATTGTGGTCTGCAGATGAAACACAACCCTATGATTCAACAGATCTTTAGAATTCTAAATTATATGATAATTTTAACATTTTTCCTCTGAAAAATACTTAAAAATATATATATCAAGCATATGTGTTCTGCATATTGTTTGTGTATATGTATATTTTTGTTAACACGTCTCCTAACATCTGTGCATGTTTGTGCTCAGTGCACAGTGTATCGGTGCAAGAACACAGTATCATTGTGAGCAGCTTCCATTAATTAATTGCCCGTGGGTTTACATTACAACTGAGGTCAGTGCAAGGATGCCAAGTGCAGATAGCTGTAATTGATTCACACATTTATTAGGAACAAATTAGGCACGCTGCCAAGGACGTGCCACTGGAGGAGCACTCAGAAGTTGGATATGCCTATTTAGATTTCTAAAATCTGCTGTCAAGAGCATCACTCTGCAAAACATACCCTTGCTGTCATTTGACACTGATATCATTTACTGCTCACGGGTTTGGTTTACATGAAGTGAATTAGACGGTGATTAAACCAATTAACCTGGATGACATGGCTGCTCTGATTTGTGTCAGCGAGTCCATGATGATGAGCTGATTTTGCACGGCGATTGTTGTATTTACGAGCATCGAATAACCTAGTTTCCAATCCAGTCAATCATGATGAGTCTTGTCACTTTTAAGCTCCAGTATGTCATTCCAGTGACATGTTTGAGCAACAAATCAGAGTGCTTAACTTGCTCTGACTCAAATACCTTCCTCAATCCCCCCCTCCAAGCTCTGAGCATTTAACCCTCGCTAACTTACTGTAGACTTTGTCGAGTGTGTACTCTGGCGTGTGTGTGGGGGGGTGTGGTCTATGACGTCAACCAAATTATACGAGCCACAGAGGGAAAAAATGTCTCGAGGTCTAATTTTCCTGTTTTTGAAAGCAGAGGGGACCAAACATCTTTTAGAAACAGGAAGATTTGGTCTGCGAAAAAACGGGAAAACTACATGATCTGATACAAGACCTCCCTTATGTCCCGGCAGAGGCCAGCAGAATAATCCCACAAGCTGTATGAGGCACCTGTTCAGCAGCTGGAGCTTCTACTGAAGCCTGTGTAGGAAAATTTTAAAGCCTTACTGACGAGGTTAAACTGTGAAATATGATTTAAAAAAAGCCTGTTCCAAACTCGTTAATATTCTGAGTCATACACTTGTGGATGTAATGAAAGAGATAATGGCCCTAAATGAGCTCAAAGTAGCTAAAGCTCAAATATAGACTGAAGAGAAACAGTACAAAACAGAACAAAACAAAATGATAAAGATGTGCCACATGTTGTCTGTTATGGTCTTACTAAAGGACTTTCCAACAAAACTGTGAGTGTGTCGCTTCCAGTGATCGTGCCATCTGTCTGTTTCAGTGCAATCTGTCAAACTCATTATCTTCTACGGTTTTGAGTGGTGACCCTGAGGGTGCATCAGGCGCACGCAAAACACAGTGGGATCAAACTCGTCTCTATTCATTCAAAACCCTGCAACACGCATGAGTGCACGTGAATGTGTAGATAAACGCGAATGCGCACAAATATAGCCACAAACACACAAACATCGGACAGCCTGTTTATGACATCCAGAAGATAATAAAGATAACTTCTCTTTAATGGGATTCAATAGAATTCATAAAGCTGTAGTTCCTCCTAACATCATCACACGTCGATTAATACATTTACTTCCCACATTATTCCAAACAAAAGAGTAAATGCAGATGTTGCTGATGGTTTTTCTCAGATAATTTAAGCCTTAGTGTATCTACTACCCTACTAATGTATCTGACCAAATTCTACTCTATTCATAAACAATTCTTACATAAGATTAACAGATTACCATGTAATCCATATGAACATGTCATATCTGGGTCAGCATTTAGTTCTTATCTCGATAAAGCAATTAACAAAACTGGGATACTGAATAGATTTGAATACATCGGCACTTCCAATGAATTCTGTGCAGAGAAATTGATCTAAGAGTGTAAATTAACCCTCAATAAGATCATGGTAGATTATTATAAATATATACCACGTTGTGATGAAAAGTAATAATAACATCTTGTGAAAGAAAAAAAGCAAAGGTTCTGCATTCGTGTTTTTACAAAAAGCACAAAAAGTTAAAAGCAGAGATCAAAACTGGAATATTATGGTACTATATTATCATTATTTAAACATGTTTTATATAATAAGTTGAGAATGCTGTGAAATAATAGGTGGATTAATCAGTAGTTTATGGAATTGTTAGCTGTAGCCTCACTTCACAAACTGCTATGTATTTAAATCTATAACAATTCATTACAATTCATTAAAGGATAATCTGTTTTGTGGTTAAAAGTACAATATTTTCCTCAGAAATGTAGTATGGTAGAGGTTGTTAACTGGCATAAAATGTAATTACCATAAAACTGTACTTAAATTGTATCACCTATAAGCATAGTACTTTAATAAATGTAGTTTTCACTACTACCTGTAATCATATATTCCATGAGAGATTTGAAGAGTTTTAGTAACGAAGCCTTTCAGGTTCATGACACCCAAATTCCTTTCATACAATCAGTGCAGGCAATAATACACACTCACACATGTGAACTACAGCATACTCACACACCTCTGACTCAGGCCACTTTAAAGGCCCAAACTGCTCCTCTAAAACACACAAACAGTGTCTTTCCTCCCCCTCTGTTTGTCACTCACCGGCCTTCCCCTCCTCCTCCTTCTCGGACCTCATGTCCTCCTCGGCACAGGTTCCACTCGGCTCCACTGTCAACTATGTTGTGAACTCTCATAGCAGGTGAAAAAAAAAAAAAGAAAACACAAACACACACATACACACTCACTCACTCACACAGTCACACACAGGTATATGCACAGACCAGTGCTCACACCATTCAAACCAGCGCACACAGTGCACCACCACAGCCGGCCGCTCCCAGCCCTGCTCGCTGAGGCTCCACCCAGACAGGTTACTTGGAAGTCGTCCCCTGAGAGCCACTCAGCTACATTTCCTGCTCCTTTTCTTCCTTCTTTTCCTCTGTATGTGTGTGTAAATGTGTGTGTGTGTGTGTGTGTCCCTGTTTCTCTCCCACTCTCAATGTATCTATTTGGTGGCACGCCCTGCAGCAGCTATGACAACTTTTGCCCCACGCCCACTCCTGCTTTTCATCCTGCCCCCCTCTAGTGTAAAAAAAAAAAAAAAGGTGGTGGTGGAGGGGGAGGGGTAAGCAAACTGCACCTCAGGTCTCAGGTAATTGAGCCAGGTGAGTCAGTGGAGCTCTTGCTCCACCTGATGGCTGAGAGCTAGCAGGGGACAGCGTGTGCATTTACATTCACTGACTGAACGCAGAACAATGCACCCTCTGTGTAAGCGCTTTGCAGCCCCTCTGAGGCCACAACGCCTTTGTAGCCTACATTAGTTTACATTGCCCACTTCCTGAATGTGGATATGTGTTTTGGCCAGAGGACGCAGGAATGTAAACTCTGAATAACAAAAAGCTGCAAGTGTTGCATTCAACATAAGCGCCTTTAAAAAAAAAAAAGTATCTTGATGATGCAGTGAAGTGACATAAAGTTCATGCTGCTAATCTAACTGCCTCAGCGCTACACACTGAGATTGCCTTATTAATTTGAGCTTTCCAATGTTATCTTTAACCTTCCAGGGATGTTTTCATGTACCTCTCCTCTGCTTGCTGCTGAGTAAGGACAGTCTGTGCCGTTTAAAGATGGAAACTCAAATGTGTGTGGACAAACTTGCTGAGTAAATAAGGTTAAGGCTGGTCCACTTTGGCAGGGGCTCTTTCAGCCTGAAACCCTAAAGAAGGTAAAGAGGAAAACAGATACGGCTGCAGAGCCCAGCTGGATATAAACTTATAATGGAATTTTTAGTTTATAGGCACGGGCACTTGAGTAGCACAACCAAAGCACAAGTGTATACATAATGTGTGTGTGTATAGGTTTGTGTGAAGGAGAGAGACGAGTTAAAACCTCTGGCATTTAAAGAGTTGACAGCGGTTCAGAGCGAGCGTGCCGTTTGTCCTGCCTGTCAGAGGTTGACGCTCAGTGTTTTAGCTCCGTCCAAAGATCAGATGTGCTCTAACCAGATACTTGTCACATGAGGCAATGGATCTGTCAATCACACGCTGACACTTCAAGGATTACTGCCAGGCTCATTTTCCCTCTGACTGATCAGAGTTGAGACGAAAATACTGAAACACTAAGTCTTATACAGAGGATGCAATTAACACCTCTTTAGAAGGTGATGCATATATTTGCAAGTGCTTTTCTCCACTGGCCTTCACTGTAGTTAAACAGCTATAAAATCTCAGAGTCAAATTATTAGACTTCAACGACTTTTACATATGCTAATTAGACCCACTTACATTCAAATACCAACCTGTCTGATAGCTGCTTTTTTACTTGTCTGAGGAGTTTCAGCATTTTATATAAATTGGGAAAATTTGGAGCAAATGTAGCGCTTCATAATTCCAAGGTCATGCCATAGTCTGCCTCTCGGCTGCACTAAATCTCATTCACAGCATTGCTTTTATCCTGACAATTCTTCAGTCTAAAATTTTCCACTCCTCAGTGTCCTTATTCTTCAGCTTAACTCCCTGTATCACTATGTCATTCATTTGCTTTGCTCACATTAAAGCCAGAAGAAATCACAAGAGCATCCTCCTTCTGCTCTCCCCTCTCCTCCCCTGCACTGCTCTTCTTTTCTCTCAGCTGCACAGGGTTTGACCTGTCAGTCTGCATTATCAGTGCTGGGGAGTGTTGATAGAGAGCTGGGGGACAGAGTAGCATTAAAATATTAGCCTTGAGAGAGAAGAAGAAGAGGGGGGAAAAAAAGTAGGAGGGAGACTGAAAGCAGTGATGGGCGAAGAAGAGGGAGAATGAGTGACTGAGGTCACCGCCGTCACTGCCCATTGTTGATGAAAATGACATGAGGCTCGTCTAATAGCCACTGAGCTCACTCTGCCAGCTTCAAGGGGCTAGATTGGACGAAAAGATTGGAATTACAATTGCGGTGCAGACTCTCTGGTTTTGTATCGGCGCAAGAACAACAGAGAATAATGGCAGTCATCATGACGAGAAAAAAGGAATGGACACAAGGCCTATAGATTAAGCAACAAAGCAGTCGATAGACTTAACGATCAATAGCTTTTGTGGTGTGTTTTATTACGGGCTGGTCAGTTTGATTACCACCCATGAGAGATTGAGAGAGACTATTATCCTGAGTCACACAGGCTTCTCTTTAAAACATTTTATCTCTCAAACTGATGAAGGTTATTTGCGAAAATAAGTGGCTTTGCTGCAAATGCAATAATTGCACATTACGATACAACTCTGGTGCAATAAACTTCAGTAAAACTCCACTTGGGGGAGAGCAATTTGCAAGGTAAAATGCTCTTCTCTGGTAAGAAGTCAATCAAGTCTCACAGTCTTGTGCCAGCACCCTCTGGACCAAGTATTGGGTGACAAAACGTGTAATTTAGCTGCAATGAATCAAAGCCTTCGAGCCCTCGTACTTCAGGTACCAAGAACTGTTATCTGATTGTTCTCACACTCCTCGTCAGCGCAGGCCTTTGCTCCAGTGTTAACCTCCCAGTCAAGCTGACAGCTCTGTGTCTTTTAACTGCCAGGATAAATCACCGTGCACACTTCCTGCTGTCACCAAGGCAACACATTGTATTTTTTTCAAGCATGGCCGTACCTTTGCCTAGCGAGCAGTCTGGAGTGCCAAAGTCCATCAGGCTGGATATCTCTGTCGGGTAGCACATGTCTGTCACCACTGTCTTCTGTCTGTGATGCACTGATGGATCTGCAGGGGGGAAAAAAATAGCCATAAATAAATAAATTCCATGACATGAGATTAAACAAATGTTTATTCTTTGATTTAAACTTCTTATTGATATTTACAGGAACAGGTTGTTCTGATGCAAAGGGCTCATAATAAGGACGTGTGTACAGTCATGTAGAAGCTGAAGGCCTGGTAAATCACTTGATTAATCCTGACATGATGTCAGTTCAGCACACACAGCTGTCAGGCGCGTTGCAAAGATGAATCTCTCCAATAAATCGCAGCAGTTGTGAGCAGCATTTCAAAGCAACGATGATAAAATACACACTGTTTTATTAATGATGCATGTTTGCTCTATTAGTGTAATGCTTTGCTTATTTTTTAAATAAATTTTTGCTTCATTTCAGAGCTTCATTTTCACACATTTTCCCTTTTCTTCATCTCTTCCCTCATCAAACAGAATCCATCCATTAATATGATACCCCACTGACCCATTTCTGTGCTCTTTGCATTCAGCTAATGACACTGATCAAGGACATCTGTGAGCTCCGGTGACGGAGGCTCATCTACTCAACATTATCTCTCCTCTCACTTAGTAATTTCTCTGCAGAGTTCAGAGGAAAAAAGGCGTGAAGGAGCATGTATCTGTCTAAAAATCATCTAAGTTCTCCCCTCCACTGCTCTCCCTTCATATCTTTCTCTAAATGTTACACCTCCACGTGCAAAGCATGAAAACGCTATAAAAAATTGACATTGATTACTGGAGAAAGCAATATCCTCGCTCTATAAGAGAGTGGCTTTGTAGCACAGATACCATAGAATTACAACAAAAATGATTTCCTCTTGAAAATAATCCCACTATTGAGCAAAAATCTTTAAAATGCTGATCTTATACATCCATCCAAGGCTGTAAGGGTGTGATTTCATGCCAGATAATAGCGTGACAGCACCTCCTCTATAGGTGGAAACACAGTGTTTAAATTAAACACCTTTTCTAGTTTAGCCATGAACCTCATAAATGAGTGAAGCAACTGGCATCATATTATCCGCATAACTGCTCTTACTCAGCAATTATCCTGCCTCGCCTCTTAATCTGCATTTTTTTTGACAGCTTTAATTTCATGACCATGTGGTATTTATCTAAAATCACTGACCTTCCCCGCCCTTCTCCCCTCCTCCGTCCTCCTGACCTGTCAATAATGGTTTAGGTATTGTTAAGCTGACCTTTTCCTCGGTCTTTAATATGGAGATTGGACAGCGGTCTGGCTCATGGTCGGCCACTCTAAGGCTGCTTCACTTAGCACCAACAATAATGAGCGAGGGAGACAGACAGGATGAGGCTGCTGGCAGTGGGATACATTTAGAGACAATATATTCCAGCACTTAGTTGTGTTTGGTAGCTATGCACAGGGATGTATTTTTATTTTGACCTTTATTTGACCAGGACACTGGCAGCAGCCCAACATAAAAACAACTAAATGTAAATTATAAACCAAAACAGAATATATTACGATATGCATCATCCTAGGGAAGAAAGTTCAGTACAAACTGTGCCTCCAAAGAGATCGATATGAACACAGACGCTGCAACGATTCTGTCTCCTGATCTTTCAAGTTTGATTTAAAACATTCAAAGCAAAGATAAAAATAAAGAGATCAGTACATAAATATACAGCTGTAATCTAAATTATTACAGTGTGTTCTGATCTCTGTGCTCTCTCCATGTGTGCAGGTTTCACCTTGTAGCCTCAACATAAGTCAGCTGAACTTCTCATTGGTGTAGCTGACCTCCCATTCCCAAGGGGGTTTTGATTAGCTGGGGTCCATTGTATTTCAAGAGGAAAACACCCTGTCATTGTGTCTGAGTCAGTGCTGTAAAGTATGTGAATGTGCTCCAGAGAGGTATATCCTGAGGAGGGGGCCGTATATCTGTCTCCTCGTTTCTGCCTGGTTGACCCCCCGCTGTGAGAGGTTGAAGGTTATGGAAATGATGAGGCGCAGCTGTGCAGGTATATTTGTAACCTAACTGACCAGTGGGAATGGTCCAATGGCTCGACCGATGCCAAAACAATCTGCAGGATTGCAAATGTCTTTTACAGTTGTTTCACAGCTTGTCGTGATTTTTTTTTATGATGACTGGAGAGTTTTATTCAGGTCTTTTGTCTGGTCTCTTGATTTTGATGATAATTAAAATGAAAGTCTGCTGAAATAAATGCTGAAATATTCTGGGGGTATCCTGGTATTTCTCTTTAGCACAGCAGCCTCTGGAGGGGCAAGTTGAGCTGGTGGTCTGATTTTCTCAGGATGAACTGCAACTGCAATGAATGGGCTTTAAAGACACGTGTCTGGGTCTGTCAAATGGAAATATCTATCTGAACAGACTTCCTTTTAAATAAGGTGGGTTGGCTTGTATGTCTATATTTATATTGTGTTATCTGATGGATAACTCCACCAGAAATAGAAAACTACTTTAATAGGACGTTTTTATGCAGGGCCCGTTGGCTGCATATTAGGGGAGGTTCTGCTATTATGCATTCTGACTCACAAGAAAAGATTACTTAACAGTCACAGTCCCAAAAGCTTGGTCACACCAGGATTTAAAACGTCAAAATTTCCCTGCGCAGTCAATTCGCTTCAAAAGAAAAGCTGCAATCAGAGGAAACTCCCGATGAGGCAGAAATAATCTGCATGTATGCTCATAAAGAGTTCAACTTTGGGAACTTTGACACCCAAATTTATGCCGTTGACCAACAGCGAGCAGTTACTGCTTAACTTTAAGTTTAAAATAAAGAAGCTATAGTTGCTTGTTAGCTGTGCTCCACAATCTTTTATCCTCCTCAATGGTAATGACAAGTGCTCTACAAGTGAAGAATTATTTGCTGACTGTAAAGAGGCGTGAGTGAGAGGCGTGACAAACGAACAAGCACATCTTTGAATACATTGTGAACTTTTTATCCTGTATCAACCAAGCTAAGCTTAAAATCCAGTGTGTTCAGCTAACTGACCATCTTGTTAGTTTTAAGACTTTTTGTAATTTTTTACAGAAAAAACTTGTGTATAATGGTGAAAAACTGTGTAAAACAGTGAATAAGACACCATGGGGAAATCAACCATAGTAACTAGCATTAGCACAGGCTGTGGCAGGTAATGTTTTCAGGTTATCTCTCAAGCTACCAGTCCATCACAAGCCCTACAATTAACCCTGTCACAATTTGGTTACTGCCCCCACCTATTTTGTGTGGAGCCAGTGTCACTTTGCGGTGTGACCACTGCATAACAAGAGGTCTCATCAGGCAAAAATAGCAAACTGCATAACAATAATAACACCTCCGTGGGTCTTCTGGGTCATCTGCTTGTCCATTTGGATCTGTCTTTCCTTCCCGATGGTGTAGGCATATGAAGTGTAATGAAACTGGTAGTCCACTTTAAGCCACCTCATTTGACAGAGTAATCAGAGTGGGCATATTTATTCTACTGGTGGTTTATCCTGAGAGACCTACATTGTAATATAAAGTAATGAGATGCACCATTAAACAGACTTGTTCTTGGAAACTGAAACTTGTGTGTCTGGCTATCAGTAAATGTCACAGCCAGTGGTGATGAAAGGACAGTGATTGCACCACTTTATGCAAATATGACTGAAAAAAGACAACAACATTTTGATTGTTTATATCCAAATAAGGTATCAATCTACACAGATGAATTTCAAATGAAACACCTGCTTACAGATGCATAGACAGAGGAGGACCTGAAAATGATTAAATGTAAATTTCTTTCTTTGGTTATTATTATTTTTTCAACAGAGAGAAAGCAAGATATATGAGATCTCTAATACTGCAGCGAGAAATACTTGTTTTTCAGTTGGACTTGAAAGTGTTATTATAAAACTTTTATAAATTAAAAATCCTTCCTTGTAAAAGACAAGCAGAAAACAAAACCCCCGACAGGGTCACAAGGGAAAACACCCACCAGTTATTAATGAGAATATGCTACAATAGTGTGAGACTGCAGAAAAAACCTCCAAGTGTTGTAGGAAGTAAGAGAAACTATTTAAACATGTGACACAACTTTTCTTCCTAACTAACATTTAGCTGGGGGGATGCAGATGACATGTGAGGGGCATGATGGAAAGAGGAGACGAACGCTCAGTGGGAGCAAAGTGGGTATCAAGCAGAAATGGGAAGCATCTATCATTGGTATGTAGACAGCTCACCATTGCCCACCCTTAGCCAAGCTTTAATTACACAGACATTCAGTCTCTTACGCTGGCTGCGGTCGTTGCACAGGAAAGCAGCATCGCCACACCACTATGGAGTCACAACACCCTGAAACACAGTCCCGCTGGGTGCTACAACACAGCTGCAAGTCTGATATCATTGTGAAACACTGAGACAAAGAAGTATAAGTGCCACTTAATAATAATATTATTATCAGGCCATGAACTGTGTGTAAGGGCAACTTTGAGAGGTGTTTGGTTGTTAGAGTAGCCCCTTAAAGAACAATAGGTCACTGCAGTGTTAATTGATTACACATATTCTCATCCACTAAAAGGTTTCAGGTCTTTGTTAGAGGAGGGGTGTAAAAGTGTTGATTGAGGGTTGTGGTGCAGATTAAAATACTGCACTGCAATTTAAAAGCCTCGGCAACGGATACTGATGGGAATTTTTTTTTTTTTTTTGGTAATTGCTTATTTCATGTGCTCAGCAAAGAGAGAGATGTGAAAATAGAAAGTACTGGAACAAAAAGCTGTGGTAAAAAAGCTTAAGCAACACTGGGACCAAAAAGAAAAAGGAGCTGAGATTTTTTTTTTTTTACAGGGAAAATGTCATAATCCTAAAATATAAAGCCCTAAAGAATTGGACCATTTTCTGGGGTGCAGAGTAATTATTCCCCAATGAGATGACAGTAACCATAGCATTTAAATTTCTATTATTTCCTCTCATGCATTTAAATTGACGCAACATAATGTGAGAAGAATTTTGAAAGACTATCTAAATGGAATTTCACAGTAGTGCCGACAGTGAATGAATTAACAAAGCCAAATGAAGTGATGCCTTTTGGGCTCTTAACCTTTTGGCATAAAACTCAGCCAGAAAACCTCATCTGGTTACATTAGACAACAGGATTGAGTTCGGTTGAGAATTTTAGCATTTGAATCTTTCACAAAGGGGGGCTGCTCATCCGTGACTCCAGTGTTCAAAGGTCGCTCCTGGTATTATCAAGGCATGGACACATAGGGCTCATTCAAATCCCAGCGTGGAGAATGCTGACGAGGCACTCTGCATCTTCACTGGCAGGCATCATTAATATGGAGACGATGCACTGGGAATAAATCTCCCTTATGATGGAGCTGGGTATGAATCAGAAAAACTGTGACAAAAATACTGTGTTATACCAGAAAATGACAAATTGAAGCCTCCATAAACACAGGCTGTAAACGTGTCAAATAATTATTCAACAACAGCGGTGAAATACTACAGGGGAAAGTTGACTTAGCATTCTGCACACTCTTTACACCATGAGAAAAAGCTGCAGAT
The DNA here is from genome assembly GCA_029814665.1 of Acanthurus lineatus. NCBI lineage: Eukaryota > Metazoa > Chordata > Actinopteri > Acanthuriformes > Acanthuridae > Acanthurus > Acanthurus lineatus. Next base: position 11,698,925 of record JAPZDV010000012.1, on the reverse strand, counting down.
ACATTTCTCCACCGGGACAGACTGAGAGCAAAACTATATGCTCTGTATCGAAGGTCGAGCTGTCACATCTCTATTATACAACCCTTACATGGAGCCAAAATACTGCAGCAAAATGTCATTCCTCCAACATTTTACTTTGCCTGGAGCTGAAAACTTACTGTCTATTAATCTGTGTTTATAATCATACGTGACACGGGGAATCAATACTCCCAGTGCTCACAGAACATTAGGCCTGAAAGGCTGCTCCAAGGCTGCTGTGATCCATAGCCTCTGGATGCTGTCTGTGTGCAGCCATTAAGTGCACAACAGCAGCTTGCCCTGAGGAAACCAACAGAAAAAAAACAGCCCTTTCAGGGACACATCCTTTATATCAATGAGGAGAAATTACTTGAGGAAGATGAGGGTCCAGTGTTTACCAGTGTTATGGTTGGTGTTGTTCAGCTGTGCGGTCGGCAGTTATGTTGCACCTCTTCTGCTCTAATGATTTCTGAGTGAAAGGACAAAATAAAGGAACAACTCTGAGGAGCGACATGAATAGAGGTGGAGTTTGCTGAACTCAGATCAAAGGCATTTTGTTCGGCGGTGTTAAATTGTATCTAAAGGATTTTCTTTACAGCCCTGACTGACTGTGGAGTGAGCAATAAGAAAATATATTCTATGAAAACGTTTATTTTCCCATATCGTTAATCAGGACTTACAGTCCCTTTAATATCTCAGGATGTTTTAGGCTTTGGTGGCTTTACAGTACAGTTTTATGGTGACTGTGTAATTTAGAGATTTTGTCAGTTATTTAATTCACTGGATTGGAATAAAACAGACACTAACATCTGTTACTTCATCCACAAGGGACTGTGGGAAAATGATTGGGGTGGTGAGCGGGGCTGAACTTTATTTACATTAACATTTATCCATTTGGCAGATGCTTTTGTTTTGTCCAAGGAGACTCCTTTGTCTCATTCTATAAAAAAGCAAGACCCTCCCTGGGGTTATTAATGTTTTCTTTTAACCCTCCTTTGACTTTAAAAAACTGGAACAAATTCTCCTTAATATGTAAATGGAAAATCTAAATGGTACCACCAAGGTATTATAAATAAAACCCAGATACAGACAGATAAGGAAAGCTGCATATGGCAAATATGTGCACTGCTATGAGCACATAGTGTTATGCACTAATGTAACTTGTATGTATTCTGAATTTATTATTGAAAAAAACGTCTGCAATAAACATAAATTTAGGTTGACTCACAGTACTGCAGAAAAAATTACAATATACACAATATGGCAGAAGTTACACCCCTGTTAATTATTGCATCAGGTGTTTTAGCCACACCCACTGCTAACAGGTGCATGAAAACCAGCACATAGCCACGACATCTCTCATTTTGAAATTAGAACGAGCTGTAAAGAGCTCAGCAACTTTTTAACACGGTGCTGTCACAGGATGACACCTTCACCACGAGTCAGTGTGTGAAATTTCTGCCCTGCTAGATCTGCCTCGGTGTAAATGTAAGTTCAGAGCTCTGAGGAGCAACAACAGCTCAGCCATGAAGTAAGAGAACACCGAAACTCTCAGAGCTGTGCTGAAACACACAGTGTGTACAAATCACCTATCATCTTCCAGACTGCCTCCGGAGGCAACATCAGCACATGAACTGAGCATCAGGAGCGTCCTAATATGAGTTACCATGGCTGACAGCTGCATGCGAGCCTCACATCCCAATGCACAACGTCAAGCATCAAACTGGAGGTTAGCAAAACAAGCTGCAACTGGAATCTGTGTCAGAAGTTTTTCTTAAATAAATCAGGCTAACTGATAGTCACATGGACAAATCTTGGTTTGGAAGATGCACGGAGAACATCATCCACAGGAGTGAATCATGTCTGCTGTAAGGTTAGCAGAGGAAGGATAATGGTCTGTAACTGATGTTAAGTATATGGGATAGGCCCTGTTAGTTCCAGTGATGAGTCTCCTTAACGCTATAGGATACAAATACATTTTAGCTACACTGACATTTCCATTCATCTGTTAGGACATTACCCATTAAGTTATATTGGCTTTGTGTGGAGGATCTCAACTTGCCTGCACAGACCATAACCTCAACCCCATTTAACATCTTTGGGAGGAAAAAGTGTACTGATTGTGATCCAGGCCTTCTCGTCCAACATCAGCGCCCGATCTCACAAATGCTCTATTTGCTGAATGGGCACAAATTCTCACAGACACACTCAAAAATTCTTGTGGAAAGCCTTTCCAAAAGTGTGTCAGCTGTTACAGCTTCAAAGGGGGATACATCTCCGTAGCAAGGCCAACAGTTTCAGAATTGCCAACACACTCATATGGGCGTGATGGTCTGGCATCCACTGACTTTTGGCCAGATAGTTTATATTGATATAAAATTACATATCCAATAAAAGAGGTTTTTTTTAATGTGCCCCTAACAGAAAACAGAAAGATTAAAACTACACTCTGACTCGTCAGCTGAAGGAAGAAAAGTGTACATGCAGCCATGAAAGCAAATCAGTTTTGGTCAGTATTTAATATTATGAATTTAATGAGTTTGAGAGAGCATCATTTGAATCACAAATTCAGTATTGTGTGCCACACCTGCTGAAAACAATATCAGCATTGCGGTGCTCAACCCTGTCATAAAATGAGCTATGTTGTAATGCTGAAACCAAAACAGCTGAAGGGCTCAAGAGGGCAGAAACTACCTGTGCTGATTATTCATAACAATACAATCAGGAAAACAAGGTTGTGGGATGTTGCCTAACACTGGAGTCACAATGGGCTGATGTAGTTATGCGTCCCACATGACTGGTATGATGATCAACACTGGCTGGTGAATAATCACAGTGGAGCCTACCTGCTAAACAGGAATAGGATGGGACCAGAGCTTAGCGATAAGCAAGCTCTGCACATCATCCCGCATGCAAGCCACCTTAAAGATGTAGACATTGGACAGATGTAGGACAGCACATCAAGTATTTATAATCATTATCATGATGGCCCAACCAGTGAAAACTGTGGACTCTATGGCCTACATGTTTCTGTAAACCTGGAGGATTAGCTACTGTCAGTGGTACATTTGTTAATCTAGCACAGCCTCTTTGAAGAGCAATGTAGTGAACTCAAGGTCTAGTTGAAGTAGCCAGACTTTAAAATGCACCTGTCCCCAGCCGAAGTCCTGAAGTACAAAGTCGTGCCTTCAGTTTGGATTTTTTTTTGCCTTTGTATGGGCAGCAAGGTTTGTTTTTGTCCCCTGACAGTCCAACAGGGACGCCAGACAGAAAAACTGTCAGAGAAGAACACAGGACACTCTTATAATTTATCACTTATATTAGCAGTAGCATATTTCATAATGCATTAGCAACAAATGCTGGACTGTGGTGCTGCCACAGGAAAGTTAGACTGAAATTAGAGTGAATTTAAGAAATAAATTAAGAGGGAAACATTTCTTTTCCTTACTTACACACACACACACACACAAGGATAAACACATGTGGGCGTGTGCATACACACACATACAGGCACACACATAGGCTACACAGACTTTATAGCTCATCTGGTTGATACTGCAGGTCACAGCTGGTCATTGCAAGGCATCATCTGCCCTGCCATAACCCGAAGGCTTTGCCGAACCAGGAAAGCTAGATGAGGGAGGATTTAAAGTGAAGATTAAGCAGAAAAATCTGCCTGGAAAACATCCAGCACAGACACAGCAACAACAACAACAAAAAAAGTCCTTCAGCTCCTTGTGCCAGCCCCTTTCCTTGCCCCTTTAAATGCTGCAGTGATGGCAGAGGTGAGCCCGGCTCAGCCCTTAAATATTGTCTGAGGGAGCAGGGACAGTTGGAAAATTTCTGACATTTTACTGACCCATATCCCCATGTAGGCCTGGGAATTGATTAACACTCTTTCCACACATGCCAGTCCTGCCATGCCAATCCCAGCTGCCTCTGCAGGATCCAAGAGGGACCCCATTGTCTCTGGACAGCAGGACTGGGCCGGAGGAAGGGCTGGGCATCATCTGCACAGAAAGACTGCAAAAGGGGGAGGCTCGGTTGCAAAAAGAGGACTTTAGCTATGCTTAGCCTTATTTAAACAGGCCCATATTTTCCTTCTCCTGTCTTCCAAGCTAAGAGGTGAATTAATAGTTTGTTGTGAGGTGAAAAAAAGAAGAAGTCTGTTAGGTAAGAAGAATAACAGCTCCGAAAACTTCACCATAATGAAAGACTGAAGGACTCCAGAGGGAGGGCAGAGCCCCTTCTCCAGGGGAAACCGTCACCACTCATCAAGCCGAATAATACAACACAGTAACACACCCCTTGGAGTCGGAGCACACTGATTTTCTGTTGGTGCTGCTACAGAGTAATAGATATAGTGGTATGTGAGACATAGTTTGAAGTGCTGACCGAGAGAGAAGCTGCATCAAGGTGTGAATAATAGAACTGAGACTACTGTGTTCAATGGGCTAAGACAAGCCAGATACTAACTGTGGGACGAGAATCACCCACGCAGGAAGCTTCACTGTCAGCTCTACAAGCTAACATGCTATCTTCAAACAGAATAGAATATCATCTGCAATGTATAACAACTCAATACAGCCGAGCTCAACTCAGTCTTGGCGACTATATGTCTCTGCTGCAGGAATAACAAATCAAATAATATTGCATCATGTTTTAGTGATTTTTTCAAAAAGATGCTATTATAGTGTGACAGGCCCTGTTCTTTGTTAAAAATAGAATTTTCCTGCTTGAGTTGACGCTCCTGTCTATTACAGTTGCTAATTGTAGGAGAAAAGCAGAGGGAACACAAACGCCATGCTGTGCTCCTGGCATCAAACACAATATGAATAACAGCCACAAGTGCTTCTCTGCTATCTTGGAAGCCACAACAAAGTCTAGAGCTATTAGTCAAAATTTGTTCTCATGCTGTAATGATCCTTAAACTGGCTGGCACACAATGATCCTGGGAGTCTGGGGGATGTAAAAAAATAATGCATTTATAGTAAACAGTTTTACTGGCAGCACTGCCATCTTTTGTTATGCACAGATTTTCCCATGAAATGAAGAATTTATCAAGCTAAGCCTCTCAAGAATAAAGAAATCATATTATTTAAATGATCACATTTGGTATTAAAACTTTGTATTTTTACAACTGCAGGGATCATGAATATATGAATGTCTGATTTAGATACAGTATACAGACTTTCCCAGAGGAACAACCTCTCTCTGGCTATATGTCTCTTTATATTATTCACAATTATTAGCAGTGTAAAAACAATTAAAACAGAAGGGAAACTACAAAAATAATAAACAAAAAGTACATATCTTTCTGAAATAAACATGCAAGACTATTAAAAAGACTGTCAAAAAAAGGCAATGTCATCCCAGAGACAATAAACAGTATAGTGGATGGTATCGCAATGATATCACCATTTTGAAGCCCAAAGTCTGGCATTATGGAAGTCGCCATGTTGTTTTTCAGAGTCAGCAGTGACCATGTTTGGATGAGAAGATGAAGTTGGAGAGGAAACACATTACTGCTGATGACTGTGTGACACTAAACAGACAGCTAGCAGTTACTGTCACTCAAAGCAGCCACACTCTTAATTATGAATAACTTTGAGCCTTTATATGAATTCTATTAGTGATTTATTTAAAAATTCATCCCCCTTACAGCTGTCATGAATAGTTTAAATTAGCCGTAAAGACCAGAGTCCTTTTTTTTTGTACCAGGCAGAAAAAATGTTTAATTCTGCTGTAAATTTGGACATTTAATAAAAGGCTCTGGGTTTAGGTCTCAAGTGGCCATTTGAGGAAGTGCAGTTTTTGAGACTTTGTTTTGGCGTAATATCTCATCCAAACTACTCTGGTACTCGAGTTTTCTTATGAGGCATTAAAGACTCACAATTACAGTGTTTAACATCATGTTACTATTGTAAAGCTACAGGAATAAATAATTGCAACACTGAGAAACCCAAAGCATCTCACTGGAGAGTAAATGCTGGAATTTTGCATTAGACAACTGTCACACAAAAAAAGAGAAAATTCAAAATGTGCAAAACTTAATATTCACTACAAGAGAAGACAGATTCATGAACTCATGACTGCTTTTTGAGCCGTAGCTGTCCAGAATTTTGGCCAAAGTTCAACTACACTGAACAATAACCCTGAATAACCGGATCTCTACAAAGCGCATTCAGTTAGTTCTGGTGGGAATTAAAGCTGCCACAATTTTACAATGGAGAACAACTGTGGAAAAGTTAATTTTATGGATTTCTGAATCATGCAGTTTTGGAACTCTACTCTCTTATCCTTCACTGAAACCTCTGGAGTTTAACAGAAAGGTCATTGAATGCATATTATTACCAACATTCAAAAAAACATTACACTGAAGCATCCTAGTAACTCACTATGTGCTGCTTCTTTCAGTTATTATTGTCATGGCGGCTTTGGAAAAGGGAATTTTGTTGTCAGCAGTAAATTTTGCACTGCCATGAGTTGGACCAGATCAAAGAATGAGGAGGATTTAAAAACACAGAGATTATTGCAGTAATCCTTCACAACACCGGTCATTACTCATTTTACTACACTTGAATTACGTGATAAGTTTTGATAGAGAAAGGATGTGCGAGTGTGAGAAATACTAATAGTAAAGTCACTATGTTATCCCTAGAGGAAGAAATACATCACACAGAATTACATCCTGCTGGTTAGGTGATGAATTACCCATTGTGTTGGCCAGTTTTATGGTAATGGTGAGATATTCAGCAAATGAAAAATGACCCAGTGAGCTTTCCACGCCATGACTTCTACTCACAGCTAGTGTAACAATATATTCTAAATTCTTAAGGTCATTGCCTTCCTCTTGCAGTACCTTTACAGTTGTATAAGAACCTGAATCAGCTTTTCGCTCGGCAGTGTGCACCGTTCAGAATGACTAATGTCTCAGCGCCGGTCCAGTGTCGAGAAGGAAGCTGACCACTTATTCCTCTCCTAACCTCATCAAAGAGAGCAAAGAGACGCGTTCCTGTGTAGGAGGGTTTTCACATTTAAAAACTCATCATCCTTTCCTCTCTGTCAACGCCTCAGCCTACATGAAACTGTAATTAGTGGGATAGCAGTGCTAATTAGCATCTCAGCTAAGTCTTTACTTAACCACAGTGCTTCATAGGCATGTCATACACACACACACACATCACACACTGGGTCTCTCTTCTTCACATAAATCTACTAATTACTGAACATTTCTATACCTTCAGCTACAGCGTTAATGTTTGGTCATTTACATTGGTTATTATGGGTGAGAGTTTGTTGAAATAAATAATGTCCTCATTCTCTGTACTTACATCTTCCCTTTCATTTCAGATAAAATGTAATATTGCAGATGCCCTGTTTTTATGCAATTATCCTGCCTTTTGAAAAACACAGACTGCAGCTTGCTCATAATGCTGTCTGCAACTAATTTGTGGAACAAAATGTGGGATGGTAGTGCTTGGTTATTACTCACTGACTGTTCTCATGCAAATACAAACACTGTTTTACAGCTAAGGTTAAAGCAACCATGGCTAACGCTGCTAAATTAAAAGAAAACTTTGATAAATTGGGACCTTTTATTGAGACCAATCCACTGCTCAAGCTAAACCCGCTTCTTATCGTTGTCCTATATGCTTTTATATGACCAAAAGTGCTTATTAAGAAAAAGTCATTCCTATAAAACCTAAATAAGGTCTTAGCAATGTATCAATATTATTGCAGTATAACTATACATCACAATGTTGGGCTCAATGCAGCAGAGTAATGCTGCCACTCTCAATTTGGGAGAAAACTTATGGGCAGAACATCAGCTTTTGTCTTTCTTTTTGTTACAATGACCCTCCTGGCATCTGATGCAAAGTCCCACAAACTGTTACTAAAAGGTTCAGTTGTGCCTCCTGTGGGTTTTTAATCTCAACTTTATTTAGTCTGAATACCTGCAAGTGTCTCAGCTATCTACCATGCTTCTGTCTTCTGCACTGTCAACGGCTATATTAGCTAACATAGCCAGTAGTTTCCTACTATTGCCAACTTGTGTTACCAGCTGCAATGCATTTCAAAGACAGTTTAACAAGCAGTAATGGAGGAATGATATCTGGAGTAGAGGGGAGGAAAAGTGCAGGCAGTTAAAGCACAGCTGGGTGGCAGAGTATTGACAAGTATGCTGCTATGTCTGGTTTGTCTTCTCCATGTAAACACCGGGTGAGGCAAATATCCTTGTTTCCCCTTGTTCCTTTTCACACTATTTTACCGTTGGTTTTAAAAATAACGGCCGGCCTTGGTTCTTTGTTTAATGGCAAATATACTGCACAGTTTTTGAAGTGGTTTAGTCTAGGAACTCTAATATTATTCCCATCTGTGAGCTCACCATCTTATGATTATTTAGCCACACAAAATCCTTCCTATGAAAGAGGAAAAATCTAAACATTATATTTTTAACCTGTTACCCAGGACCTGATTTCATCTTCAAAGGGTTTTTTTTTACAGTTTCACATGTGTCCTCAAACTGCTCTGGATGTTTGCACAGGGCCCACGTCCAATATTTACACTCAGTGCAAGCCACAGAATCTGTGAAAAATCTGTGAAACCAGTGAAGTCAGGTTGCCTTTTCCGCCTGTTGTGAATCTAATTGTAGCCTGTGCAGAAGGTCTTAGCATGGTTGGCTTGCTGGAGGTGTTTACCTTCACTTTGCAGGCCTATGTGTTATGAGCAATATGTTCAAACTCCTGTTCAGTATCAGTATATAGGCTTTTTTTGCACGATATGTGTGTGTGTAAGTCATGTGCATCCACTGAAACATTAATTACAAAGATTTTGTAAAAACTGTGCTTGATTGACATCTAACTCTGTCAGCTCTATTGCACCTAACGGGGTAAATAACTTACACCTTTGTGTGTGTCCCGCTGTAGCTCTACCTGCATTCAACCTAATCTGACATCTGATCAGCCAGAATAAGTTAAAAAAAAAATAGTCCTCAGTGTTAAACTTATTTTAGGAGTCTTGTCTCTGTTTGTTTCTTCAGTTTTTTCTTTAGTTTTTTTTGTACAGATTCAATAATATCAAAGAAAATTAAAAGATTCTACATAAGTTTCTGTAATTTATCAGCGATCTGATTCTGGATTATCTTCTTGGCTCAGAGTCAATTAAGAAATATCAATACACTCTTCATTATATAATAATTAGTTTCTAGTTTCTTCCTTGCACATCCTTTGCTGAGTATTAAGTAAATTGTGGATCTTTTTATAAATTATTTACCTCCTCTTCAATGGGATCAAGGATGAGAACACTAGTTTCTCATTTTAACTAATGATTTGGCTAAAAACACTGTGGAAACATACAATTCAAAAGGGAGAAAGGCCAGCCTGGAAAATAAAGCTAACTTTCTCCAGTAGCACTGGAATCTGAAGAGAAAAGCTTTTACAGACTCAGTACAGGTCATTCATGAGAGATGAAAATGTGAAATGATAAAAAATAACGTGGTCTAATGTAAAACTTTTATGTCCAAGTTGAAAGTACTCTTGTCTGATGTAACTTTGTCTCAGTGGAAGACAGCACGACTTCCCCCCGCAGCTGTCAGGACAACGGTCTGATGCAAGCTGCTGTTGAAGATTTCTGTTCAAAACCCAGATAAATCATTTTTTTTTGGAGGAGGGGGGTGACAGAAGCCAGTACAGAATTTCATTATCCAACATGCATAAGATACGAGGAATACGGTCTGCGAGAGTCATTCTTCTATCACTGTTCTGATGTCTTCCACAGCAGCATGCTAGTTTACAGACAGTGCTCTTTACATTCTCACTCTGTTTCCCTGCATCCCTGCTGCAGGCTGCGAAGATAATTACTGATAGGAAAGAGGCGAGGCAACAGTCCAAAAAGCTCCTCCACCTGTCCAGGAAGCTGACCTATTGTCTGATACTGGATAGCAAAAGTGCAGACAATTGCCCACTGGCTTAGTGGTCCATTGAGTGATTGATATCATCTCATTAGCTGTAGGAGTTGAAACTGCTGAGAGCGACGCAGGCGCACTTTTTTCTCCGTATGTCAGTGTGTACACTCTCTATCCGCCCTGCTTTTTCCTACATCGCCACCAACGCTGCTTTTCTGCAGAGTCCAACAGCCTATTGTCTCCCTCACTGCCCTCTCCCCCCGCATCCTCCTTCATCAATCAACCTCTTCTCGAAGTTTTAAAACCCCCAAACCCCTTAACTCATCTAGTTCTTTCTCTCTTAGGATTTTGTTTCCTCATGATTATTAAGATTCCTCTCCTGTCTCTGCACTGTCTCCTGAGGTGATAGATACTCTCTCTCTCTTTCTCTTCCTCTGTCTTTCTCTCTGTCTGCAACTGTTTCTCCCTCTGACTTTAATGCCCCTCCGCCACTCCCCCAGCTGGTTCTGCGTCACTGATCACCATTCGTTCAATCCTCTGAGGCTTCTACCCAGGAGAGTAACTGCAGTAATAAGAGCAGAGAGGCTCTGAGATGCATACTGCCGGCACCCTGCAGGGCAGCTTGTAACAGAGAGCCATGGAAGTCAGGAACACTTAAACATAGGAACAGTAGGAGCAGGAAGACAATGAGAAAGTCTGAAAGAAAATAGTCCTATAAGACACAAATCATCATGACACATGCAATCGCTCACAGGGACCGGTGCAGAGTAACAGCATGGCAGAGTCACTGTTGTCAAATCAGAAACAAGGGAAAAAAAACAAGAGTTTTCTGTTCCTGTGTCTCCCTGAGGCAGCGCAGTCTCAAGGGACGGAGTTGGATTGACTAGAGACCTTCATCAGTTGCCTCTTCCTCCTCGGTGTTGTCTGGTTAATTAACAAACATTGCACTCATGGATTCTTGAGGCACTATTTTGTTTCCTATTTGCACCAGATTTCTGTAGGCACACCTCCCGGGACGCTCCTGAGCATCTGGCCGAGCTCGTACAAAAACCATTTTTTCACTTTGAAGAGCCAAAGAAAGCTGCTATTTCATCACTAGAGATCAATTTACCATGAAACTTACTGCGTGAGATTTGTCTGGGGGAAAGTATGCTTACTCTTGTGTGGAGCATAAGATTACTTTAGAATTCACAGACAGGAAAATATGTCTGAACTGCTTAAAGGAGATGGCGTAACTTTAATCTCGCTGAAAAATATGAAATGTAATTTTATGGGTCAGTGCTGCCCGTCTCACTGCAAGTTTAAATGTATCTCTGTTTAAGGATAATTCAGGTTTAGTTTGAATGCTGGTTGTATTTTGGAATTTCAGCCAAAATCCTATTGGTTGTGATAACATTTTACCCACCAGCTTCCTAAGTGTTTAGAATTTAAATTGAATTTGGCTGTTATGAACGTTTAAACAAAAAAAAAATTAGATGAAAGAACCCTTTTACACAAGTGGGCTAACAAGCAGAATTTGAAAAACAGAGCCATCACAGAAACTCTCACACACACACGAAGAGAAAGTAAAAGATAAAAATTAAATGAGTGCATCAGAGAACGAGTGTGTGAGGAAAGAGACGATCAAAACCATCGTTTTTAAAGCATTTGCTGCTACGCTTAATCTCAATGAGCCAGGATTTTAGAAAAACTCAAGTTCACAAACCCCAAAAAACAAAACTGTATAACTTATTTTTCTTATTTTACATATTTATTGAAGTGTTTAATTCTTATTTCTTTAAACTGAATCTCTCCACAGAGGGAAACCATGACCAATGCCAGGCTGTAAATCTGTTTGAGGACAACATACAAAAATCTCTTATTTCAACAAACTGTTTGGATTAGAGATCATAACGTTTAAGAATATCAACTTGAACAAACCAGAATCTGCAGTTTATGTGTAATTATGTGATGCAACCTTCTCCTAAGGTCGTCAAAGCCGCAGACACAATACTGAGGACACGTCCATGGTGTCCTCAGAGCCGGCTACGGCCATGAATGCAAATTATTCCACGTTGATGGAGCAGCTTATCTAAAAGCAAACTTCAGTATGTTTACTGTTGAACCCCCTAGCTGAAGCCGGTCTGCAGGGCAACTTTATTAAGCTTCAAATCGCCTTCTGAGAGGTAAAGATAAATAAAAAGGCATGTTTGAAAAACCTCTATCAAGAGACGGCACCTTGTTGAAAAGAAATGTGCTAAGATTTTTTAAAAACTGACTTCCTTTACTTACGGCCATGAACTTCTCAATCATCCTTCAAACGTATAACCCCCAACCTATGAATGATTTAAGCTCATTCATTTAACATTTATGTCCAAATTAATTTGATCAGAGACTGTTTTACTGATGCTCCATTATCAGGTCACACTTTACTGTAAAAAAAATAAAAAAATATCCTTCAGAAGTTCCCTCTTTTAGATGAAAAGAAAAGTGGAGAGAGAAACTTAACATCCATTGTTGCTCCTTGGCATGCCGTCCTACCAGGGTTGCTAAGCAACAGTTGTTCCGGCAACCTTTGGCTTAAACTTTAATCCTGTAAAAATGTTGAAGAACATCAGAGAAAAAAGAGCCTCTGAATAATGTGGTTTGTGGTGGAGATTGTTCAGGATACATTTTAGAGCAGTTTTAAACTATAAGATGAAAAAAAAATGTTTTTTTTTTTAAAGAGCCTTAGCATCGGTGGTTTGAATAAATTCTACTTTGTTGTAAACACAATGTAGGTATAAATATGTAAGGAACTTAATCTCTCAGTGAAAGTGATTAAGTCTTAGATGATTTGCATAGTCCAGTTGCTTTTACTCACATTAAAACAACAAAATAAAACGGCTTAAGACGCTGAAATACAAAATAAACCACATCTACAGATGATCTGAAGAGGTAATTTAAAAAGAGAATGAACTAATTCTGCTTAAATGCTTCAAGTGAATCTTTTCCCACACCTAAGTGCTCTGAAATAACGAAGTCAGTGGGTGGTTGGCCCTTCTTAAATTAACCACCCTTCATCTCCATACCTGGTCCTGGCCTAGAAATGTCAGAGCAGCTGGCTGCTGTTGGATCAGCAGCAGGCTAATTTACTGCTTAAGAATGTCAGGATGTCAGGCAAAGCCACCAAATGCATGAAAGAATAATATTTAAACAGATTTAGCTCAAGCTCATTATAACAGGGCAACAAAACGGACAGAATCAAAATAATTGATAGTGTAAGTTTAGTTAATTGCTGGATTACATTATCATGAAGCTGTCGGATCAGCAGAAATAAGAGGCACAGAGAAAAGAAAGCACCACTGCCTCAGAAGACTCTTTTCATTTATTGTGTCAAACTGTTGTATTAGTACACTGAGCCGTGCTGCATAATGATTCACACTCATCCACTTCCTGTTTCATACTGTGTCTGCGCCCCCTGTGACACAAACCTAATTAATATGAAATGTATTATCCGATCATGTGCATTCGTCCATGCACAAACACAGACGTATGCACACATGCATTGTCCCTGAGAATGGAAGAGAGGCCTTCGGTCTCAGATGTCCACATATCGCTGATCACAAGGTTAAATGATAGCATAGCATGTGCACATCCATGCATATCTCATTACAAGGCTGTAGAAACACAACCTCATAAATCAAATGTTACTACACTGTAGCTGCATGACGCTTATAGAGGTCAGAGGTGGAAAGCAGCTGGTGCATGCTGAGCATCGCTGCATTTCTGTACCTGCATTCATCTCAGGTCCAAGCAGCTCCAACGGCAAACAGCTGGGTCGCAACATCTTCTCACACCTCGATCTTCTCACACCCTTGAAGGTAAAATCCAAATTCCTCTGTCGTTCTTTGCATTCTCTCTTTCTGTGACGTCCTGCTGTCGATGCAGCATCCGCTTACTGTTCTGAGGATCCCAGATGAGTGATGGGACATAGATTACAATGAGGATAAGTCCAAGTCCTTCCATTATTTCCATCCCCCACCTACCATCTTTATATTGTAAAGCCTTGCCTCTGCTACCCTCAGATGGTCCTGCACAACCCTCGATCCTGGTCAACACGGGACATTCCTGCACAGGCCGGGGACACCGATAACTGCTGGCTTACAGTCATTTCTGAGCTGGGACCTTAACCCTCCAGCTGTGTAATCAGACAGTTAAAGTAGACTTTATTAGAAAAATAAAACCTGATAGCGACACAGAGACATATGTAAGGCCCGGGACAATCTTGGAGTAATCCTTTGATATAGGCAGTATTAAAGGATTGCATCCACTCCACTTGGAACATGCAGAACAGCAGCAACAATGTCTCTGTCTCTGTCTCTAATACCAAGAGCACATTTGCACATGAAAATGAAACACTCTTGTATTCACAGGCTGCATCTTAACAGCCACTTCAGTATCTCAGGCTCCTGTCGGGGAAATCAAATGACGTCAATATGCTGAATCCCCTGAGAGTACTTAACCAGCACTGTGCAAGTGCAGAAAATCAGATAAGTCAACATAATGTGTGCTGAAATACTGTAAACACTGTGAGAGATACTGTATCTCTGTGTGTTTACAGTAGAGGGACACTTCACCAGACATAATAATTATTGGTGTGCTCTCATATTTATGTCTTTGGTTTTTTGGGGTTTTTTTGGGATATTTTTCTGGAAACACTCCAACAACTCTTTTTGAAAATGACAATTATTCTGCTTTCAGCACTTTCACCAGCATCTCAGCTGCATTCATCTCTTTCTCTTGATCTGACGTTTCAACTCCTTCGCCTTCACCTTTGAACAAGCAAAGAAATTCCTTGGCACACGACTTCTGCTGTCATGCACAATTTACTCCAACTGCTTTCAGAGCTTACACTTCGGCTGACACCTCCACTGACACCTCCTTTTAGTTTGTACACTTGGATGAAGCTTCCAACTCAGGTTATCATGCACACACAGACTGACATTTCAACTCCTTTCAGCACTTTCACTTCGAGTGATACTTGAATTGTCCTTCCATGGGCATTGGCAAGATCCTCAAAATCTCTTATGTCCTTATAACATAGCCCTTTAACCATCTTAGTACCTTTAACAGGAGCAAAGGAGGAGGTTAGGGTTAGGGTCGGTCTGCATGCGAAGGAGGACGATGTGAATGATTGTCACGTCGCAGCTATTTGAAGGATACATACAGAATCTGTCTGAAACTATGTAAGATAAATAACTGTGATGTGATAGATCTGGTTGTTCTGAAATAGTAATTTTGTTGAAAAAGCCTGAGTTACTGACATTTCTCATAATTCATACCTGTGCAGGAGGAAAAAGGGTTCAATTTGGGATCAGTTTTAAATCCTTTCAAATCCTGAAATTCTCTCCATCTGCCAAATGACCGACCGAGGTTTACCAGTTATTTTCTTCCGAAGCTCCATCACTGTCCCCTTTGGTTATTTTTTTCTTGATTTTTAAAACCATGCTCATGGTTTAGCAATCTGTGCCCACAGTTTATCTGAATTAGGACTGCCAATGGATTCACAGTTTGGTTTGCTAAACAGTGGGCTTCCATTTCTCTCAACTGATACAAAAAAGGAATATGTCAGAAAAAAAATCTCTTAAGAAATATATAATCCTGTCTCTTTTTAACCACCTAATATACAACCCACTGTGAAACGTTGCATGGGAAAATAACAACATAGACTCTTCTGGACTGCTTGCTATAATTTGTTTTGTCTAATTTTGTAGTAACTCTGACCAGGAACATTAAGAACTATACAGAAACAACAAACCTTCTCTCTGTGCTCTTAATTGGCCATATAGGTCTTATAGAGGCATCGGTATTAAATTTAGATTGTTTAATCAGTTAAAACCTTCTTGTTAAACATTTGACCAACTGTTTATTATCATAACCAAAGCACTGAAGGTCCTCTAATTCTTATGAATAGGTCGTTTTAACCCAAACCATTACCTTTCCCAAACCTAACCAAGTGTTTTTTGTACCTAAATCCAACCAAAACCCAGCCTTGTTTTTCAGCAGTGATTTGTGACTGCGTTGAAAGACAGATTAGAAAACAATCTTCTGTGTCATTACGGTGGACAGGGACAAACAAAACATTTAGTCATTTAATTTATTGCTTATACTTCACACAGCAATAAAAGTTAAAATGCTTCACTTTCTT
>JAPZDV010000012.1:11662491-11679688 GCA_029814665.1 Acanthurus lineatus | reverse complement strand
TTAGATCAGCCCCCCCCACCCCCCCCCCCCTTACATTTTCATCTGGTGGCTGTTTAAAAAAAAAAGAAATAAACAAATCCTATGATCCCAAGCTACTTCTCTGCATCATCACATTGTTATAAATGAGAGACTTACAGCCAGCTAATGTCATTGCTAACATTAGACTCTGTGTGAAAAAAAACATTGCAGAGAGAAACAGCCAATGCCAATATTTCATTTTATTATTTCAAGTTTTGCTCTCAGAGCTATAATTTACTTGCCCTAACCCCCCTAGAAAATGATCCAACGATATAATAACACAACACTGACAGGGGCCATTGCGCATGATGAGTATTTTTATTTTTAGTACTCCACAAACATTCCGTTATCAAAATGAGCTTCTTCCCGATGAAGTTTTGAATTAGGACTTTTACTTGAAGTAGCTGAAGATGAAGTATTTACATAAGGTGAACTTTCACTTCAAATGATATTCATACTTCTTCTACATTAGGTAGGAAGTTACATTTTATGTGTGTGACCCCCCCCTGATGGATACCTGTGTGACTGCAAAGAAATTGCATGCATAAATAAGCACATGAAAGCCTCATATTGCTCAGTTACACTATGTGGCTAATACCAACAGCGTGACAAAAGCAGTCTGACCACCTCCTCGGCTCTTTTCTCTCCTCCTGGAGCAGCAGTCATGTTTAACACACCTGTAAATTACTCCCATAGCCCTGCCAGCCTCCCCTTTCTGCCAATCCTCCCCCTCTGCACTAATAACACCATAATGATGCCACTGTTAGCACAGTGCTGAGGCAGTGTGCTTTATAGACTGACCTCAAAATCAATTCAGCAGCACACGAGGTCTAGTAATGGAGCTAGATCTGAAGCTCGCCCTCTCCTCTCCTCTCTTCTCTTTTTCTCATAAGCTCCTCTCTCATAATCTCTTATATTTATCCCCTCTCTTCACCTCCTCTAGTTTTTTTTGCTTCAGGACCTCATTGCAGACAGTAAATTACATACACCCAGCGTTTCTCATTCAGACCGCTTCTTTGACAAAGCAGCGGATGCTCTGCAGCCCTGTGGCACACATTAACCTCATAAGGGGAAAGTAATAGAGCCTGTCTAAGCTGACACACGGTAGCTATGAAAAAATGCATCACAGCAGCGGTACCCCCTCCTCACACTGGACCCACAGGTAAACTTGAGTCAGTTAAACACACACAGGTATGGCAGGTGAGTCCTGTTTCGCCACAGCAGATACATAGCAGTTTAGTGCCATGAAATAAACTGCTTTACTTTTGCCGTCATTCGCGTCTCTGGTGCACATGATTTGGAAAGAAGGAGGGTTTGCGGCTGGGATGGAACAGAGGCATACTTGGGGGTTTGGGAGCACATTCTTGGACGTCCAGAGCAGCCGAGTCTCTTGCTGTGGTTAATTACGGGAGCTTGTGGGAAACCCCTGAATCTGAAACCCCCCCTCCCTCAAAAAAAACCACACACATCAAAAAAATGGCGGCCATGTAGAATGGAACTTATTGTTCGACGGCCAGAACGGAAGATTCCATCTCTTACGTTCAGTCGTCTGAGCTGTCATCCGGACCATGAGAGGGCCAATACCAGAGAGCGGCTGTGTTAATAATAGCAGACAGACAGCGGTTAAAGGGATAATCCATCTATTTTGTCCACACTGTTTCAATAAGGGCAAACTAAATATTGGAAACAGCTTTTCTTATAACTACATTGTGGTTCATCCTCTGAAATGACCATCAAGAAAAACAACAAGCCTGCACAGGATTGGCTGCATTCAAATGAGTGGGAACCGAGTGTATTTTGCCTTTTGTGTGTAAGCTTGGGATCATTTGATAAAACACAAATTAACTGAGAAATATGCACAACAACAGGAAAAATAAAGATATTTAAACCAAATTAATGCAGTCCCTTGACCAGACCGGGCCTCTACAGCGGATACAAATGCAGAGTTGCCTGAAGGCTGTTTGAAAAACATTACTGAACGAAAAATTTTTCAAAATACTCAGTTTTATCTGATTTACACAAAGTGAACCTGAGTTCTGCTGGGTCTCTGAGGATCGCCTTCCTGCATTGTAGTAGTTAGTTATCCAACCTTGCATATGTATTTATTTGCCCATAATTTAGTGGGGTTGCATTATGGGATATGCATATCCAGCATATTCAGATCTGAACGTAAACAAGCAACTAAAAAAGAAGACATCTCAGTCTCTGCTGCATCTTGCGACATCGAACCGAGTTTTAAAGGCACAAATATTGGTTTAATCAAAACATGAATAATTAAATAAAATCTATTTTAACCAGAACGCAGATTTGTGTTGACAGTGTTGACAGTGACAGTGGTGAAAAATCACAGGTCTGAGATATAAAACACTGATCTGAGGAATGAATATAGTCAAAGTTCGAGAGGAACTGGCATTAGTGACCAAACTTTATTTGACACAATGTAATAATGACTTGTCACACAAAGGTCCATCTGTTACGTCAGTATTCACCATGGATGCATTAAAGACACACTCTTGATACTCTGATGACAAAGCTTAAACATGAATTTTTGAATAATAAATTAAACCGAATAGAACTTTTTAATCAAATCATAAAATATTGAGAGTGACCCATCAGATGAGAAGATGACACGACATTCAATCAATACAGTGAATCACTGCGGCGTGGAGACATACATATTAACTCGTCTCATTGCTATGCATGAAAATTGAAATAATGTGGATCCTCATTATTTGTATCCATACAAATGATGAGTCTAACTCAGCAGCAGCCTGTTGGGAATATAAATGCATCTCTCTGTATTCTTGGTTTACCCTATTATACATAATAAGAACCAGATACTGTAAAGCTATAAGGAAATACTGAGCAGAATAGAAACTGCTTATTGGTTTAATTCTTGTTTTCATTGCTGTGTGCATAATTCTGGATCAAATAACCCAAGGCAATTTAATGGCTAGTCTATGCATTGATTTACAGTCAATTTGGAATTATAGTTCCATCAGCTTAAATAGATTAGCAGGTTTATTTTGGGCCTGTTTGTTTTTTTGTATTGAGGATGCAGATGTATTCTAATTTTAAAAAAAGGCACAATGAAAGTAATTAATCCATGCGTATTGTGGGATTTACATGTGGAAAGTAATCAGATCCTTTTATGTGGAAAACTGAGGTTTGAAAAAAGATGGGGGGGGTTTTTTAGAAAAGAAAACAATGAAAACAATCTCTCTGGCCATTGATCTGACTGCCTGCTTGCTGTTAGCAGCTTTAAGAGGCCTGGTGATGAAGATGCCTCTTTTAGCTGCCTCCTCTACAATACGAATGCACAAACATGCCTCTAAAATGCACGTAAGCTTGAGGAAACACCGCCCTGTCCCCTGGGATATTTTGGTGGAGCGCATGTGGTTTGAGGTAAAATTTAGTCAGACACTTACTGCAAATAATAAATAAATTTACAGGAATGCATGTACACAACAGTCTCATCAGAGCTAAAGTGTGTTTGTGTTTGTATATGCCTGAGCACACCGGGCACAGTAATTGGCGACCTGATAAATATTTGTGCAGAACCTCCTCAGCAGGAGAAAACAGAGAGGCATGCTTTCAACACTAATGCCTCCAGGCTGCAGACCAAAAATAATTCAGGGATGGAGCCCACTTACATGCTTCATGTCAACGTTTCAGAGGGCCCACAGAGATGATGATGATGCGTGAACAGAAACATTCAAATGTATTGTTTTGCTGTTTCAAAACAACTGACTCTGGGTTTTTTTTTTGTTCACCTTAAAGAGGACATGATAAAATGAGTCACATAATTCAAAGAGCAATTTGTGAAAAAGAAGAAATGCAATCAACAAAGAAGGTGAAGTTACTGGTTTTGGTGTATAACAGGTCGCAACAAGTAGCTTAAATCCAGACAGAGAGAACCAGAGGAAGTTTAGTCGCTTCCTTTCCAATTTAAGCAGAATGCTCTGTCAGGAGTCTGTAATCTCATTTGTGAGATCCATGTTCTCTCTAATGATGGATTCAAACACTGATTTGATTCATTTCAGAGTAAATTGAAATAACCTGAGCAGCGGTGCTCAGTGGAATGCAACTAAAAGGTAAACAGCGAGGTGTGTTGCAGGGAGAACCATCTGTCGCTCTGTGGAAGAGGCAGAGATGGAAAGTCACCCACAACTACTACATGCAGACATGCTGTATCTTAACCAACATGGCAACCAATGGTTGTTTTTATAGTCACTGAAAAGAAGTAAAATTGTTTGATTTGAATTAGATTGGACAAATTTAATACAAATTGATTAAAAAAAAGCTTAAGAGGCCTAAAATCAGTGAAGATTATACACATTTTGTTTGACAGGCCGCATGTTTGATTAATAAAATGATACTAAATACACTGTTACACCAATCAAATCAATGCTGCATTTAATGATCATTTTCACATTTAAATAATCTGCAGATAAGAAGTATCAAAACAGTACAAAGGCCCAAGTTAATAATGTGAAAAACAATACCAAGAAAATGAGCAAAGTTTTACTTTTGTAGAAGCCATAAATCGTTCATTTGTGCCATTTTTGCTGAAAATAAATGTTTAAAACAACTAATCAGTTGCTAGAACTGTTGCTTACAAATTTTTAGTTATTCATCAGTGAATTGCTTAACAAAAAAAATCTGACAGTGTGATGACCCAAAGGCTGCTAAACGCAGTAGCTGTCTTCTAGTATATCCTGAAAATGAACATGTGTTTCCCACTTTTTGGATTGTGTGGGTGTTTAAAAGTGTGCCATGTTGCCACGATGTTAAGGATGTTTTCAGCCCGTCAAATTTTTAAGACGCCAGCGTGAGCCAGATGATTTTGTACAAGAGGCAAAGTGGTCTGCTTATCGTCCGCTCTGCTGGAATGACATGCTTTGCATCGTCTGCATGCAGGGGGGGGTGGGTGTTCTGGACTTCCTCAAAACTCATTTTCCTCCATGCCTAGTCCATTCTCTTCTGGGAATGGATTTAAACTGCAGCCAAGGCAACAATATGTACCAGCAGCAATAAAAAGCCTCCGCTGCTAAAGCAATGAGGCGTTTTAATAGGATGAGCTGAGACTGTTGAGAAAGCAACCGGGCTTCCTCTTCCTCACTGTCTGTCTCTTCCTCTCTTACTGAGATTTGCAATTGTTTGAAGTTTGGACTCAACTGGGATTTGAATGATTTAAGGTGAAAATGAAGGGTTAGATGTGCAGAGTGGAGGCGTGGGGGAGAAGCGGGAGCAGGGTTCTTAAAAGTCTTATCATTATCTGTGCCTCCTGTTGCGAAGCGGGCACCAAAGCACCCAGGCAGGGGCCTTGAAACACCTCACATGGGAGAATTTTACTAAAAACTCTGTCAGAGCTCATTTTTTTTGTTTCATTGCCGAAATACAAGTACAGTGAATCTTTTCAACTCACGGGCCCAGTGTGCGTCATTAATGGAGACATACAGTATATCCTCCATGACACGAGAGCCTGCCTCTTCGGGCTTCAGTCACACACTCATATCATCAGACTTAAACAGTCGCTCCCTCCTCTGCTTACAGAGTCTTGTGCTACCTCAGCCAAAGTCAAGGAAATCCTCTTAAGCGAGTTGCTTGTTGCAAGTTTTTTTATCCTGCACCTACAGGCTGATCCTCTCCAGATGCACCTGATGCGGATGAATCAGCCGGATAGTCAACAAATGATACAGATTTCAAGTTTCCCTTTGAAAAATTTAATAAGTAATGTGACTACTTTCTATAATTAAACTAATTTCTATATCAGAGTAATATGACTTATTTATTAGATTATTTTTTGATCGCTTTTCCAACAAAATTAGAAGTTTCAGAGTGAAGGGGGGGTCTTTTTGCGGATTATGACAGAGATGGAACATTTTATTTTTAAGTATATTTTTACATGTGTATTATTAGCTGGGTGAGAATTAGTGTGTATTCGTTATCTTAAAATAAGTCTGTTATATCAACAGAGGGAGTGGGTCGTCTTCCACAGAGTCCGCCATGCTGCCCCAGCATGCTCCTACAGTAGCCCACAATGGACAAACCACACATCGTCTCTAACGAGGACCTTTTATGTTTGTCTGGGTTTAGAGGCCACCGTAGATGTTCATTTTCTCTGCTGATGAACAAGCCTTACACTGTAAATTCTTTTGGGAGCCATTTTCTGATTTTACAAATAAAATACTTTTGAATTTCTGGCACTAGAAGGCAGTTTCATCCGTACAGTGCCATGGCTGCTTGTCTCGACTCGGTCTGTTTGTCACAAGCATGGCAGACTCAGACTGTCTAGATCAATGGGAACTGACACACTCAGAAAGTAATACTTTACTCAATCCATAACATAAATTCTTTGCTCAGACATATGATGGTGATGAATACCAGTTACCCACTGAAAAAATGCAGAGTTCTCATGGTCTTAGTCACTACAGTTCATTGCCTTTTCTGATGGCAAAAACAATAAAGTACTTTCCTGCTTGCAAAGTTATGATGAGGGGCCCATGTGAGGGAAATGGGGGAGAAAAGGACTATTTGAGAGAGCGATAAAGGTGAAGAATATCGTCATTAGTCAATCCCTCTCTCTACTCCCCAGCCAGTCAAAGTCAGTCTCCTAAAGTGCTCTTAACCCCAGCCATGACCGAGACACAGGAAATCCATATTTAAACAGCGTCTTCATCAAAAATCACCTGGGAAACAAAGACCGTTTTGAGTCAGCAAGAGGGGAACAGTTGAAAATGAGCTCTTTGGCTTTCATGAATCTAATTAGCATACGGAGACACACCAGTCTCACTGATAGGAATAATATCATCTCAGAGGCAGAGTGTCATACCGGAAAGCAATTCAGTGCTTAGTGTCACGGTTAAAGTATTCCTCAGTTCTCCTTGAATTGGCTTTCACTGACTTGCTCTGTGAAGTTCCATTCAGATAAAACTCGCCTGGAAAATTTAAGTGCAGAGGAATGTCTGTTTGAGATGTATCCCGTCTTTCTTGCAGCTCTCTTTCCTTGTTCTGCTCCACCGCCTGTCTGCCCATTTTACCTGCCTGCCTGCCTTTTCGCAAACTCATTCTTTCTTCTGTGGCATTTCGCATCAGGAGCGGCATGGCGATGGCACCGCAGCCATCTGCCACCCAAAGTGAAGGAGTGACATCACCAGCTGGCTTACCAGGGCAGCAACTCTGTCACCTCTGCTAATAGGAATCTCAGACACACAGGGGTCGGCTGTCAACGGTCAACTCTGACCCTTGAGATATGCTGCAACATGAAATCAGAAGCACGCCACAATGCCCCGCTGCTGAACCACAAACTTGGAAAGATTTCAGAGGGATTTAAACAATACAGGCCAGCTTCCTCTGCCCCTGTATGGACATGAAAGTGGATATGTGCTGCCCAGCTGCCCTCCCTGCACTCCGTGTAGCCAAATTCAGGAGTGGAAACTCTTTTGAAAGTCTGCAGGGCTTCTGCTCCCACTGACAGCCTCTGCATCGGTTCATTACCGGAGTTTGCATACTATTACATTCCAGCAACAAATAGCCAGACAGTCATTATTTATTTAGGGTTATTACCCACCATTGCAGAACAAATACCACCAATGGGCCAATTACTTCTGAGCTTCGTTCAGTTACAAAGTGCAGATACACTTATCTAAAATTGACAAAAAAGGAAAAAATAAATGAACACTGAAGAGGTCCTTGGCTGTAAATGCACTAAACTGCAACACTTGAATAAGATAGGTCATATAACTTCAAGGTTACAAGCCAATTAACAGTATAATGTTGTTTTGTGTGCATATGTTACATCTATTTTGGTTTCAGCTTGCTTTTCTTTTTGCTGTCGCTGTTTTTGTTTTGCACATTTTGTATTTTTTCAGCTATCCTTGACTTCCTAATTAATCTAGTAATAAACTCAGTATAATGATTAAATGTTCTGTATCAGTCTACATTTAATCTAAGCTGCGTTGCAAGAAAGTAATGCATTTAAAGAAGTTGCAGATTTTGTGAGTGAGCACAGTAGGCCATTAGTCTACCATCATTTAAGATGATAATGAAGAACTGTTAAAGCACTGCTTCTGTCTTTGGAAAACATTACTGTTATATGAATCTTCTCCAAATGTAAGAGCCAATCCTCCCAACAACCCCCTGGCGCTGGTATTTTCATCTGGTATTGGGACCCCGGGAGTCTTTGCTATGCTGTGATTAGTTTTTTTATTGGAGGAAGTCTAGTGAGGAAGAGGAAGAGAGACACAGAAATGTGAGGGGAGTGAGGGGCTGCCTCTCTCTGGCTATTGTTTGGATACAGTTCCTCTCACGCTGCATTGACCACAGACAGGGCGTGGCAAAGGGAGGCCAAGCAGGGAATCGTGTGTGTTTGTATGAATGTGTGTGTGAGTGTGTGTGTGTGTGTGTGTGTGTGAGTGAGTGTGTGTGGGGGTGATTGGGGTGGTGATGGTTAGAGCGAACTGCATACTTTCTCTGCATGTGGACAGGGAACAGGAAGGCGGGTGGTCCCTGGAGAGCGTTACAGAAAGAGAAAGAGAAAGAGCTGGAGTGGGTGGGATTCTGCCCCTGTAGTTTGCCGCTCTGTTCCCAGCCAAGCTCATGTGCACGATGAAGTAATGAGAGACCCGGGGCCTCTGACAAACTCAGGCCAGATGGGGAGAGGATTCTTCCCCACAATTACTCTGCAGCAGAGAAGCATTAAGAGCCAGAGCAGCTTCTCCTCTACAGAGAAAAGATAATCACTGGGTCTTTTAGAAGAATAATTAATCAACACTGTTTTACAGCACCATGTACAGTTTGAAGTATGTTTTTTTTTCACAAATATTTCAGCTGTGTTATCTTCCTGTATCTCTGACTACAGTTTCCTAGTGTTAAGTCTCAATAGCACCTATAATAGAGCTGCAAAGCTGCTGTTTATTTTTTACTAATTTATTTGTAAGATTTCTTTGAGGAACTTTTTTTTATTTTTCTCAACGTACTGAAGAAACATAAATAAGGACAAAAACAGAGTACATTTCTCTTTGTAAGCAAAAGGTAAAAGATTGGGGGCAGCAACTTAAAATGCTATAAGTCAAGGACAATAAATATGGCATACTGGAATGAAAAATCTAAGTCATTTTTAGTCATAATAAAGCCCTGAAAAAGTTGTCAATACCCTAATGGCCATCAGTTTTAACTCTTTAAATCTGTAAATCATAAATCATACCTCTCTGTGGTGGGTTGTTGTTAATGTTGAAATAGTCTTACATAACCAAATCTACCCCAAAGCAGCGTGGAGGTAAACTACTATCATTATTATGGGGTAAAAATAAACAAAACACACAATGATGCCAAACTCAGGATGTAGGAAAGGTGCCCCTGCAAGTTAGTATTTAGCTGAAACATTAGCATGTGGAAGAGTGAACCCTTGCAATAAAATGGCTAAATCTGTTTAAAAGAATAAGTAGGAGCTGCTAGCATGTTACATCCATACCATAAGCGAAGGTTAGTGCTGGGGCAACTTGCCCATTTCAAAATGTACTTTGATATATTGAAGGCTGTTGTTGACCCCTGTAGCAGCTGGGATTTTGAAAACAGCAACACACAGATAGCTTAAGGGGAGAAGAACGTGGTCTGAAATAAGCGGCCATTGGCAGGCTTAAAGTCGACATCCCGTGAGTCAAACAAATACTAGCATAACAATGGGCCTCTGCCACCGTTACTATGGAGAAGAGGTCATTTACAGGCAAGAGTCAGAGTGAAAACACTTTACAAGTGCAACTGGGAGCCAAATACTGAGCCGTAGATGCCAAATTAATCCAAAACTGACCCCTAATCCATAAGTAAACGATTACATTTCTACAAGGGATTAATAAAGTAGTTCTTTTACCTCTTAACTGCTGAATGTTTCATCAGGTTACAAGGCATTATCTGTAGCTTTTTCTCCCTGTTCTGGCAGCACATATACCAGAGTTTTAAGCTCTGAATTGTCTCTCTCCTTTGGAAGGGTAGCTGACCTCTTACTAGATTTTATGCCTTGTGCCTTAAGCGTTTTATGCATAAAGCACATATTTTAAAATACAGCTGCTGATCTTTTGTTTAGCCTGGAGAATATCATCCCCTTCCAAGTCCTGCAAGTGACTGAACATCGTCTCAGCCACCAAATATCTCAAAAATGAATTATGAAATCGTGAACATCCCAAATTACTCATCTCACTACATAAGGCCACGGTTTTAACTTGAGGCCATTATTTTACCTTGATCGTCACCAGCCATGATGCTCTGGGACAAGTGAAAGCTAATCATTTGTACACA
Organism: Acanthurus lineatus; assembly: GCA_029814665.1. NCBI lineage: Eukaryota > Metazoa > Chordata > Actinopteri > Acanthuriformes > Acanthuridae > Acanthurus > Acanthurus lineatus. The sequence goes on along the minus strand of JAPZDV010000012.1, from coordinate 11,669,374 downwards.
CATCATGCTTTCTCCTCTTTGTGTTCGGCACATTGTTCCCTGCGACACCCTTTATTCCATATGAGTCATCAACAGCTGCCTTTTGGTTGCGTTTCAGAGAGGTTTATGAATTAGTATTGGCTCCCATGAGTCTGTGATGAGCTCTTTCTCACCGAACTGACTGCAGGGCACCAACGTAGTAAGAGTATAAATAATGTGATATCCCATAAGGCCACCTTACATTGATTTTAAAGACAAAATATTTTCATACAGCTTCTATCTATTCACCAAGACAAATGGAGTGCGAGCTGGATATGTGTTTTCCCCTCACAAATCAGATAGACATTAGGTCTGGCAGCAATGCAGTCGATTGGTCACTGTCGCTTAGGAATGTTAAACGAGGCCTTGACATCAATGTGATGGATTCAGAGTAAGGGCCAATAATAAAGGGGTGTCATCACCCTGGCAATGAATACATTAGTGAGTGCCGCTTAAATAAAAGGAGGCAGTTCTTACAACAGTCAGCCAAAGACCTTTACATCAACTCTACCATACCTGAAAACAAAGATAAGACAGGGAACAGAGCCACATATATATATATATATATATATATATGGCTCTGTTCCCTGTCTTATCTTTGTGTGTATATATATATATAAAATGTAAAGGAGCTAAACTGACTGAAAAACTAAAAGTTTTAAGTGAATTTAATCACTTGCTCTTTGCAATTAGTTCAGTAAGGACAGACTCCAAGGCCAACAGCAACAGCAGGCAGGGGTGCTGTGTTTATAGCTGTATTAGACATCTGTCAGAGAAGCAATGGAAACTCCACAGGAATACAGCACAAACTCTGACATTTTGGCACTTTGCAATACATTTACAGGAAGTCACTTCATGCATATTAAAAAAGCTTGTCTCTGCGGCCACTTTGATCCCTCACAAGGCAGAGCCAACGAATGGACTAACAAACAGCCCGGCCTTGAGAGGGCTACACACCTAAAGAACATTTAATCTCCCTAAGCCACTGGACGCTGACGCTGGCTCATCACACACCAAACCGCCTAACCCGAGAGATCTCTCAGACGAATCATCTTAAACCTAAAATCTTAAAAAACATCCTTAAGCTAAGCGGTTCTGCGGCTCATCCCTCTTTATGGAGGCGAGGTGAGGGCTCGGCTGTGTAAGTTTGTCAGCCTGAGGGACAGTGTGGCTGTGTTTGATTTGGTCAGTCACCTGACTGCTGGCCTGGCCTCTGGGAACAGGAAGTATGACATCACTGCTCTGACATTCTGGAATGTGGGAATGTCAGGCTGCCTGTTCACACCACTGGAACCAAACACTGCAGGCAGGATGGACACAAGGGATAACAGACTGCAGCTGCGTTATTCCAACAATAAAGACTAAACACTGAGGCCGTATTGGGCCAACTTTAGCAGTGTGGGGGGAAAATGTTACCCCCACTGGAATGAGGCACTCTGTTGAACCTGGCTAAACTTTTGCTGCAGCGCGGTGTAGAATACATATTCCCTGTAGATTACATTGTAATGTGGAAGGCATATTTCTTCCTCTCAGCTCACAGTGAAGGATTAAATGACTGCAGACATGATAACTTTTCTAAGTTGTAATATTCCTCCTCATAACACTGCTGCTCAGTATTTGGGTGTCTGATCAGCCTTCAAACATGTTCATCTGTTATTTAAACTGGACACCATAGATTGCAGATTAATGTCTCAATAAATAACTCAAAACAACAGACAACCAATGCACCAACAGTGGAGAACCAGATGCATCTGCTTTCTCATACCTGTTTGATTCCTGATGCTTTTTTTTTACAAAGACAAAGTTGCCCTGCTGACAGATGGACCCATTAAAAGGTTCATATCTTAGTGTTTTCCATGAGAACTTTGCATAAATAGGCAAAACTAAACACTTGTGGAGGTTATTTTATCGTTGATGAGAGCATGGAAGAAAAAGCAGCAGCAGCAGTGACATCTCCATTTCTCTATATTAACTTAAGGCCATTGTTGTTGTGATTCGTTCGCTGTGTGCTGCTCTCGCTACATCACACTCTGCCTCCACCATTCGCACACTTAAAGCAGCAATTTCACTCCCATAAAGTGAAGGGACTTGCAAGGCTTAATTAAACAGAAAAGTAAAGTCCAGAATTAAAAGCAGCAAAGGCGTATCTAGATTAAACTCCAAAATCACTGTGTCCTACATTTCTAAACATCATCAGTGATTTTTTTTTTTCTTGGAAAATCTTATACGACTGATGTCCGTGAGTGAATTCAGTGGAGCGCCCCTTTAATTGCATCTGAAGGACACATTGCATTAATTCCAGAGAATGTTCACAATCAAGGCTCTGAGATAGGGCAGGATAAGCTGGTTAGCCGTGATTCACATGCCAAAGGCGTAGTTAAAAACAAGAACATCAGCGTTCAGAAACCACATTTCACAACGATCAGCCTTTGGGGCCGGCAGCTGATATGAGGAATAACCTGCTGCTGAACTCCATATGCCCGGCACAGAAAGCCATTTAATAGATTCTGACAGGAAGCTGCTTGGTAGGGTATGATCTCAGTAACCCTTTGGCTTCAAAACATATCCAAGTCAAATGCAGAACAGAGACGCCCTGCAGCCAGAGACCTGTAATATGACGTCTTTTCTTTAGTAGCCTTTACACTATTTTCAGAAAGCCAAAGTTTCCAATCTCGCAAGCAATAAAAAGATCATTTTGACATGTTGTTCTTTATTCCGTTGAAAACTTAGACTTTGACACGGCTAATTGGTTGTTTGATAAATTTGATTAGATCATAAACAGTGGTATGTGGTGATCAGTTAACACGTCAGGGGAACAGACAAACAAGATACCTGGGACTTTCCTCTCTACACTGTTGTTCCAATCATTTTGAAATAAAACTCATCATTAATGAATCCAAGATGTTGGTAAAAGGGTTTAATTAGCAACAGGCTATTGTCTTACGCAGGCTAAAGAAAACATGAAATAGCTATATAGACTGGAAGCAAGCATATTTAAGCATGCAACATCTCAATATAAATCTTGTTATTCAAAGTTTTTAAGTTATTACTCATAAAGAAAAGTGATTAAGTAAGCAAAAACTCCCACATTCTAAGCTAATGAAGCCAGTGGATTGAGCAGTCCCATGAAAACTTTAACAGTTTAACGATCATTCCTCACTCAGCGCATCTCTTTCTGAGCTAAGCGATGGTGCCATGGTGTCGCCAGCCTCCATCAGAGATGTTGGCATACAATTCTTGGACCCAAAGCTCAGTTTAGAGTCTTCTTGCCAGACTCGGGGTAGAGAGCAGAGAAGGAGCCAAAGCTGGAGGGAGTGCAGCCCCAGAGGAGCCCAGCTGCTGCCTGGGAAACCAAACCCAGACCGGCTCTGGCCCACGCTCTCTAACCCCAACCCCTCCCGTCTAATAACAACACTCTGTCTCTTGTTCTTGTTTAAATATGCTGCCTTTTCCACTGTCATTCTGGTTTAGAGTTTGGGGAAAACTAAGGCAGAATGCCGGGAGGAACGGCGGGATGATACTCATCGACCCACTGCACATTCCAAGAATACTTCCCACTGTTGATTTCAAAACACTAACACATGTTCATGTTCTCACTCTCACACACACACAGACACACACACACACACACACAGAGGTAGGAGATAAAGCGTGAGAGCACACATTCTCATACTGTACATACATGCCCATGCCTTGTGTGTGTGTGTATGACACTCACCCCGGTAGTGGAGGCTGTCATCATGGTGGTTGTGCTGGTGGTGGTTCTCCAAGGCAGGGGGGCTGCTGGCACCCAGCTCTGCCAGTCTGCGGCTGGTGGCAGAGAGCTCGGAGCGGAGGTTGGTCACTTCCTGACTGGCGGACTGGATGGCCCCATCAATCCTCTGTGCCAGCTGTTTGTTGTCTTCCATCATTTTAAGGATTTTCCCCTGAGGACCAAATCCACACAGAGCAGCATGATGTCAAGTTAGAGGGGGTTGAAGCTAAGACCCTTTTCCTTTCCTGCTCTTATGCCCCTCTTCTTCTTCTTCTCCTCCTCCTCCACCACCACCTGTGCTCTTCTCTCACAGTTTACTTCGCACATATAAACAAAAAAAGCCAAAAAACGCCGGGTCCTCTTCTTCTCTCCGCTGAGCAGCAGAGAGATGATGTCTACCTGTTACTGCATAAAGAATAACGTCTTCGTGGCCGAACGCTAGACAATCAGAGAAAGCATGTGTGTGCGCGCATGAGTGTGTGTGTTTGTGTAAGAGCAGGGCAAAGGAGAAAGAGAGTAAGCGCAGGAGAAAAAGAGAGAGGAAGAGTGAATGTAAAGAGAGCCAGAGAGAGAGAGAGAGGGAGAGGAGAGACAGAAGAGGCAAAGAAATGCAGCTCAGCAGGCGGAGGGGAAAGTGAGTGCGCCCGTGGAGGAGAATGTGCTGTGAGCAGCTGCTCTCAGAGAGGACCCAGCACACACTGAGATGACATGCAGCCTTTTAAATGGATTGTACCATGTGCCGGAGGACCAGGGGAGAGGTGGGGGGGGAGACGCAGTTGGACTGAGCTGCTCCAGCAACTCTCTAACTACAGAGTGGGTTGTGTATCCCACACCCTAGTGAGTCTGTAATGAGTTAGAAGTTGGGTCTGTAATAGGGGAAAAAGTGCAGATTGCTTCTTTTTTACTTCTTCCTCTCGCTGCACTCAGAGCTTGGCAGCGGTATTAAACCCTTTGACAAGCACTTGTCAAGCCCTCTGTATCTTTTCCCTTCCCTGCCTCCCACGTTCCCTTCCTCCCGCTCACTCAAACTCACGCTGTCCCTTTGTCTCGCCCACCCCCCTCTTTTTTTTTCATGCCATTATATATTCATCTCTTTGTCCTGGGAAAGCTCACCCCCACATTGGTGGAAGGGGAAGGGGGCTGGCTCAAGGCACCCATAGGGAAAACATTTCAACTCTGAGAGCAAACTTAGCAGAGGACAGAGGCACAACCCTGTAATGGGCTAAACACAAAGAGGAGAGGCCCGGGGAATTACAATCGAGCTATGGCGAGAACATAGTGGAGCTTTACCTCTTTGATCAAAAACAGTTGGAAGGATTATATTTCAGCTTATCCGAGGGGCCAGCAAACAAACACCACCGCCATCAATTCTTATCAGTACAGCTGTAAAATTCCATCACACACACAAACACATACACAAAGAGGGTTAGAGATGGAGGGGGATAGACCGTTCATCTTAACTTAAAACAATCCCGGATATTGCTGAGCCATCACAACTTTGAATCTGCATTTGACATTTCATTTCCCAAGTCAGAAAACACATCCTGTCTCTGGCAAGAAACTGAGGCAGATGAGTGATACATCACTCAGATGCTGTCATCTGAGACTCTGGTGATAACGGCTCAATGCTCATTGGTATTCACACAATGGAGGAGAGACACAAACAAAGACGGGACCAAAAAGAGTGTGAGACTGACGAGCCAATGAGACGCTCAACTTGCTGGTTACACTGTTAGTTTATTCACTCACCATGCTTAATGATGGAGTCCACACAGTGACAGTGTTACTGGTCAGATGATGTCTTTGACTTGTCAACCCATTAATGCGGCCAGGAGGAGAAAATCACAACTTTAGTCTCAACTTAAAAGATCCCATCTACTCCAAAATGTTTTTTCTTATATTTACGTCCCCCTAAACCTTTTGTTCCTGGCTACACTGACTTGTGTCTGTGCAAAGTTTGTCACAAGAGAGGTGTTTTCACACTCCTCCACTGAAGGGGGAGATGTCTGCGCGCTTTCCCTAAAATCTGAGATTCAAATGTCACAAACTTGAAAGCCAAAGAAAGTTGAGACCTCCTGTGCAGAGCAGACATGTCAGTTTCAGAGAGTGAGAGTTTGCATTAGCACAACCACCAACACTGTGTCAGCAACTGCCAGTTACAAGCTAACAAGCTAACAAACAACATAAAAAAATAGAGGATGCCAACTAAGCCAGTCATTCTGATACATCTGCTAGGCACCAGTTTTAGTGCACAACAGACTGTCTGACTGAGACTCTAACATGTGTGAATGAAGAATCTCTCAAGCTACCTCGACATCATGCAAATATGCTAACATTAACAGTGCTAACATGTGTTTGTTTATCACCTTTGACATTGACTGATTAGCATAAAACACAAAATTCAACTGAGGCTGAGGGGTATTTTTTGTGGACAATGAAAAAAAGGGTATGGACAAATTAAAATCTGAATTGATGACAATGCTATGAAAAGTCCAAGGGATCACTAAAAATTATTAGGATTCATCATCTGGGCACATCTGGGATATCTTTACCAATTCCAATTCAATCCATCCTGTGATGGCCAACATGGTGGACGTGATGGTGGCGCCACTCTGTTAGCACGGCTATCAATCGCCAATTTGAGCTCTATATTAAAAAATCCAACTTTGTACACAGTATCATAACAGTGCTTATCTTGCTGCATGCCTCTGTTTGTTTTTCATTCTTTTACCATTTGTCCCTTTTTGTCTCTTGTTTCTTTTTATTGCGTAATCATCCCATAACATCCATCAACATCTTTGCTGTTCAACTCACAACCAAAATTACACCAAATAACTATTATAGCTACTACAGAGGAGTTCTACATCAATACTGGCCTGTTTGATCACATGTTGGCAGATCATTATCACCGTCTAGACAGTCACATCACTGTCCCCGATTAGTGTGCTGGCCCTGATTTGTAGCTGATTAGCAAAGGACAAATGCAGCTCAGCCCATCACACAGGGTAGAGTGAGGGCCATCTTCACGTTTTGCTTCACACAAAAAGGCTCCGTTATTGCAAAGCAACTGGTCTTCTTAAACAACATGACGGTTCCTTTTATATGAAACCA
>JAPZDV010000012.1:11612437-11656505 GCA_029814665.1 Acanthurus lineatus | reverse complement strand
TTGATTTATGATATACGTTCAGTTATTTATTGGCTAATCATGGTAGGCTGCTGAGAACAGGTTAGAGTACACCTCCCAAGATAACCGGACAAGCCTAGCACAAAGTGGAGAGGGGGGCTGGGCTGCTGTCCGAGAGTTTGGAAAAAGCTTGATTCCAAGGCTGAAGAATTCATCACCAATTGTTATTTACAGAAAAGGTTAGACTTTTTGATAAATATCCTCATTTAACTTACTGAGAGTTGATTCAGGAGACTGACAACACTCTCATGTCTGTATGGTATATGAAGCTATAGATAACAACCTTAGCTGGGCTCAGCAAAAAGACTAGAAACATAGGAAAGAAAGGCATTTTTTTTCTTGGATGGAATCAAATAACATGCTCTCTAAACAGTTTTAGTGCTCATAGCTCTTAATTGCTGGGTTAGTTAGGTTTAGGCATGAGTCGGATGATTGGCTAGGGTCAGGGTAAGAATAACCAGCCAATCAGAGGCACCTCACTGTGTCCAAAACTGGTTTGGACCACAGATATTGGGGTGGTATTATTTGTTTTGTGAAATTCATGTAAGGAAAGCGTATTTATCAAAATGTCAATCTTCTTTTAACGCAAAATGGAATTTATGCCACTTAAGGTCTTGCAATCAAAATTAAACAACAACGATTGGTTTGATGATGCAGTTAAATAGAAGATGATGGGATTTGTTTATTTAAATGTTAGACAGAAAAAATTGCAGATGGAAATCTATCTGACTGACCTAGAAAGAAATGTTAATTGATGAGACAATATTTTAGAGTTTTTTCACCACATTTGCTGAATCTCACTCACAACTCACTTAACTTCAGTAAAGCTATGTGTTTTCCCGGGTTTGGACATTATTAAAAACATTTTGGATAATAAGTACACAAGTCAACAAAAAACTATCACCAATGTCAGTTTTAGACAGTTTAATGTAAAAAAATGTTTCATATTATACGCTTAAGCAACCAAACTCATTAAACAGCATATTGTAACAGATGCCACATAAGACAAACAAGACCAATAAACTACAATATGGAAAAAAAAACACTCTGCACTGTATCTGAGACCAAACAGGAATTTTGTGCATCAAAGAAGACTCCCAAGTCTACTGTAGCACTGCAGGCAAATAACTGACAGGTTTAGGGGGAAAAAAGCTGCTCAGTAGTGAGGATAGATTAATCCATATCTGAGGGAGAGCTGTTTCGGTACAGCGTATTGATAAGAGGCTTATCCCCTTGTCGGCATGTGTAAAGGCACGTCTGCAGAGCCTATTGATTAAGAGACTCATCTCACTATCATAGGTTCCCACTCCAGAGGACAGTTCCAATGAATAACACTGGAGACAATAATCACTCCATCACAGCTTTATCGCTGTCTTCATGCAGCTACTTTGTATGCATGTCAGTACACCGTACACTTTTACCAGTTTCTTCACGTCCAAGTGACATACTTCATCAGCCTTGTATCAGAAATGCATATGGGATTGCACACGTCCAATTATATTTAGTTTAACATCTTTAAGTTTCTAAAACAGGAGAAAAATCACAAAGAAAAAAATCAAAACATCTACAAGAATAACATGATAGTTGAAATTGGTGTTTCATTGTTAAAGATACAATAGAAGTCCTGTGTCACCAGGAGAATTCAAAATTGTTCCCAAGACGCCAAACTCGCTATGTACTGGGAATTGCTTTCTTTATTTGCTAAAGCTAATACTACAAGATATGAAACTTGTAGGAACATGTTGAGAAATGAGCAACAAGGGAAGCGGAGAGGAAGATAAATAAGGCAGAGAAATGGAAAGGCACAGAGACAGTGTGAGAGAGACAAGGTTGGAGCCAACACATGTGAAGTTGCAAAGTCGTTTATTATATTTCAACATTTATCTCTGCGAGAGAGAGCCGAGTTATCAGAAGGACTAAATTGAAAGACATTCAAGCGTGCAGGAGAGAGTCGGTAAAAGGAACACTGACGAGCAGACCGGCACAAAACTCTCTCAGTATTCTGGGCTTGGCATACTGCTCTGCATGGAAAGCCTTTCATGCACGTATACGTACGAGTATGCAGCACGCACACACTTAAACACACATACACACAAAGATAGCACAAACATTAAAATGCAAAAGCAATTAAACGCAAGCCACAACAGTGCCGAGGAAGTGCTAACCTGACAGTGGGACTTTGATTATTTTAATTAGAGCAATATGGCTGACTCATCCATTAATATAAGTGAAGGAAAAGGAGGATCGTTTTCCTCCCTGAAAACCTGTTTTAGACTTTGTACACAGTTAAAGGGCACGGCTACTCTACATATGCGTTAGTGCAAAAAGGGCAAAGCACTTATGCAAATGTGTTTAGAGAGACAAACTGTGCTGATGAGATACTTTTGTATTATGTCTTTTATTTAATGGCTCCAACTTATTCTAATTGTAAATGTATGTGATTTAAATTTGTTTAATAAGCTGGCTCCTGCAGGAGCTGGGAGTTGCATTAATCTGCATGCTAAATTAGTTTGTCTGAATCCAAACTTGTCTGGCTCAGGGAGTTGAGCTCTTGTAAGGGATTATAACAGGGTATTAATACTAAGATCCATGGAAAGCAAAACAATGTAATGTTCTTTTCTGTTTCTAAAATTTTGCATGTGGGCAAACTAATTACCATAGTATCGTTTTACAGTCATGCTGAATAGAAGAAAATATGCTCCAGAGTCTGTACCCAGGCAGTTTCCTCGCAGACATGCCCCTGTGTGTTTTTTGTCCTTGTATGTCTCGTTGTAATTTGTTTATGCAGCTAATACGACTTTGTTTGAGTGCTTTGTATGTATCTGGGTGAATATGTCTGCTTTTTTCACTGTTTCTATGTGCAATTCCTTCAGGAGACGGAAGGAGGGAAGCAGGAGGAGGATGAAAAGTGTGTTTGTTGATCACCGTAGCTTAAAGCCACAATCAAAAGGCAGTTTGTTTACCGAGGATAAAAATCAGGTTGGACTGCACTTCTTCCACATCTGAAAAATCGCCTTTCATCACACGAGCCTTTGAAAGCTTAATGGTCACCCTGCTTCTGCCTGAAGAGACACCCCATGCTTAAACATAAACCTAGGCTGAGGTGGAGAGGCTGGAGAGCACTTTGGATAAATGTACAAAAGTTTTTTACCTCTTACATTTCTGAAATACATATACTTTTATTCTAATGTCACTTCTTTTTATTATGGTTAAATGTTGCCTGTGGCATGTTTGCAAAACTTGCACGACGCTGCCGAGTTGTTTTTGAGGCTGATTGAGGTCTATTTTTCGTCCGTTGTCATACTTTTTATCTTACACTTACATTAAATCATTTTTACAAATACTCCCATATATTATTCTACTAGATTGTTCTGCCAAAGCGAGACTGAAAAAAATGTTATTGTTGCCTGGATATAGTCCCTGGGAATGTTTTTACAGTTCAGATGTTACCTTCTTGTATTACAGGAGGTAAGGATGTAGTATGTGAGAATTGTGGGTGTACATGGTGCAACAGTTATCAGGATTAGTAGTTCCATATGTGTTTAGGTTTATAATACAAAAACTCTTAGACTGAGGTTGAGTCAGTGAAAGACTGCGGTTTGTTTACGGTCAGGAAATAATCTTGGTTTTGGTCAAATATTGAAAAAGTAAACATGTCATGTCTTGTGCTTCCAAGCTGCATCAACATTTGCAATATTTGGCCGAGACCATTTAGCAAAGTCACAAGCTAAAATATTATTGCAACTGCATTACACTCATGACAAATTTAAGGCTTCTATAAACCCAAATATCTGTGTGTTAAGTCTTCTCACACACACTGACTTAACTGTTTAGAGATGCCTAACTACCAAAGATTAGAAAACCAAAGAAAGCAGTGAGTCGGAGGGATCTTAGGCACTTAGAGCAACAGCTCTTAAATTGCTCCACCAGAGGAACATTTTCGAACCGAACAAATTAAATCAAAGATGGCTTTAGCTTATACCTTGCATGGTAAACAGGCAGGAGTTGGTTTCAGCCAAACTGCTGGGCCTCATTTTTTCCCCAGAAAACTAGGAAGGTTTTTGGAAACATTAAATATTTCAATAAAAATGTAAATGTCCAGACTGAAAAATGACTTACACAGTACATTAAATGGTATTCTGGGGAGCTCAAAATAAAGAGATTTACATAATTTTTTTATGACTGTCATTGTTTTCTGCCACACAGACAAGGAAACATTTCTCACAGTGCATATCTTAGTGTTGCTTGTGACATTTTCATTCATCTTTAAACGATAAAATTAAGTGAATTTAGGCCTCCAAAGTGACTCTGTGGGTGATTTACAGCGATAACAAAAATATAAAGCCTCACCTTGCCCCCAAAGAATAACAATTATAGCTCTTTTCAAAGCACCTGCTTGGCAGTTTATGTCAGAGTTGCAGGAGGACGAGCATCACATTAAAATATCTTCTGTGGAGTTCATTAAAATACCATCTGCTCACCAAAAATCACAAAGATTCATGACAGAGCACAACTGCTCTCCGGGGAATTGTAAAAAAAAAAAAAAAAAAAAGTTTAAGATTCAGTAATCTGGCAACAGCAGCATTAGAAGATGCATGATTAGGCATGCTGATGGGCTTTCACCTGCAGTCCCTGGAAACAGGTTCATACTGAAGCAGCCGCACTGCAATAAGAGGAGCATCCAGCTGGAGCTAAGCGTCGCAACCTGGCAGCACCGCACACTAACACATTCATACATGAAGAACCGCAGGAGAGTGTATGAGACTCAGAGAAGGTGCCGAGAAGAGCGGCGGCAGAAATCATACTTGTGAATACTAACGAGGCAGCTAAAGAACAGAGCAGCACATTAAGAACATGATTCATTACACTTGAAGACCTGCACGGCACAATCGAACCAACCGCTTCCATTTTTATTAATAGGCTTAGAGAAGCAGAGTAAAATTGGGTTTTACATTATGAGCATTTGTGTATGACATTTTTGATCCAATTTCCTGCATTTACACAGTAAATCTTTCCATTTTAATATTTATGCATTTAGCACTCCCTCTTGTTCCCAGGAAGCAATGAGATGAAGAGGAGTGTTAATATAGGTTATGAATATGGTAAACTGAGGGAGAATCATGCAGACTAGGGCTGAGTCAAGCATGACATATACTGTAACATGCATCCAGAGCCCAAAGTAAACACATTCAAATGAACTAAATATGAGAGACCAAAGGAGAATCCCCATGGATTTAAGCATTTAAGTCTGAATTGATAAATTAAGGTATTTCTATAGTATTTCTTAGCATACGAATCATGAATGATAATCTATGTTAGCTGGTGTTTTTGTATTAGATCAACTTTGTGATAGTCAGTCACAACCATGGCTATAACTCCATAAACACAAGCCAGAGCTTATTTAACCCACTTCTCCTTAATGCGTATAAAATATCTCTATCTCAAACATCTATACTGATAATATTTGTACTCAAAGTCTTTCATTGCCTAAGACAAGTTTTAAATGTTGTTATCTAAGTCAGAATATTCTGCTAGTTTCAAATCGCAAATCACAAATCAACATTTTTAAGAATTTCCAAGAACCAAATGTCACCTTCATAATTCTGTTATAAACAATCTGTTCAGTTCTCACCAAAATAACACTCATTAACTCAACATTCCTGCACTAAATGTCCTTTTAAGATGATTGTTTGTTGTCTTCACAATCAGTAAACAATATGCCAGCACTGGAAACACACACACACATGAAAACACAAGCAGAAAAAACAATCTGAAGCATATTATTTTCCATTCTCACTGTTGCATGTAGAGCATGTGCATGGTAAAATCTGAAAATGTGCTAAAAGGGCCTGTTTTAATTCTCTATGGACACTTTAAGAAGTTTGGACCACTCTGAAGTCATTATTTAATAAATCAACCTTATCACTAAGTACACATGAGTGTTTCCATTAATTATATTCACAGAAACAGTAAACTAGTTAGTCACACAACTTGAATTTGTTGTTAAAGTTAATAATTTTCCAAGCTCTACCAAAATTACAAAACCTGTCCTTATATTCTTATGCCTAAAATGCAATTTACACTCCCTGAAATGCTTTATCTTTAACAGCTACCCAATCATAAGCATAAATAAAACTTTAATTTAGTAAACACAGTTTTGCCCCTCAGCCTTTACCTTTAAAAAATGCCATCCTATTAATGGATCGGTGTGGCTTTCATTCTGCCCCTTTCCAGTAAACAAATTTAGCAAGGGATAAATAAAAAGTGCACTATAAGCATGATTTAGAAATGTATATATATATGTAATTTTACTAAGCACAGGCAGCAGAGCTGGAAGGGAAGATAATTAAAATAAAACTAGGAAAAACAGGAAAGTGTACAAAACTGCTCCCAGAAACACATCAAAACAAATACAGTGAACAGTTCTTGCAAACTAAAATATAAATTGGTTGTGTTTAATAGATTTCAGCACTTTGACCTACTCTCAGGGAGAAGTGAGTGTGTTTTTGTCCTGACCACCTGATGGCGCTCTCTGCACAGGGCAGCAACACTCTGTCTGGGCCCATGAGACAAGTGCAATATGGGTAAAAGGGCTTATCCTGATGACCATCACTGGGGCCTGGTGGTCTGTAACACCCTGCACCTCCTGAGCCTGATTTACATGGTGGGATTACAGTCAGATAACGCTCTTCGTTTAATTGCATTACTCCAGATTACACAACCAGATTACAAGATTTTGTGGCGAGCGAGCATAAGCACTGTTTGGTTTAATATCAGAAGGGAGGAAGCTACATGATCCGTATGATGGGATGTTTTGTTTCTGGGGGTTAAGTGTTGAATTACTGCATTTTTGCTGTTTTATGATCATTGATAAAACAGTTAAATCCCAAGAGGGAGAAAATCTAGTTGAACATTTTAACACCACAGAAAAGAAGATACATGTAATGTAATCTCATATTGAGTCTTAAACTTGTTGTTTCAATTTTCTCGTGTGCAGTGTTTCAGTTTTGTGCACACCAGACATTCTCTTTAAAATTTCTATTAATTGTTCTTTTCATCTCTTCAGCTTCATGTTTTCAATCTATTAATCATGAATGTGACTATACTGCTTATTATACTTATCATGATTACTACAGAGCCCCTTTCTTTGACTCTTATTCTATTCTGTATTACTCCCTTTATCTTTGAATTATCTTTTTGAAAATGTATAAAAGAAAAAATACAAAGATTTTATGCAAAAAGCTAATAAAACTGATTGTAATTTATTGTAAAAAAAAAAGTCTATTAAGAGTCTATCAAAGAAAAAACTAAACTAAGGCAGAAAATATATAAAGTATTTACTTGGAACACTTGTGAAGAGATAAAATCCTTCATTAACAATTAATATTGAATTATGAGCTTAAACAGATCAATCACATGATCTTAATGTAACTTAAACAAACATATTAATACATTCTTTAGGATGTGTTGAGGATTTTTGTTTTAAATTCATTTTTCAAAGAATAAAAACACTGAAGTAGCTTAATCTAAACTACTGTCTTTAAAAAAGGTGAATCACATTAGAATTTACAACAGCAGTTAAAGATTTTTCTTAAAAAATGAGAAATAAATTATCAGCAACCAGCTGAAAGTCGCAGTCAAATCCAAGGACCTGGAAGTGTGTGTGTGTTTGGTGTGTGTGTGGATGTGTGCGCGTGTGTGTGTTTAAAAAACAAAAAAAGGTGGTGTGTGTGGAGCAGCTCTGGGCCGATGCCTGCCTGGCTCGACTCCTCAGAGCAATTGCTTCTGGCAGGGTATCAGATAGAAGGGCGAGTCATTTATATTTCCTCCACCACCCCACGAGCTGTGGAGGCAGGGAGCATTTAAATCTCGTCTAAGGTCAACAGGGAACTCAATGGCTTTGATAACAAGTATCCCATCTTTGATTCCACACTTTTCTCACCTCTGCAGAAATTCTGCCTTTGATGAGAGGATGTGCAAGAAGGTTTTAAAGCAAACAGGATGAGGTGAACCCGGATGAAAAGCTGCGCTTAGAAGGCTGACGTGTGGAAACAGTTAAGATGAGGGGAACAAAAGGCACACCAGTGTCGCTCCACGTCACATCTATGTCCCCACTCATGCTTGCTGTGTACACAGACGCTGATGTTTTCTCATGAATTATTCAGGCTTCGGTCGTGTGGTGGCGACTCCGGCAACCGCACCAACAAGGAGGCTCTCCTAAGGCTAAATGCTCCATAATGGACTAAGAGACCAGTTTGTGCCTCTTTTTTTCTCCAGATGAGTCAAAACTGAATGGAGTGAAAGGTTTTTCCCCACATATCTGCTGTAGGAAAATCTCTGTAGGAACTTTAAACTGTCTGCGGCTTGCAGACAACGTCACAGGAGGTCTCACAGCCGCCTCTCAGACTCCTCCACGAGCGAGCCAATCCGAGACACTTATCCACATCAGCCACACACAAACAAGCCCACGACAAAGGGGCTGCGAAGAGGACAAACACTGTCTGCCACTCATGAGGAGATTGGCAGAGAGAGGGGCCCTTTTCATATCATCCAAACTCCCACAGAAATTGAGGTGAAACACCTTTGATCTGCAGAGAGATGCGGGTAGTGATCCAGATCAGCTTTGTGACAGCGCTCGGTGGGTTTCCATAGAAACACACGCCACCCCGAACACGCCGGACTCAAACATCCTGAACCGCATCAACAGATGGTTTCTGGAGGGGCTGGAAGGATGATGAAGTCTCACAACCTGGCGTGAGTCGTGTTATCTGATGGAAGCCATATTGCCACATGGTGAGCGATACCTGCTTTACTTACAGAAATAGCATTTGTTTGATTGAAAGAGAAATTACAGTGTGTGTGAATTAATGTGATGGGGTGTGTGAACGACAACACACAAAAAAAATGAATGCTTCTGCCTCATGGCATTTGAAAAACAATCTCATCTGTCATGCCATATCAGGAAATATAAATCTACACTGTCATTTTATCCCTGCACTCAGGTTTGCCTAATCATCAGCTGTGACAGGCCTGTTTTTAAAAACCTTCTCTGGAGTCAGCTCCAGTATGGTCATTTTTTGTGCACTCGTTAATCTTTTTTGTCTCAGAGTGTGTAGAAACTGGCGAGACATGACTACAAACTGAAAGTGCAGCTGTTAAAAAAAAGAAAAAGGAAGCTGAGCTCTTTGAAGTCGAGCACATTTTAGCTTGTAGGACTAAAGATGTTCTACTTGGATAGATGCAAAGGACTAAAGGTGGACTGATTTCCATACAATAGGGTAAAACTCTCCAAATGAGGCCTGAGATGAAAGCTATGGTCTCCTCCAGCAGTTCAGGTAATAACGCTTACTTCATGTCAGACACAAAAAGAAAGCTACAAAAGAAACAGCTGCACATAAAGAGGATCTCATAGAGGAAAACCTATATCTCCCTCAGGCACTGAAACCCAAAACAGCTCGGCTGAAATAGCAGAAATCAAGGATCAATTTCAGGATAAGGTTGCATTTTCTTCATCATTCACTGTGTTTCATTTTTCAGTTTCTCTTTCTCTGTCCCTCTGTGTCGAGTAGTTTTTAAGTTCGCTATGTTCCAGTTCTCGGCTGATTCATTTTCTCAGTAACAACTGCAGGACAACCCAAACCTCGCTGGATAATTAATCTGGCCGCCCAATCTATTTTACTTTGGGCTCGGTCTCATATTGCGACTTTAATTCCTCTGTTGTCAATAATGAATTATGGTAGATCTGCCAGCATTGTAATTGAAATGACTAAACTGGCGGCTCACTGCTCTGCTGTATGAAACTTTTCAGTTTCAGTTCTTCTCAGAGGTGTTATGCGCCTGTCACAGTCGTGTCTGGTTTTATTGTTTGGGGGGTTTTTGTTGTCTGTTAGCATTATGTTTCCCTCCTGTGCTCCTCTCCAGCCTGTTTTTCCTTCCACACCTGCTCCGCATCAGCCTTGTTACACCTGCTTTGTTTCAGTGTTTTCCCCCAGCCAATCAGCTCCTCTCCTGATCTCCTGTTTCTACATGTGTTTGCACATAATATGCAGTCACCTGCCACTGTACTGAATAAGGAGGTGTCAGAAAGTGCTACATGGGTCAGCTCCTGATCTAACATTTCTACCACAGAGTCCCAACAGCCAACTTTGCAGGTTGTGAATGAGAACTGGTCAAAACTCCAGCTGCATTTAGCCTCCCATTTACAGCTTTTATTGGGCTTCTGATTGGCCAATATGGCCCTGGGGTTAGGGATGGGGTTGTAATGCCACCTGTTGGTTTTGCATGCTTATGACTGTGCCTCAGTCTTGTTTTAGAGTTTTTAATTTAGACGGGAAAAATCTATTAAACTGTGCTTTTGTGGATGGAAATGTTTTTTTGGAATGAAGGAGAGAAAAAAACATTTTGGCAAATACCCATCCAGATGTTTTCATGACTTTTTTGGTTCTCCTCTCTGCCCTGTTTTACTTTCCACATATTCCCTTCTTACCCCTGCTCTGTTTCAAGGGTTTTCACCAGCCAATCACCTCATTCCCCTCACCTGAACTTATCAACTACTCCCTCTACTTCACCTCATCCCAGTGTCAGTTTCTCATTTAGTCCAGTTTTTAGTTCAGTCTCTCTTGAGTCATCTGTCACATTGGATGCTCCAATGACCACTTTCTGTTAATTTTCAATAAAAAGTTGTGCTCTGAACTGATCCCCTATCAGATATCTGCAACTTTTAAGAAATAAAAACTATTTCTTTGCTCGGATAGAAAAGGACTGTTAGCCACGTGCCCTGTCACACCATCATCAGGTCACTATTGTAACCCCCTCTGACTCCTCTGACTCCTGGACCAAAGCAGCTAATGCAGTGCAACGTTCCACCGCATCATTTCACAGCTTCCACACCGGCTGAAATGCATTTGATTAGTCACCCCAGCACAGCAACGGGAACATAAATAATTCATCTGTGCAAGTGACAAATGAGGCAATCAATTCTGGGACAGCATTCAAAGAGAAACTATTCAAATCCCCTCTAAATTAATTTTCTGCCTTTTAGTGGCCATGGACTTGAAATTTTAATGCTGAATTCATCAGATGATGTTTGTACCCTGACTTCTACATATTAAAATATTTGGTTTTAGAAACTGTTTTCAAAAGATACATACATAATGTACAAAACATTAAGGCATCTTGACAGACAGTAAGCCTTCTTGAGTTTGTTATTCCTTCAGATCAGCAGTTAAAGGATTGTTGTTGGCAGCACTTAATACTGGACATGAGAGATTCTTGGTAAGTTGCCTTGCCTGAAATGCACAGAGAATAGCAGACATGTTGAAACGGGAGATTAGACGTTAAAAGAGTTGAGGAGAAGGACAGTTGGACAAAGATCATATTTTATCTGACAGCGGAAACACTGCTCTCTGTGAAAAACCCTCTGGCTGAGCCGAGCTCCTCTGAGCGGGACGAGATCACACTTGACTTTGACCTCTGAGACTCAAAGAACAAAAGAAATCAGTAGGAAAAAATGTCCGTCCGTGAGTGTTGATAGGAAACCTGAAAGCTCGATCCTGCTGCTCAGAAAAGGTTAATTAGCTACAGACACTGAGGTTGGAGTATCAAATCTGAATTAAGAAATAAATTAGTTTATTGAATCAGAATCCTTGTAAAAATTCCCTTATTTTGAGGGAAAATGTTACTTTTTAAAATTTACAAGTTGATACGATAATAAATAACTAAAACCCACTGGTCTTTAAAGAGCTTTGTTGTGTAAGAAGCCAGAAACAACAAACCTTCCAAATTGAATTAGAACTTTTGTCCTTTTTCAAAGCTCTTTAGAACGACTCAAAAAGCTGTTTCCATTTATGACACTTTTGGTAAAGTACCCTTGAAACTTGTATCCAATGTGTTCCTACACGTAACCTTAGATCTGTTATGCATTTCTACCGAAGACAGTACTCATTAAATGCTTCAGGACTAACCTCCTGCTCTTTTCAAGCGCTGGGAAAAAACAGACGAGATGTTTCTTGGTCCTGTGAAGCTGCAGCTTTTATTAACTGGCACACTGTGACCTATACGGCACATTTACTGCCAGACTCACATCTTACTGCTGACCTTTTCCTCTGCTCTGCTCGCATTCAATGTCACTTTTCTACCAACCACACACACACACCACACACACATTAGGCATCGACATCTGAAAAGGGTTGAATCTGATGCAACTGGACCTAGTAAGAGGTATTTTTAGACATATATCCCCTCAACCAGGGGGCTTATTCACCTCTAACTGACTTGGATTAGATCTGAAACCTTTTAAGTATCTACAACCAAAGTCCAGCTGGCCCAGATCAAACCCTCTCAGGATAACCATGACCAGGGTGTAATGTCATTACAGACATTAAGCACTGAGTTACACTATTTTTTATTACATAAAAGGAAACACTAAGTGCACACAAGAGGACACTAAGTGTTTTGTGTTCTTTCTTCTTGGTTTGTGTTTTTTTTTTTTTTTTATTCCAACAAAGAAACAAGCTTTGTTTGAGAAAAGGCTGCAGGCAGCGAGACAAAAAGCCTCTGAAGAGAACAGAAGGGTTGGGAAATCCTACATCAGAGCGCAGGAGAAGAAATTACTCCGATTCTATCTGACCCATTAATGGACCGCAGTGTTTCCAGATTCACCTTAAATTACCGGGTCATCGTGCGCGGCAGGTAAGCAGAGAGGTGATAAAAATGGGACAAATTGGATTGGTTCTCCTGACTGCGTTGTAAAAATGTGGCCATAAAAGCGCTTTCCAATCCAACGCCAGTTAGCGGGAGGACATAATTTCTTTAATCCTTCAAAATTGTTACAAAAAATGAAGAAAAATGCATCTACTTATTATGTGAGAATGCCATAATTAAGGTTTGGTTTAGAACAAAAAAACTTATTGATAGGTTTGGGAAAAGCTTATGGTTTGGGTTTGATGGGGTCAGAGGGTTTTCTTTGTAATGGTTACAATAATAATCAAGTGGTAGAAGTTAGGGAACAATCATAGTCATGGTTACAAAAGGGACTAAAATCTTGATGGGAAACAGTAAAAGGGAAAGTCCAGAGTGTTTTGTTGAGGCCTTTGAGGAATGTATGACATGAACACAAACATTAGTCATTTACGAGCACTTGCAGAAATGATTGATGATTTATTCTTCTCAGGAGGACAGTCTGAGCAGAAACCACTTTTAGTTTGAGTGTTATTAATGTACACAGCCTACAACCTGGAAATGAGATGAGAAGCAGAAGATAAGTTGATATGTGGATCAGTTTACAGCAAATGTTGATTGAAAGCATCTGACGCAGTGAATATAAAAGGTGTAGTGATAATGCATCTGCACACCAGAGTTCCTGATTCAGAACTCAGAAGTGTTACATACGGACATTTATTCCCTAACAAACGATCTTTGACTGAGAACCAAGAGGGTCAGACTAAGATTTTAATTCCAGCTGGCAATCCCACATTAGTCCAGTCTAATCTGCATGCATTCAAAACAGACCATGCATCCTGTAACTGCATTGCAATAATAATTCTATAGCTTATGACAGTAACATGTAGTTTCTTCATTTTACACAAAAAAGCTTCCAAAATAGTTTAAAACAGCTAATTGTTGATCAATGCAGGGATTTACTTTTTAGTAGATAGTAACAGAAAGCTCTGGTGTTCAGTTTACATCCAAAATCTTTACATATTTCTAAGCTTTCTGTCAAAATTTTACTTTTATGAAGCAAACTCTTATACTCTGTACTGATGAGTCCACTCTGCACTGAAAATTTCTGGTTTCTTTGCATCAATTGGCTTTTATATTTTTTAAGTATCAAATTCAGCTTATGCAGGGTACGTTTGAATCTCAGATTTAAGGAAAGTGCACAGACAGCCCTCCTCCTTCAAAAGAAGAAGGTGAAAATACCTCTATGGTGACAAGATTTGCACAAGTTCAAGCGAGTGCATTCAAGGTCTGACAATTTAGGGGACATAAACATGAGAAAAACACATCTTTGAGTGGAGGGAGACTTCAAACACTAACCATGTCCTTGATTGCTTGAGATCTTATTGTAATTTTGTCCCCCTTATCTGCACTTTCATCCAAGGTTTGCCTGGTTTTAATGCACTTTTTCTCAGCTCTAAATCATGTTTTTTTCTCCATTTTTTTCCACTTTACTCAGCCATGTGCACTTCACGCATTGAGTGAAGGTTATGTTGATGCACACGATCGATTGAGTGAGAGACAGGAAGAATAAAACCATCAGGTTAGAATTTGAGGCTACAGTCCTGAGAGTTTGCAGCTGTCCTGTTTTTGTCTCTTTGTTTTGCTTTGTTGTGTTTTTCCATTTCGATTTACCTGCCTCAGTTTGCATGTTTTGAAAACAGACCTGACACTTCGAGCTAATCAGATGTGAAGAACTGAGAACTTTTACTGTTTCTGTAAATGATCAGAGCATACCAGACCTCAGCACTTAACCGCAGCTCATCCCTGACAGACACTCACAGTTTGAGACCATCTCTCTTGTGGTGTTGGTCCTAGCCTCAGAGTTGTAAACAAATGAATTCCCATGTCAGTATTTCCTGTTGATCCGATCTGTTCTTTGATTGTTCAAAGCAACAAGCTCCCCGCTGACAGAGGCCTCAGTCTGAAGCTCCTTTGGGGAAAAAAAACTGTCCGTAAAGGTTGTGGGTGCAATATCTGACACCAACATGGCCAAAAGGGAGGTAAATCTGTCACCCTGACTGGTATCTGAGCGCTTCACTTAACATTGAACTACCAGCAAAACTTTATTTTTTTTCAAGTACAACTTCTTGTGGAGATAATCGGCTCTCCGTCCGCGGCTGAGGTTCCTGCTCATCCATCACCTCCCTGTGCTATATTCCTGACGAACACAAAAACTGACTGCAGGCTAACAATCTTTCACTCCAGCTTGCATACCGCTGAGCTGAGGTGAAAGCAGTGGCCTTTTGTAGAAATTACCTTCCCTTTAATCAATGACATTGTGTCAGAAAAAATATCTCCAGGAGAATGGCGAGAAGACTCCCAATCCATCATGATGGTGCTAATGGATAACCCACATGCATCACTGTGTCAAGATTCTTCAGACTGTCACCAGATGTAGAAGGGATATAAATAAAATAAGGATGAAATATGATAAGAAAGAGCAAAAAATTATATTGTGTGCATTTTTAAAGCAAAACATGATGAAACACCCAATTTTTTCTTTAACTTTGTGACTGAAAGCGTACATTTTTGCAAAGAAACAAATACCCTGGATCCTGAGTATTAAAAGGAAAAAACAGGAACCAGTTAAACCCTCAGCTGTTTATAATCTTGCTGAGGATCCCACAGTGTTGGACTGGTTGAGCTGCTGCTAAGGTGAAAATATGCAATAAAAAAAGAGATATTTTTTAAATCTCTGCCCTTCCTCGCTTTATTTGAAAGTTTGAAATAACTTATAAATGTAAAAGCAAAAATGTACAAATATAAAAGCCTGAGGAATAACAATAAGGGTAATTAAAGTACAATAAACTGCTTTGATGACTAAAATGGGGAAGAAATGAAAAGCTGCAACTGTGGATACATTGAAGGCTGCAGTCTGGATTTAAATACAACAACAAATGTTAAGTTTTTTTATATGTATATTGTCTTAATTATATTGATTTTTTATGTTTTATGCTTCCATAAAGTATTTAGGTCTATTTTATGAAAAAAAAAAATCCAGTATGGAAAATAATGTTTTGAAGCCTTCTGCTCAGTGCGGTGATAAAAAGAACATTTATTCATTAATTTGGTTGTTGGTTAGTTGACATAAATATTTGAAATTTAAGCAAATTCTGTCTGAAGGCACTGTGTAGCAACAGCCTTGATCTTTTTCTCACTTTCACAGCATGGGGATGATAAATGTTGTAAACACATTTGAACCCTTTTTGAACCCTTTTTGTAATAATTTTTATTTTTTAATGAGTCAGTACTGTGTTTAAGATGATATTATGATTTTGTATATTAACAGGAAATTTTAGGAATAAAACATATTTTGTCACTGCATTTTGTATACATGCAAAACAACTATGATGATTAAAGAAAACATATAATACATTGAAATCAATAATTGTTTTATTCATCTGACGTCATAGCTAAAAAGTAATTGACATCCATCTTAAACAAGTAAAATCCTACTGAGCCTCTGTGCGACTTTTGTGTCCATGTGCATCTGAAACTCTTTCTTATCTATTATTAGTCATTTATCCCAGTTACATTGTGATAATGTTCCTCCCCTGAGTTGATCGCTGTTGGTAGTTTCTTTCTAAAACTGAGCAGAGGAACAAATGTGCAGCAGGTGACCTTGTTGGGAGGGCAGAGTCTGTACCTGAGCATCCACGAGCAGGTGTCTCATCAGGGTCATAGACTTCCTCAAGGTGTCCCTCTCCCCCGGGATGAAGGCCTCGTCCTCGTCAGCCAGGTTACAAGGTCTGGTCACCATGAACTGAGCAATCTGGTCATTCAGGTTGTTAAGAGACTGGACCGCTGCAAAGGAGGCAAAAGAGAATTTGGGAAAAATCGTTGAAAAAGGCAAAAAAAAACATGAAAAAACACAGAAACACAAGCAGCCATGACAGTTAATCTAAGCTTTTGTCTACTGCCATGTAGGCCAAGGAGCTCTAAAGCGTGATTCCTCCCTCTCTGCTGGGATTTTCTGGATCAGACTTGTGTGATTTCCTTCATCCATAGCTGTAGTCAAATCCATTGTTCTCATCCTCAGAATAATCCCTCTTTTGGACAAGAGGGGCATCATTAGGCTAAGTCCATTACCAACATACTCACAGTCAACCCATTATATGTTACATTTTTATGGAGACAGTCTCAGTAATTATGTCTATTCTGCTTGTTCTCTCAGTTGGGGCTTCATCAACACAATATGGACTTAAGAAATGTCTTTGTTTACTTGAGCTTTTAAGTGAAAGCATGTGAGTGATAATCAATAACTGTAAATAAGGATGGATGATGTGTCTCCTCTTCCTCCCACTGTACAAAAGTTAAGCTAATTTATTCCTGATGCAGGCGCTGCCATCTTGCACTGGTGACATCATTTGAAGCCAAAGTCAGCACAGAAAAATCTGTGAATGGAGCTGCAGTATTAAGATCCGATTAAAGGACAAGGATGATGTGAAAGCCCCTTTATTAATTAAAACATACAACAGTTTCATGAGAAAACTTAAACTAAGGAAAACCATCTGCTAGCATAGAGGGGACAGGATTTATAATCTACGCAACCACTGGTGGCATTTTGGATGTTTTGAGCAGCTTTAAACAGTCATTAGTGGTCCTTTATAAAAATCTAATCAATACTTTCATATTTCACTGTAAGTAATCAAGTTTCAAACCAAGCTAGCAGGCTAAAGAGCAGCCCAGCAGACATGGAAAAAAAGATAACAGCTAAAAAATAACCTATAGTGTTTAGCAAGCAGACCAAAGATTACTCAACACATGAAGCCAAAAACTTTTACACCACAGACGTTCATCCTGAATTCCAAATCAAGTTTGTGATGGATGGATGAATGGATGGATTGATTGATTGATTGACTTAATTCAAATCTATATATATATACACAGGAACCTCACTGATTTAAGCCTCTGTAGGTTTATACAAATAATAAGTGTGATAAGTAGTGGTTGCATGTAGTGAAATTTTAAACACCCAAATTACAGGACGAGAAAAACATTGCTGGGAGAGTTAAATAAATGAAGGACAACAATATTAATGAAAACTATCACATTCAGTTGTTGGCAACATTTCAATGCTGGAGGCAAACTGTGAGACAGTTAATAATGAGCCAAGTCTCCAAAGACATCAAATATGGCAGCTTGAATTCAGGGACATGTGTACAAAATGAACAGGGATGTTTCCATTTGATGGAAAACACATCTTGGGTTTGACTATTTCACTCAGTGTAAACATCATATTGCTTCGATGACGATTCGGAATAAGCATTTACAGGATTCATATGAGGCTGCCAGTCAGACAGCGGAGACTAAAATGACTTTTTCAACCATAGAACGACTCAAGGGGGAACAAAAGGCGAAACTGTGTGTCAAAAAAAAGAGTGAAAATGCCAAACACAATTTCACAGAGACAGAACGTCTTGAAATCAGCCCAAAACTCAGACAGATCCAATTTGAAATAATGTAAAACTGAGAAAAGCGGCAAAGCTTCCGATTGAGAAGCTGAAACCGGAAAATATTTGGCATTTTTTCCAGATAAATGACCAGAATATCTGCTTTTAAAATCACTGTTGATCCATTTTCTGTCAGTGGACCAACTGTCTCGATATCTGTCACCGTGGAGTGAGCATGTCTGAAGGAGGTCAGCACACTCGCTCTGAGTCAAGCATCACTCTCTTAAACACACACCGGTGAGCAGGCCAAGAGGTCAATCTGGGGCTGAGAGCGACAGAGCAACTGAGGCAACGTGTGACTCACCGACCACAGCCAAGGTCAGGTTTTCAGCAGTGTGATCAAAGATTTATGATCGCACCTTCAAGCCTCCTCTTGAAGTGCAGGAGCGTGGCAGAAAGAGGCATGTTTATGAGCACACAGCAGCCCCGCAGGCAGCACGGCGTACATCAGGCTGGGTGGGGAGGAAAATGTTTATGGCGGAGGTTGACGACTGGATTCTAATTTCACATTCGGCATTTACAAGGTGTATCTCTATGCCCTAAAGACGGCCAAACACATCAGAGTAATGGCACACCGCTGCAGAAAATGACATGCTGTCAAAGCAGGAGAAAAGACACACCCCTTTCTGCTCTCTGCTCCACTTTCATTTTTATTCAATGCATTCTGTCGCACACTGTGATACATGATGGAAAAAGACAGGTGGCTTTCTATCAAAGCAATTTAGCTTTGACCACCCTGAACATGTCAACTCACCACACCACAATCAAAAAGCCTCATTGTTGCAAATTCACACGACGTGCTTTGAATCCTGAATCTGCTGCAGTAACAGATTGCTTCTCATTTGTGAAATTACAGCAACAAATGCTGAAAGTCTCAGCAGCTGACTTCACTGATTGAAGTTTGACAGATATGACAGTGTGGATCTGCAAGCTTCCACCACCACCACCACCACCACCTGCAAGCTTAATATTCATCTGGATGAAGCAAACCAGACGAGGCAGCAGCACAGAGATGATCGAACTCTCCTCTGCTGGAATATGCAAGTGAGGAAATGTCAAACCCTGTTTTCACATCGCTGATCACATACAATAGGGAATGTAAGAATTCAAAGAGGGCTTCTGAGGCGTACCGTTTCTGAACTCGAGTGTTTTAATAATACAGAGAAGACTTCAGGAAGAAATGGGAAGAAATAATTGAGATTATTGAGAGAGAGAGCTATTTAAATTAAGATGCTGGAGACAAGGTTTATATGCACCCATTTTTATCTTTGTTTGGCACTTTAAAACTGTTCTTACTCAACATACACGGTGTCTTTTTTATAGCACAAACTTTTCTGATTTATTATTTTGGCAATTCGACAAAGCATAAGGCTGCCAGAAAGCAATAATACAAGAAAACCGACATCAGCGCCTAAAGAAAACAATGTATCTATCATACAATCTATTGCTCAAAAAGTCATTACAGAATAGTTTTCAAGGTTAAATTTGTATTATGTTTCTATGTTCAATGTTTCTAAATATAAATACAATTGAGAAGGAAATTTGAAGAAATTAAACTATAAAATACAATATATTTTTTTCTGCCTTTTTCGTTCAAGTCTTTGTTTCACTGTAAACCACTGAAATTGGAATAACTTAACATTTTTAAAATGTCTGTGTGGTCCACAGACACAAGTGAGATATCAAAGTCAAACATCAGCATTTCCACGTTTTTATTTTCAGCTTTCCAATGAATAAAGAATAGAAGGTATTACAGATAATGGATGGGGTCATCATAACATTCAGCCCCCATGGGTGCCGCTTTAAAAGTTATGTTAATAGAAATAATAAGTGAATAGATGGGCTGCAGGATCTTTTTTTTAGCGGTGTAAAAAAGGTTTCTTTCCTGATCCTTTCCTCGGGAGCATTTAAAATGTGCAAACAAATGCTCCCTTTATCAGGGTGGTATTTCCTCACTGCTGTGTTTTTGATGTAAAATGTACCAATCATTTAAATCCAAGGGTTATTGTATGTCTTTGAAGCTTCCTCCCACACACAGGTGCCCCAGTGATGTTGGTGACTGTGGGATGTGGACAGCTCATTACAATCTTTGTGGCCACCCACAGGAGCAAAACAACATCAACAATGAACTCTAATGAGGCATGCTGGCATTTTGTCAGCATGTACAGCCCTTGTGAAAGGAGAATATAATGTGTGTATGAAAAAAAAAAAAAAACACTCATAAAATGTCATTCCTCCTCCAGGAAAAATATCCGTTCCAGTGTCTGTGTATAATGGCTGTTAATTTGTGAAATCCCACAAAACATGTTCAAGGGAGGGTTTAAATGCATAAAATACAGTCAAATTTATTCAAATGAGTTCAGTCAGCCGTCCCACCAGGAAGTAAGATGAGAAAAATATTAAAATGACTTTTTTTTTTTCGCTTCTGTTCACACTGGGGATCGTCGGTTACAGTCACAGTAGCCAATGAGCCTCTGCCAAGGCAATTTGGGGAAACTCCAAGAACTTCACTCTGTGAGCCCCAATAGACCCCGAGTCAGATGAAAGGACGAGGGAGTCGGAGAGAATCCGAAGCAATCCCATGAGAGAGAGGGAGAGAGGGAGCTCGGCTACATTTCAATTACACCAGTGCCAGATAAATACACAACACAATCTTGTTGGGGGGACAAAAGCCTGTATTGAACGTAAACCAGGGGTATAACACCATCTGCAACACTCCGGATGAAAGCTGGCTGCTGTTCATTCTGAGGCTTTGGAAAACATGCCGCTGTAAAGCTAAACAGCAAGTTCGTTCAAATGCCGGGTTTTGGACAGATCAATTATAGCTTAGCAAAGTTTGCTTTGCATAGAAATAACTGACCCCCCCTTTTTGTATATGACAGTGTCAACACAAGCCTGTAATTTTGTTGTCTGCCTCATTGTTCTGCATCACTATCTGCAGGATTGTCCAATTCAACCCTCTGATAGTCTGCATGTCGCAATTCCCCTGAGAAATTGGACACTTTTCCACAAAGGAATACTCAGAGCACATCTCGTGTCAGGATTCATCGTCTCTGAAAACGAACACAGAAATTTATCCATTTGAAATAATTTGTCGACTGTGTGTTGCAGGCATGTTACAACATGCTGCACACATCTTTCGATTTTTATGTCTGGTACAACACACGCGCACACACACACACACACACACATTCCATGAAAGGCATTTCACTCCGATGTCATGCTTCCACACTTTCTCAGAAAGCATTTGATCCTTTCCCTCTGGCTAGTGTCCACTAATGTCTGATGTGGAGCAGATGGAGGCTTTTGTGTGTGCAGATCTTTGTCTGGGAATATGTGAACATGGAGTGCATAATTGTGACAGTGGATTTAGGAGATTGACCTCTTTGGGAACAAAACAAACAGTGTTGGTTCTGCGTTTCTTCTTCTCGTCGTTTTCCTCCAAAAAACTAAAACTGAAATCAGAGAATCTGTCCAAAATAATCCTGCAGACAAGAGCTGAGGCAGACTGCCAGGCGTCTCTTCTCTGCCCACAGCGAGCGAGGGGATCCCTCGAGTCTGCATTTCATTCTCATTTTCACAGTTCCCACGACGCATCAGGCATGTTTCGGCTTGTTTGGATACTAAACTGTGTCTGATCTGATCAGACTCCGAGCTCAATTCAGCCAGTTCCAAAAAGAAATATTACACATGTCCACTGTGCACACTGTGTATCCTGCTGAAGTGTAAGCAAGCATCATCCAGCTAGTGCCAGTGAATAATTATGAACAATAAATGTGAAATATTAATTAAAAAACAGTCTTTTTGTTGCACTTTTGTAACAAATATGTCATTTTAAGAGTATTAACAAACAGAAAAATAATCTTTTAGCTGAACATTCTGTGTCATACAGTCACACAAGTAAATTTGTCAGGTTGCATTCAATGCTAACAGTGACATGCTATGAAAATACTAACATGCTAATGTCTGTTATCATAAAAGTCTGATGGTTAAACTAAAAGGAGAGTCAAAGGATCACCAAAGTTATTAGGATTCACCCTCCAGGAACCATGAATAACATCTACATCCAGATGTTACATGCAGGAATCTCAAGTCTTAAGACAGATATTGTTTTATCCACATCTACAAAATGAAAATACTGCAAATATGTTTAGTTTTTTCACATTCATGTCTGTAAAAAACTAATCTGTGTTTTCTAAATATCAAATACAGTATATTATAAATTTTATCATATATTTTATCAGTTTATTTGTCAGGAATAGTAAGCATTACATTTGATTAAAAATGAAAAATGTTTCCAAAAAAATAGTAAAATAGTATTTTCGCTAGAAAACACCTTTAAAACACAGATTAAAAACAACAAAATGATCCTTGCATATAACATGTGGTGTATACTGTACACAGGCAAAATTGAAATTATATTTAAGTACATAAATGTAACATCAGTAGGTTGTCCTGAGGATATTAAATTCAAAATTTCAAATGAAAGTACTTTCCTTCGAAGATAAAGCCAAGTCATAAGTTAGTTAATAATGAGGCAGCTGCAAATTAAATCACCTCATTTGTCCTAAACAGTTTCTCTTTAACAAGTGAGAGATGTTGAAGGTAAGACAGTGAAGACCTCGAGGGCAGCCTGGAGGAAAACATCTTCACAATGAGGCCTGCAGGGCAAGGAAAGTTTTCAGCAGCTCTCCCTGCAGATTGTCTCCACTGCAGCTTCACCAGGAAACAACAAATCAAAATTTCATAATAAAACAAGAGGGGCAAAAGCATCCTCCTGATAACTCACATTTTTCAGCTCACATTTCATAGTAACCGTCTCATACATCCCAGAAATGTTTCTACTGACCAAGTCAAGGATTCCAATCACTTTCCTGTTTGAAATCTGCTAACATATTAACACGCAGTAATTACCTCAGTCAATCTCTCAGAGCATGAGCGTGCTAATTAACAGCAAGACAGACCTTCATGAGAATTATCACAAGTCAAGGGAACAACTCAGACCATTTAAGTACAAAATGTGGGACACTGTGTAATCTGAGGCTTCTTAAGATTGTTGGCAGTGGTTTGTTGGCAATTAACAGAAACAGATGACAGATGATAAAACTCCTCTGAAAAATTTAAATTATTTGGAACTGGATCCTCCCCCGAAACCATGCAAATAAACAGCCCCAAACCAAAAGTATCTAAGTATGCAGAGAGGGTTATCAGCATACTTTTGGTCGTGTAGTGAAGATCAGCACAGACTTCGTCTGACATGCATCTCAAATCCTTAAATTATGATGCAATTTGTGATTTGCATATCTGAAAATACCAGCTAACGGCTAACAGATCAAACACTTTTCACAACTGGGAAGATTAATCCTGTATGTTTCACGCCACTTTATCTTTCAAGATATATTTTGTACGATCTCCATTGTACAAATCTGCAGAAATGCCATTTAAGTTTTCCTTTGACGTGTTTAAAACAAGTCACAAACCGTCAGCTGACATCAAACCCCTCTAAGGTCCATCAGGATGGAGAAAGCTGCATCTCACTGTGTCAAGCGGCTCTGCATTAGAGCATGAAGCTCCAGCGAGGAGGCAGAAACTGCAGGAGGGATTTAATTTTGCCCACAGCAACATTGCCACCACCTGGTAGCTTTGATACATGCTGCAACAGCATGAAATGAATATGTAGCTATCCGAGCTGCCTCAAAGACAGCTGCAAGTGAAACGGTGACAGTGATGAGCACACACACACACACACACACACACACATGTTCGACCCCCTAAAACCTCTGCCACTGCCTCCACTAAGTGAGTCGGAGAAATGAATCTACAGTACCACATAAAAGGTAAACTGTGTTAATAACTCATTATAAAGAATTCTGTTTTATTCATAATAAACTTTTATCTTTATAACAACTCCACAAATTACACTTTTTTTACCATTAAAATGTAATTATCTTCAAAGAATAACAGGAGTTATCACACCAAAAGAACCACTTTTGATCTCTTCAAAACCTGTTGGTGATGCATAATTAAAATATGCTCCTTAACAAGTCCAGGGAAAGCCAGAGTAAAGTGCCCTCCGCTGATTTCTTTTAAACATAACTTTGATCAGTGTGCCACCTAGTGAGAAGTGCCAGAGATCAGCACAGAGTCACCCAGGTTTCTCTTTCTTCATTTGAGTCACAACTTTAGAAAAAGAAAATCTCAGGGGATAAACGCTGAACCATCGGCTGATCATAAAAGCCTCCGATGGCCCTTTGATAATCCGCCTTCTTCAACACTTAATGAAACCACTCCGGGAGGATTGTGACTCCTGCTAAAGTTCCTCTACACAGCCAGGACACACACGGGTAATTAACTTGCAGATAAAACACAGGCGTAATGGTGTGTGTAACGGCGAAAAAAGGGCAGTCTGCTTTTACAAATAGTCAGAGGTCAGCGAACAGACTGTTGGAGGGATTTCATCTTCTCCTCAGGTTGAAAGGTTAATTAATGTTAGCATCTATGATACGTCTATGTAACAGCTTAATTCAATTAGAGAGTGGGTTCAGCTGAAGGCAGCACAGTGAAATCCTTTATCCGCCGCACATAATTTAAAGGAAAAAAAAAAAATCCACCCTCGGGTGTTCTTGCATAACAACACTTTGTTGTTGTTCCGTTCACAGAGACACAGTGTTTTAATTTATTCACTTTACTGCAAACTAACTTATCTACTCCTACATCGGTTAGTATCTTCAAATATTTCCCTAATCACTTTGATAAGAGCCGGTTGGAGCATGTCTCACTGTGCTGTGGGTAATATGAGTAGGTGGAGAAATCAGAGTCAGCAACAACAGCAAAGAAAGACAGAAGGTTACTTTAGACGTGCATTGTGCTCTTATGGGACTATTATTAGAGAATATAATAGCTTTTCTCATACAATATTTTCAAGTCTTAACTTCCCCACTAACTAAAAAATAGTTACTGCTACTCTGTTGTAGCTGTGCTCCAACACATCTCCACACAATGTCGCAATGTCAACACTTACACAGGAATATGACATAGATCCTGGTGTAAAATGGACCTAGGAAGGCAAAGTGCATCGCTAATAGCTGTTTTAGCAGCAACCACAAAGCATGAAATGAGCTTAAGAAGAAACTTTACAACTGGCAGAGAGAAGGAGAATAAATCTCTCTGCATCAGCTGAGATAAGGAGGGGAAATAAGGATCCTCTCGTCACCGAGTCGGAGTAAACACTGCTTGTTAGAGCAGACCTGTGTGAGCTGAGACTTGACATTTTTAAAATCCAGAGGCTGAACGCTAGAGTGCCTTTCCAGAGCCGGGGCCTACGGGCGGCACTGGTGACAAGGCTGCAGCCCAATTAGGGCTGTTTGTGAGCAAGTTTCTGCGCTTGTCTTTTCAGGGTGGATGAAAGTGGGTCAGAGCTGCAGCAAATCTTTGTACCAGAGCACAATGGCAGGTGGCACACAGCTCACAAACTTGAAATATGACATTAAAAATCTGAACTTCAAGTTTTCTCTTATATGGGGTGACAGCTTTGAATCCATTGTCATCATCAACCACTTTGATGCACAAAAAAATGCAAAAATTCAATTTCAGAGAAGGATTCTAATAGTAGATGAGCCACTCAGTGTTCAGACTGCAGGTATTACCACTATCATTCATTAACACATTTCTGTGCAGGTAAACAACTCTGTGAGTTCAAAGGCGCATCAACTCAACATATTAGTAAGTTAGACATTCCTGTGCAGAGAAAAAAAAAACATTGCTGCCATGTTTCATGGGCTTTCTCACTTCCCTCTCACATCAAACAGTCCCAACTGAGAGGAGAGAGCTGAGCGCTGTTTAATGATGCCGAGCATGTCTCTCCAAGTACACGTCTGTGCAGAAGACAGCCCCGACCGAGATGACATCAGAGTTGTGATGCAAAAACCACTCGACATAATGGCTGGTCTGATCTTGTGAAGTGGGACGGAGCCTGAGCCTTTGGTCTAAAATCTGTCTCCAAGGTCTCGACTCTGTCCACATTTCAAATAAGAAAGTGTTTATTTTCGAATCGATGGAGCAAACTTTGCTTCAAAGATCAGTTATATTAATTTTGCATTGATCTTTCTGTATCTGTCAAAACCTTTTTATAATAACTTGTTATTTTGATCTTGCGGTTTGTCTTTGTCTTGTGTTTGCTTTAGATGTTCCTCTTCAAATATGAATATCTTTAGGATTTCTTGAACTGTTGGCAGAGAGAAACAAGATGGCCATTTTTCACTTTTTTGATAACTTCTAGAGCAATTTGGGAATAAATAATTAATAATAATATGATGATCAATAGATGTATTTGATATACAGTAGTGAGCACAAAAGAAAAGCTGAAGAGAGAGTGTGTGTGTGACCTCATCTTCTGACAAGTGTATTCATATTATGAGTTTTACAGCTGTGTGATGGAGTCTTCAGAGTGGCAAATGAGTTTAACTGAACAGTGGAAACGGAGGGTTCCCAACATCTGAATGGTGCGTTTAATTATTTAGTTAGATGTATATTTTAGTAATTATTTATTCATCTGTGCCTCCTCTGTGATGGTCATTGAGTGGCTTCACGCCTCACATGCAATCAGTTTGCAACTCCTCATTTGGCTTCAGCTGGATTTTAATAATAAGTTGCAGTTTCATGTGACTTTATGTTGCAGGTTGTTTTTGTTACACCGTCATATCATCTTATGTTTCATACATGACATGTTGTCTGTTTGATGTTTGCATCAATAAAAAAAGAAAGTAAACTTGATGTGAGGGGGGTGAAGGTGGGTCATGTCACCTGTTGACCGAAATGACTGAGATTTCGAGGTTTGATTGAGATGATTAGTTCACAGAGGTCACAACATATTTTAACTGGCTGAAGTAAAAAGCCCTCAGTTGACTGAAGTGAGTTTAAATTAATTAAGAGTCTGCATGAATTTATTCTGATGCCCCAAAAATTCAGGAACAGATCAAATTTTTAGTTTATTTATGTGGCCTCTAAAAACTCACATATCAAGAAGCTAATTGCCAGGCCAGATTCTAACTAGTTCACCATTAAAGTCCTTTTACATGAAAAGTTTACCCAATTTTATCCACCGCTCTGTGTAAACTCCTACTTTACTGGCAATATTTTGCTTTATTTTTGCAGTGTGGCCTGTAAAGTCTGGCATCGCTTGGATATTATATAAAAAATAAAGTCAAATTAGCCAGTCCGAAGGCTTGACTGCACTGCATATTTTTAGCAATTAAGCAGGCATCTGTTTCTGCACCAAAGTGTGTGTTTGAGTTGTTAAGTAGAGGATGTTTTTTGCCTGTATTCTGGTGGCTAAACGGGTGAAGATGACGACCCTGGAGCAGTGCTGCTGTGCCCATCAGGTGCTGCAAAGCATTCAGATAGGAATCACAGTTACAATGTGTGCAATCTGTCTTTCACGCCGGCGACTCTGAAAGCTTTGCATCAGTCTGAGCTGAAAGCAGCATCCTCACAGCGCTGCCGCCTTATGTAGCATTTAGCAGAGACATTCATAAGAGCATTAAGTGTTACAGCGGTGGGACCACAGTGAGCTGTTTGCTCTGGTGAGTTCAGTGTCACTAACAAATCCCCCCCAAACAAAATTAGCGGCTAATGTAATGTAATATGACAAACTGGTGACTCTATACTTGAATTAAAGCGCATTATCACTGGGCATGAGCACAAAGCAGGCAGTAAATCAGATGTCATCCCAGTGAGCTCGGCTGTCAGGATCACACGTGGACACACTCTTCATTTCACAACATCTTCTTCAAAAACTTCTTCCTTCATAATGATGGATCGTTTCACAATGAACCTTCTCTCACAAGGAAGTTATCATGTGCACTGTTTGATTCAGCCTTCTTGTGATGTGGTGACTTGAATTAATTCAGCTCCTCCATGACATCCACACTCTTGGCATTAAGCGTATTCTTCCCTTTGTGGTATAAATTGGTAGGAAAGCACATATACATTCAGGCCTTCAAACTTGCAGGCATCTCTTATTTACAGAGCGTAGGTTCAAACATAGCTCTGCTCATTAGCTTTCATACCGTCAAAACATCCCTGAACTTTATATACTTAAGGAAAAAAAAACTGTGTTGCTCTTTCTCAGCTATTATTTACAAAGATTACCTTTGAGGATATGCAGGGTCTGTATTTTTTTAGATGGTGATATTTTTTAATGGAAACATACGACACCACTGGAATTTAGAACTAAACACTTGTGTGGCTGTTAATATTTTCTGGTCACACGCAGGGAGTCAATCTAACTGAAACTCTCGTTCTCTCATTTGAACGCTGACGTGCACACAGCGTGCACTGTCACTCCCATCCGTGCACGCCGTGCCCTGCATGTTAAGGAGACGCACCCGCGAGAATAAGCCATATTTCATCACCACAGGAGAGCCTGCACTAACTACTGATGCAAATTTATACAGACTCACTGCACACCAGATTCTCCTCCGGATTGCTTTTTTTGCATCACGGTGTTGTAGAGCAGAGAGTGAAAAGAAGTGGGATGTCTGATAGAATAGGATGGTATTTACAGTCATGCTGAGCTGTATAACAAGGCTTTAACATTTTTTTTTCAGTTCAGGAACTTCTTGTCAGCTGCAGTAAAGTGACAGTTTTGCAGATAAGGACTTCAAAATTTATTTCTACGAGTTGAAGTTCTCTTCAAGTTTTCAATTTATGCGCTGACTATTATCTGGTCCAAGCCTCCCTCGCCCGCTCTCTCCATCTGCTTTGTGGTGTATTGTAAGATGAACAGTGGTGTTTGGGGAGGCAGCTCACAGCATGTGTCTGCAGAGGGCTGCACACTGTAAGTAAGGGGTTTATGGTGGGCAGAGAGAGAGAGAGAGAGAGGCCAGCAGTGCTGGGCATGGTGTGGCAGATATGCAGAGTCAGCAGACACTGAGGCAAGACGGGCTCAGTGACGCAGAAAACACGGCGGGGACGCAAAAGGCAAACTGCAAGCTGCTCTGGAGCTGTGAGAATGCATAAAGAAGATTTTTCATCTAAACACATGAGAGTGTGCTTTGTTTAATTAAGGAATAGTTGTATTTTTAAGTGAAAGGAAGTTGAACTTTCACTCGAACTTTCGCTCAAACAATTACAATTACACACAAATCCCCACAGATACACACTTGTAATCATACAGGCTTCAAGATGAGCAGGATTAGCTCCCCACCCCATGAAAGCTGTTGTTGTTCATACCTTAAACTTTCTCCTGGCAGCTCGGTGTGCAAGCAGCAGATTGAACAGTGACAAATTTAGCTGCTTTAAAGTGGTGGAGATGAGTGACTATTAAATCCAGGAGATGTGGTCGCTGAGCGAACAATATTCAGCTTATGTGCATCCACTTAAAATTTTGCAATAACCTCCCTTTTTTATGAGCGCTTGAGTCAGAGAGATAAATAGAAAAAGAGAGATTAAGAGAAAGAAGAGGCACAACAGTTCACAGTGCGAGAAATTACTACAATACTTTGAAACAATGCAGCCATATCTGAAATGCCTAGGAAACAGCAAGCACTTCCTTTTTAATAAATCCATGAGATACAATAAAACACATTGAGTTTGATGGTGTGTTGCAGCAACAAATTGCTTTTTTTGAGACAGGGGAGGGATGCAGCAACCATCGGGTTGAAATTAGTTTTGCAAAACAAAGTGAAGCATTCTGTTGAGTATCCTGTTCAGGTATATTAACATGGAAACAAACAGTACGGTGAGATTTAAAGCTCATTCTGCACCGTGAAAGCAGCATTGGACAAAATAAAATTTCAGCAACGCTACTAAACAGACATTGTGTTGGGATTGTTTTGTTGAATAAATATATACAGATGTTCACTACAATCTCTATCCCATCATCTTTTTGTAACCTCATTCTCAAACTCCCTCTCATGATAGCAGATAAGTTGACATCATTATTCTCTGTTTTGTCAGACCAGACACAGCCGGTATTCTCGATCGTGTGCTCTTGTACGCATACGAGAACCAGTTAGCTTGAAAACCAGTTGTGTTACTCATGTGACACATTTTGAGTTTAATAAACAAGTGATATCATTATCATAGAGAGTCCAAAGGGAAAAAAATGAAATTTTGGTTCAAATCATGGCTGTCAGGTTGGAAAAAAACAGTCAGAAAGTCAGCCGCAAAGCAAAGGATTTATAATGATGCATCTGGCTGCTAGCATGGCTGTAAAACAAAAGCATCTTGAGCTGCCCTGTTGGAGACATTTTTGTCACCCACCTGTTTTTATGCTGTGTGTATTGGTGCAAAATAATGAAATAGTGGCCCCTCATTAGCTGGTGGTATTAAGACTTGTACCATGAAATCATTACATCACTTGTTTGATTCCAGCTAGAGGCTTGTGCTGCATGCCAACCCCCTGCTCCCTCCTCACATGTTGTATCTCTTCTGATTAAACACCAAAAAGCTCTGGCTATTAGCTCGAGCCAAGTTTCTGTCCCGCTGTGCTGTAAGTTAACTGCTCAGGAGTTCATGAAGCTCAGCATCACCTCCACACACTGTCTCCAGTCTGTAAGGAGACTTCTGTCAGTCAAGGGAAAGCAGTTGATCTGCTACCAAAGAGCAGAGATGCTGAATCTGAGAGAAAACACAAAACTAATGCAGTCAGTGAACTCCTGTCAGTTTATTGATCATCCTGAGGGAGAGCTGGCTAATGAAGATACATGTGTTCCCCTGCTACGAAGAACTGGATGTGTGTGTGCAGAGGAACACATGTAATTATGCATGACAGCTCAATAAAATTAAGCACACCGCTGCACATTAAACACAGCTCGTTTATGTATTTCACCAACAAGTAAATAACTTCAGTATGAAAAAAACAGATATTTACAGCAGCTTATCTGAAAGATTAGAGATCGGTCTGAGTGCCTGAAGGCTGTCCCTGCGAGTCAGAATATACTGACTGACAAGACACGTGAGGTCCGCCGCTCTCAGCTCTACTGAAGTTCTTAAATCCAATATGGGGATTAGAAGGGAGAGAGAGAGAGATCTAAATTAGGCCTGGATCTACTTCAGCAGAGTGATTTTCAGTGCTGCTGAGGATACCAAGGGACTAAGATCAATAAGTTAAATGAGAATATATAAACCAGTGTGAAGGACGTACTCGCCCAGTTCAGCAGTGGCCACTGATATTATTTGAATATATAAATACATCTGAATTGTTCTTTACCAAAAGGGGGAATAGAACATATGTAGCATAAATTCTGTTAGCTCTTACGGGATTAGTTTCAGTACACATCTGCACTAAAAATGACTCAATTAAAGGGAGACTATAAAGAGCCTTTCTCTCTCTAAATTATATTACTATTAGGTTGGATGGCCAGCAGCTCAGGAGTGTAATAGGGATGAGACTGCTGAGACCGCTGGCCGTTAGCCAGCACCTTGACCTCCCCGAGCAGACACACGAGGGTGGCTCGACACATGTGGGACAATGAAGATATTGAGAGTTATGGGCCTCTGTGGATCTCCTGAACTACACTGGGAACAACCTTACACCGAGCCGTTCCTCACATCACTGTGGTCCAGTGGAGCAGAAAAGGTGACTGAAACCCCTGCACTGTCAGGACTGCGGTCATCCGGGTGAAAAGAAGCTGAAACTAAGCTTGAAGGGGAATTTTTTAGCAAACGCAGTCATACAGCACATGAGGCTTCTTTTTTTTTCCTCTCATGCAGCTGTGAACCTTTATAAAGTTTCTGTTGCCACAAGCAATTTGAGGGCAAGGCATAGGACGAAATACTGGTAAAATTCAAAGCAAAGATAAAGGAGAGGGAATTCAACCAGCGATGAGGATGCAACACAAAGTAAGTAAAGATGTGGTGAATAATGCATGAAGTTCCCAGAAACAGTGGTTTCACTTGCCTTTTGCTCAGGGCAAAATTACAGTCGTAGCAAAGATGCACTGATGAAAAACTACTGTTAGGACACGAGGACACTCAGAGGACCGCAGCTCTGCTTAATGTACATTGTTCATGTAAGTATTACACTAAACACTTCACACTTGTGTTGCTGAAAGGCTGCAAATTATAAAATACATCTATTTTCTTAAGATGCTGCTGCACTTGTGTACTAACAGCTCTTGTTCTCCTCATCATAACTTCATGTACTCACAAATGTTTTTATTTTTCTGTTCAAAAAAATGTCATCATTTAGCACAAAACCCGAATTCAGCCAAATACATCAAAACACAACAGCAGCCTAACTGGAACTGTGATTTGCATATCTGTTAGATTTGCCCCTCTTGCTTGTGCATCCACTCTGACAACTAACCCGTTGATTGGGGAACAATCAAACAGAATTTGAATGAGGCAGATAGTGTATACACATCGCCCCGCACTTTCATGAGGCCTTTCATGATAAAACAAACAGACACACAGCGAGCTGAATGAAAACAGATTCAGCGTTTCTAGAAATTAGTCGGTCTCGTGTGCGAGAAGGAATAGCTGTGAGGAATCTGTGAGCCTGTGCAGGACTTCATTAAAACTTATTCATTTATTTCTAAGATTTACCTCATCAATAAATACTATACACCAGTGGTGCACAGCCAGCTTGGGGGCCGGGGGGATGAATTTAAGGGGGCTGGGAGGGAATTAATAAGCAAAGAGATGATGAGAAAAAACACTTTTGCTATTCAAATTATGTTTAATTTTTTAGATTTTCTCTCAAATCTTTGCTTATTTTAATATGAAATACTTGAGTATTTTGGAGGACGTAGTAGTTGGTGCATCACAGTGAGGTACTATGCTACATTATACTGAAAGTGTGTATGTTATATAGCACAGGACAAA
Source organism: Acanthurus lineatus (assembly GCA_029814665.1). NCBI lineage: Eukaryota > Metazoa > Chordata > Actinopteri > Acanthuriformes > Acanthuridae > Acanthurus > Acanthurus lineatus. The sequence continues at coordinate 11,623,485 of JAPZDV010000012.1, read as the reverse complement.
GTAATAAGCACATCTCTCTGTATAATGTAACATAATTCAAAAGCTCCACAAGGCTCTAAAAATGATTCTATAATTGAATCAGTTTTCTTTTCTGCAAAAACTGAACAATACAACCTTATTATGCTGCATTACTTTTTGCTGGGTGTACCTAATAAACCTGCACCTGAGCGTCTATTGTGTGAATACAATAGCCGCTGTCACTCTTTATACTTTTTTACTATCTATTTTTTTCCCCTATTTATTTTGATACATTTTCGGATTTCTAAAACTTTCACACTTCTATTTCGAAGGCAAGACTGGCTCAGCTGTCGGCCATGATGTGATACAGACTCTCCAGCACGGCCACACCCTCGTCTTGTTTTACTTCCCTTTTATACGGTGATGCCCTCCAGGAAAACTGACCCAGTCGCACATGCAGTGTGACAGTGCTGTGGAAAAATGCCTGCACACAGTCAAGCACAAGGCCAGTGTACGTGAAAACCTCTGCACACATTTGAGTTTAATTACTGTGCATTATAGGTTTGACTTCTTCAGTTTTGTGTGTGTGTTATTTGCAAATAAATCCTGAGGGGATCTTACCGCAAACACATGAAGCCAGAGAGACAAACAGCAGGTCAGCAGCACTCCAAAACCACTTATTTAGTAAAGATGTTTCCAGCTTTCAGCCTGTCTGCAGCAGAGTATATATCAGGGCCCTGCAGCCCTTTAACAGTAATAAGCTCTTATTAACACAGTATTGAGCCCAGAGATACATTCAAACAAAGTGCATTATTTATAAAAGGGTGCTCGAGTGCAAAGAGGGAGCGAAGAGCATCAGCAAAAAGAACAACAACTCACTGCGCAGGATTTTAATGTTTATCTCCTCAAACAACTCCACACATCAAACACACCAGCAGAAGAAATTCTGCAACACAGCTCATTTAGAACCAAGTGTAGAGGAGCACGAATTTTCCAGCTCAGGAAAATGACTGATGTGTTTCCTTTATTAGCTGCACAAAGTGCTGTCTGAGCAGGGTTATTGTTAATGACACTTGCTTGAAACTTGTTTCTCTCTAGGTGGTAACGAAGGGAAACACGGGAATTGAAAATGTGGCCGTGTCAAACTATGGGATCCAACTCCAAAGGCGGTTTTATCTGGGTATCTCCTCATTATCCCTGATAACACTGTGTGAAGAATCACTTCGCATTTATGGCCGAGCGGAGGCATCAAAGGCATCGTCTAACAGGCCAGATGAGGGAGGATGCAGCGGACACTTTCATTCTGGAGGCAAGTCAGTCTCCCCTCTCCCTTCCTCCTGAGGGAAATATGTATTCTGACCATGTGCATTACATAATAAGATATCACAGAGGTATGCTTCATTTGCAGCACTTCAAGGTTGCCTTCAATGTTTCTGCAACCCTGAAAATCTTGATAGATTCAGTTTTCAATAATTTAGATATCAGTCTGGGAGCATCTCTTATAGAGTCTCAGCCTGTCAGACTCAACCTCACTAATACCGTGCACCTGCATTATGCATATGTATTCAGCAAGAACCTGTGTTATTGCTTCTACGCCTGACAGCGAAGAAATATTAATATCTGCTTCTTAAGAATTCAATTGCTAAAAACATGCAAAGATGTCCTAACAAAACCTTGACAACTGCTCTGTTAACCAAAAAAAAACATGTTTCTACAAAACAGCCAATTTGTAATTTGTGTTTCTGTATTCAAATCTCAATAAATTGCCCCCTTTTTGCCAAAATGCATCCCAAACACAGCTGAGCCACAGCCCCAGGTTCAACCTGAATATTGTCTCAAAAATGTGCTTCAGTAGCTCCCTCCTCAAAACAGAGCTCTACACAAGTTAAAGCATCCAACCTGCTCTTCAGCAACTTGCTGCACCAACAGAAACATCCACTTCGATCACATCACGCTATTTGTGTTGTCAAACAAAAAAAAACCCCTTATATTTCATCTTGCCCTTTAGAAAAGCACGCATATCAGACATCCTTCCCAAAAATAACTCAGTGTTTCTTTATTTTCTCTATAAAAAACTCTGTTATTTGTCACAGCAGCAGCAGCCCACAAAGATTTTTGTTTTAAGATTCTGTAATCTTTTAGTGCCTCATTTAAAAAATCGTTGGGCCTCTTTGCATCAGCCAATTTAAAACATCAACAAGATTGAGGATGGGATCGGGAAGAAATGCTGAGGGTGGAGATCTGTTACGCTGACATGTGGGACATGCAGCTGGCTAATGATTTGTCAGGAGACCGGAGGTGTAAATTGTGGCTACTCACTGGCTTGCATGAGCTGTCCCTGGCGTCCAAACACCTGGGAGAAGGTGGCATGGCTGCAGGTGAGGGTGTCCTCCATGGCTGTCCCGCTGGCACACGCTGAGGAAAAAGAGAGAGAGAGAAGGGGAATGAGGGAAGGTCAGCCACACTGCGTCACATTGAAAATGGAAAAAAGAAGGAGAGAGGAAAGAGAGAGGGGAAATAAGAGGGAGAGAAGATGGGGGCTTGCCTTCAGTTGTAGAAGCTGGTGTGTGTGATCTCTTGTAATGACTGCTCTCCTCTGGACCCGTCCTGCTGCCGCCGCCGCTGCTGCTGCTGCTGCTGCCGCCGCTGCTGCTGCTGAGGAGCCAAATACAGCCCCTCGCTGCTCACACCAATGTGAGCAGAACTGCTTCCCGCACAGATAATGGGAGGGGGTGTGCCTGCCTGGCTGCCTGCTTGTCAGCATGTAAGTGTGTGTGTGTATGTGTGTGTGTGCGTGTGCGTGAGAAAGTTCTCTGAGTGTGTGTCTGTGAGAGGATTTTGCTGTGCATGTGTAAAGGAGAGTAATACAGGGTAGTAGAGCAGGTAGGAGAGCTGTAGGCACAGTTGCTCTGCCAGCACTCTGATCTTGTGCTTCGTCTGTACAGGCTGACAGTCCTCTGCGGCTCCAGACAGGCTGGGTTGAAGGGAAGAGCAAAAGGCGAGGGGGAGTCGAGGGGGGAGAGCTGCAGCTTCTTCGGCAGGTAAAAGTCAATCCTCCCTCCTCTCCCCCCACCAACTCTCAGTGCAAGTAGACAGCAGCGTCTGTCCTCTAGGCACGGGATGGGACTGTTGTTTTCTGATCCGTGTGACTATGCCCTCCTTTCTCTCCTCCCTCTCCCTCCTCTCCTCCATACAGCCCTCATTTGCTGTAGCAGCAGTAACATCTCTCTCCTGCTCTCCCTCACATCTCTTACTCTCTCCACCCCACCCCATGCAAATCCCCTCGATCCATCTTAAAGCCCGGGCTGCTGCTGGGAAACAGATTCTAGCAAACTCGAGTGCTTCATCTTCATCCTCCCCAGCGCTGAGGGGGGAAAAAAAGCAGTATGAGAAAGTGGAAGGGTTGTATAAAAAGTGAAAAGTAGGGCTGGTGCAGCTAGTGGTTTCCAGAGGCTTCATCTTAAAAAGGAATTGTAAAAAAACTGCTGAGTATAAAACAAAAATTAGCTCATACTGTGCTGAAAAATAACTCCTATAAACTCCGACTTGCTACACTATGTAGTGCAACATCTCCGACGAAAATAAGATTTATTGAAATGTGTGAAAAGATCTTCCACACACTGCAGCAAAAACACGCAAGAAGGTATTGGAATAAAAAATTAACACTGAGGTGTAATGAGCACGTTCCTTGATCTTAAAATATCCTCCGAGGCCTTGAAGGCACAGTTAACTATACTGTAGCCATTGTGCAGCTGTTGGCATGGAGACCTCCAACACAAACAAGACTCAGTTATTCCAACATATTATCATACTCAAGTCATCTCTGCGCAGTCTAATCTCTCTGCAGTGAATAAAACTGCGTTAAACAGACAATTTCCTCCCTTGCCAGGAAGCCCATTGTCACGGAGCCATCTCTCACACCATTGCTCTGCAGGGCGAGCTCACCGGGGACCTGACCACAGCGCTCACATCCTCGCATCACATCCTCCTGTTTTGAAAGGAAATGGCAGAACGCTCAATGGGCCACAGTGGGAGCTGGGCGGATAAGGCTCGACTAGCAGGCTGACTTAAGCAGGTGGTTCTGCAGGTGAAAAGAAAATAGCATGACATGAAAATTGTGTCCCCCCGTTGAAAGCATGAAAGCAAACAACTGCGATATTAAGTTTGTTTGCTTAAGAGAAGGTTAAGTAGCTATTCGATCGAAATCACATAGTCAGAGGCGGTATCAGACAGCATGCGGTTGCACACAAACATGACTAAAATCTGCAAAATACTGAGGTCAGACTGACGGCTGGCATTTCACAAACAATGCGAAGACTCAAGATGCAACTTCACTTTCATGTCTGAGATACTAATGCCCAGCAGAATAAATCTGTACTCCATCTTCATCAGCTTTAATGCTATTCTCTTTGAACAGGAAGTGGGGGCAGAGTGAGGTTTTTTTTTTGAAGGTTGTATATTGTCATGTATGAGCAGCTGTCATTCCTTCCCACTGTGTCTCCTGTCACTGGTGGCTGCTTTTTATAAAAGACAAACAACTGTTTGGTTTGAAACTAGCAGTTCAGTGCGATTCACATTCCTTATATTCAAGTGGATTTTTTGCTAGTAGGAAGGAACAAAACTTTTTGCACTGCAGCTGAAATCATTAGTCGGTTATTAATAAGTTAAGAGATAGATTTTTTTAAGAATCAGTTAATTACTTATATAATTTTAGAGGGAATAATGCCAAATCAAATGCTAGATTTGGCAGAGGATGTAGAGTGGAGCGGAGCAGAAGTGAGCGGGAAGCACAAGCTGAGACATTTTGGATGAAGCAGAGCAAATTTTTTTAAAAGGTGGAGCGTCGCCTGATCTCCAGCTCCATCCCACTCCAATTTAGCTCTGGTACTGCTCACACCATGACTTCAAAGCATTCCCAATCCTGAATGCATATTGCACACATACTTTTTTTTCTGTCAAAAACTGGCTGCTGCAAACTTGACTAAAGTTTAGTTCTTCCAAAAGGAAACTGAGAAGTTAAACATGTGGCCTGTTCCTGTAACACTAACAAAATGACAACAGCACTTTGTTTTCCAGCTGAACCTGTATGACTCACAAGGTTATATTTTATAGATTCATTAATTTTGTATGCAGTAATAGCTCAGTTTGTCGGCATCTACATCTAGCAGCGAAATTCTCTTAAGTATGTAGTAGAACCTACTGTGGCTGTGAAACTTTCAAAAAATGCTAAAGGTCCTCTCAAGAGCCAGTGTTTGTTTTGTGCATTCTATAGAAACAGGGCAGTAAAACATGGCGGACTCGGTGGAAGAGGGCCCACTCCCTCTTGATAAACAAAGCCTGGTCTGACTGTTTATCTTAGCTTAAAAAAGAAATATTAGCCCTAAATTTCAGATGAGCTGTTTTTTTTGTTCATTTGTTTCTTTGTTGTTGTTTTTTAATTAATCAATTATAACTCTGAACAGTCTGGAGTGTCCTGATGAACAAATAGCTTTACTTGTTTACTTTTTTTTTTACTTTACTTGCTAAATTAGCCACTAATGGCTGCTAACAATAGCAGCCTTTTGCTTATTAGCTCAGTCAGCCGTGCAGCTAACTGACTTTTCTCAGACTGGGAGCTCAAGTGTAGCCGGGGTCTTAGTATTCGTATAGAAGCTTTTAAATGCTAAGAAAAGGAGGTTGTCAGTGGTGGGGCTGAAGCACCCTGTACCGAGTGTGGGCAAGTGGCAACTCACAAATGGACAACAGCCAGGTGAGCATCAGAAAAGGTCTCAACAGCTTCTATGGACATTAAAGCAGAAGTAGAGGGACCGCAGACAGAGGACTCTAAGAAAAAGGAAGAGATAAGGACCAAGAAAGATGTAAGAGACAGGGGTAAATCTGGGACTGTTTTTTACTCATCAAGCTTTGCAAAAATAAAGGTTTTTAATGAACAGAGATATCTGATTAAACTTAAAAAAAAGTATTACCTAAAATACAGTTACATTATTGACATCAAGTTTGTAGAGTGTCATGGTATACTGGTTTTGACAATAAAATATAAAATATTTATATAGTGTCAATAAAACATAAGGTTAGCATAACTTAACATAACTATAAGTAAGAATTCACCTTGTGGCGGGAATGCACCATAACACTTTACTGCCATCTGCCATAAAACAGAAAAACTCATACAGTGCAATTGTTCTTTTGGTACACTTTTTTACAGTTAAGTTCAGGCTCTCTCCGCCTCTCTACATTCTCCACTCTACATTGGAGTTTAATTAGTTGGCCAAAAGAGAGAAAACAGAAAAAAAAGGAAAGATGATTTTCACTAACAGCATGATTTTTACTACTTTTCAATGAATAACATGATAACTTTGTTATAATTAATTAGTTTCAAGATATTTAAAGATAATCGAGTAGTGAAAACTTATGGTGAAAATCTACCATGTAGTCCTCATAGTATGTAGTGAAATACTGTACAAGATTTTATTTTGTTAGCACATACCATCCTAAGTGGAGTCTTCCTTCACAAATAGATGGTTTTCCTGAACCTTCTGCATGTGGTAATGGAGGGCCTCTCCCCTGAAGCAGCCTGTGCTCTTCTACGTCTTAAATCTGCCTCTCTGATGTATCGTAGTTTATTTCGTCAAGCCAGGCACAGAGCTGCATGGAATTGCATTTTTATGAATAGGACTGAAGCACCGTACACAGCAATCAAGAGAGAGTGCAGTGATATTTCACACTGACAGCATGAGTATGGTGCAGCACCCTTCCAAGCAGCGACCCCTTCACACTCACACACAAACACACAGAGCTGAACACCCATAAACTACACCAGGCCATAAACTATACCGTCATGGCACTGGGGCAAATAAACACATCTCGCCATCCCACTGAATAAAGAAAATCCCGTCCTGTGGATCAAATCCAACATACAGATTGCATTTAATTCATAACCCTCATCCATCAACGTGATAACCTCCTGAGTTATGTGAGGATCCAGCCCAAAAGACATCCTGGTCCTTTGAGTTTGTTTCCAGCGCCAGAGGCACATTTCTTACACACCGTCTGTCCAGTGGGCTTGATAGCTCATTAGTGCATGTGAGTGTGATGGATGGGGTCTGGACAAAAATAATCTCAGCAGATGAACACAGGCCAGATGAGACCTTGAATGGTATTCATTACGACAAACGCACCATTCTGAGGACCATTTTCAACCAAATTAGCTCTGTTCTTGAACCGTTCAATTACACTTTGAACTTTGATGCTATCGAGCGAACCGGCCGACGTTCCCATAAGTTTGTAGCAGTGTGGATGAGGAAGCCTCAATGAGGGAGTTGCAGGAAGCATAACGTCCTGAAGGATATGACATGTCCACTAGAGTTTCTGTCACAAATCAAAGAAAACATGCTCTTTTTCCCTTTTTTTTTTTCTTTTTTTCCCTCAGGGGACCCACTTTTTAGGTCCTGAACCAATTTAGCCAATTTTTAAAATGCTCTGACCAGGTCAAAATTTGGCACATGAGCTGGAACGGAACAGTTTCCATGATGATGAGAAAAAGTTTCGAAATGCTTTGATCTTCTATCCAAGTTAATGAACTAATTTTCTCTCTTATATTCTGGAAGATGTTCTGTAAACAGTTGCATTATTAAACCTAATATTTGCGAGTTTAATATTTAAAGCTGCTGCAGTGAAGTTAATCAATACAGCTGAGTTTATATGTTACATATAAAATGGTTTCTAGAAAGTTAATTTTTCAGTTTCTGACTGCCTACATTTTGTCACTGACTATGTGACAAAGTGTTAAATATCCTTTTTCCAATTTATTTGTAAATATTTACTGATGTTGTTCAGCCTGGGGATATACAAAATGTTTTTATTGATAGGTTTGATTTAATCCTTATTTGGTTTTGGAGTTTCAGTTTGTATGTTTGCTCTTCTCTCTTTGGTTGCTTTGTTATTGTTTTGTTTTGTTGATCCTTTTTGCTCATAGTGAAAAACACTGAATGTGATGCTGACAGAGTGTCGCACCGAAAAATCAGGATTATCTGTGCACGATCCAGAACAAGTTTTTTTTTTTTCATTGTGTTTGTGACATTCTCCCACTGTGATTTATGACTGTAATATATGAGTGACCTTCTGCATAGCGGCAGCCACAAAGAATAAAAGATAAAGCAGGGACACTTTAGCTACAATGAGGTGCTTAGCAAGTCAATTTAAATAAAGGAGAAAGCCAGGCCTGTATTACTTCATTTAGAAAAAACTTAGCATTTTACAACTTGTTTTAAGTATAATTGATTTAATAACAAATAAAACGCAACTCTTTTAAATATCCAATAAAGCTCTGAAAGCCAGTACCAAATCTGAGTGACTACACTCGCACAATGTGTTCCTTTTTCCATTTCGAGCTTCACAAGGACACTACACAGCTAAGGTAAAATTTAAGGTACTCTATGACTCGCATACTAACCTCCCTGACAAGTGCACCGCTCTTAAAATAGATACAGATCTTGCAGCAACTAGCGAGCCGACAATGGCCGTGGCCTCGTGGTAGCAGCTTGCTGACCTGCGGAATAAAGGCAGCAACTTCAATGTGATTTATGTTAAGTACTACCATCTATAAAATTCAAATAAAATCGAAACTAAAATTACTTTTTCATAATCTGGCGGCTCCCTGACAGGCTGTAACTGGTGAAGGCAATCAGAAAATATAATGTGGAAAACTTTATTACAGCCGTTATGGCAGGTACATCTATTATATTATAAGAGAGAAAAAAGGGGCTCTGTGAATAATAAACCCAGCAAGGAGTCAGACCCACTTATGAGTGCAGTTAATCACGCTCACTCTCTACATCTACAACATCATTCTTAATGTTTACATAACCAATACGCTAAAATAATTTACAATACATTGCACGATTAATCATAAATTACAAAAATTATTTTACACTAAGGACAAAAAAATCAACAGGCAGAAATATTCCTTGTGTGCTGACCCTCAATCAATGTCAGAGGACCCTCTTCATCCATTTCCTTTACTATATCATCCTGTCCAAAGCCACATTTAGGAGAGTGAACTCTGGAACCTGTCGGCAAAAACAAAAGCTTTCCACAAAATGTTAAACTTTTTTTTTTATTAAGTCAATTACAGCAAGGTTTTACTTGAGGTCATTTGGGATTTTTTGTCTTTGTTCATCCTTAAATACATAATCTTGATGCTGAAAGGCAAAACATGAAGATTTCTCATGAAAATATAAATTAGCTTCAATTCATATTGTTCAATTTACTTTCCCATAACATGCTACAAGCGTTTAAGCACTGCCTGCTATCTCTGTCATACAACTGGATAGGGATGAGAGTGAAAAGGTGGAGGGGGGGCCCTTGTAACGAAACGGAAAAAGCTTTTCATTGGTTGTATTACTACATGTATCAACTCAGAGAAACAAAGATGACTTTGTCCTTAACTATTCAGTTACACTGCTGTAACATAGCTCTTAAAAAATAACAACACATGAAACAACTTTTCATATGTTCACGAAGAAAAAAAAAATCACTGCTGCATTCGATTTATGTGAGAACAGGAGTTATTGTCATGCACTTTGGCATATTAAAGAATGGTTAGTGTGTCATTTTTGTACCAAAAAATGTTTAACGGAAAAAAAGAAGATTTAGAGATTTGTTGGCAAAAATGAAGGATTTGCACCAATTTACCAGTGTCTGTGAAGTGCAGCAGACCTGAATACATTCCATTATTCACCGTTTAATTAAAACAATCTTACCGATCCAGCTAGAAATTTTGGCAGTTTTGTTTTAAAGTGCTGTAAGAACACTGGGCTGAATGAGTGATATTTATAAATTCTTTTGAAGAAGGACATTATTTTTAAGGAGACTACAACACAATTCCCATTATTTTTACAACTGGAATTACCTGCTTAAGTCTGAGAGAGCAAGTAAAAACATGAGACATACTGTAGATTTAGACCAAAGGAATAGCTGTCAGGCCACACATCCAACCAAGACCATACACATACTTAGCACACATGTATACAGTGTTCCTGAGGACCAATTGTTGCAGTAAACAACTGCCATTTTCATTTTTGTTTCCCAAACAAAAATATGCCAATAAGATATATTCTACAATAAAATGACTACAGAAATGAAATCAAACATACATACATTTGCAAATCATGTATAAACTGAAGTAGGTGCCCATTGGGAGAGACATGGAAATTGGCTTTATCTAGTTTATACTCTATTCAGCACATGCATTAAGAGATTCTGGAAACATCAAAAAACCTAAAACAACCAAATGGGGGAAAATACGGAACAAAAGAGTAATTAAGTTTCCCTAACCCTAACTGATACATGATTGCCATTTGCAAAATATCAGCTTCCCAACATAACGGAGCCCTAATGTTACTGTTTTGGGTCAAGTAATGACTCATTTTGTATATATTAACTCATTGTCATTTACAGTTTCTTTTTCCTTTTTTGCAAGGCTGGCCAAAAAAGAAAAAAAAAGGAAAAAGGAGGCTCAGTTCAGTTCATAACATAGATGGAAGATACATATCCATCTTTAAATCCAGCAAAAGGCAGTTATGATAAGCAGACTTCACTTGTTTCGAGTGAATGAGCCCACCACAAACGATCGACCTCAGTGCTGTCAGTGCCTTGATAAGTCCAGAGTGTTGCCTGAGAAGTGAGCACTGTGTTCCCAGGAAGAAGAGCTCACTAACATCCACATGGCTCACTTCATAAGCACCTCCTGAAACACAAAGATAGACTAAGATGAGCAACACAGAGCAGCAACAATAACCTGACTAATGGTTGCTTGCAGATTTATGTACTAAACTGTTAAATGCCATTAAATTATTGTCAACTAAAGAGTAACTAACTGTGTTGTGGTTAGATGACATTAGATGATTTATTGACCTTGGAGACAGGAAATGGTAGTTGTCATTTTTTTCATGTGTGATGAGGTTTTATAAACTGATTTATTTTTTAGAAAATAATCAGCAGATATTTGTTAATAAAATAAATAAATAGTCAATCTGCAGCCCCCCGAGCTGTCTTGACTGCATTTAGTACCAAAACAAATAAAAAATGAC
>JAPZDV010000012.1:11590868-11612374 GCA_029814665.1 Acanthurus lineatus | reverse complement strand
AAGACACAAATGTCTATAACCATCATGTTGAAATTATTTCTACACAAAGTGTTAACTTTTCATGAGATAACCACCCTGCTTTTAGCTTTGTGGCAGTTCATTTTTTGGTTAAGTTTTACATCTTTCATTTAGGTTAAGTTGTTAAAGAATTTTCTTATTCCTAATTAAGAAGTCCTTAATCATTCAGTTCATCTGTAAACAGCAAAGATATCCATCATTTTTAAAAAGTTACCCAATTTGTAATTAATGAACTGTAACTTTTTACTGTAACCAGAACATGATATAAACTGAGCAGGACATCTTCCAGGTAAAAAGTAAGTCCTGTGCTCTCTCTTTTTAGGCGTGATGTAATGGTGATACAGAGTTCCCTCAAACATATCTTTGGCAATTATGCGCTGCAAATTCTTATCAGCTGTCACTTATCAGCTGGCACATAGAGTGATACCAATATATCCGCAATATGGCAATATTGACGTGGCCAATTTATCAGTCAAGCTCCAATAAAGACAGACATGACAAAACAAGAGAAAAACAAACACAGTGTCTCACCTGAGGCTCTTGAATCGGTGGTTCTTCAGTCTTCACTTCCGCAGAAGGAGCAGTGTTGGCCATCTGTAAGCTCCTGGTGACTGGCCCACCGACTCTGTCCCTTGTCCGAAGGGAGAACCGCTCCTCTTTCTTCAGCTGTTGTGGTGGTGGTGATTTGGCCTCTGCTAATCTCTTGGGTGCTGCCTCTTTGCCCATCCGCTGCATTCTCATCGCAGGCCGTTGTTGTGCAGAGTCACTGGGAGTGTCTGGGACTGAAGGGGTGGGAGGTAGAGACTGAACTTGGCCCTTCTTAGTTTTTTTGCTAGCAGAAACCGGTGCTGGAAATGAGGCGGGCCTCTTTAGTCGACCCAGCGTAGCAGCATTTTTTCCTTTGCCGGGCTGGGAAGGCTCAGGGTCTGCTGAGCCAGAGCTACGAGCTCTGGTCTTTCCAAGAGGTTTAGGCTCCATCTCTGTCTGTGGTATTTCAGAGTCCGAAGCTTTCTTCCTAAGATTCATGTTTTTATCTACCACGTAGACTGTCTCCCTTTTCACCTCTGTGAGACCTTTTTTGCCCTTCTTAACAACGGGCTTCATGGGACAGCTGACTAGCATGTGTTTGTTGAGACTTGCTTGATAAGTAAACTCCCTGCTGCAGTGGGGGCAAACGTTAGAGGGCTGCTCTTCTTCAACTTTAACAGCAGACCTCTTTCCGTAAGTGGCGGCTTTTTTTTTCTGTGAAATTGCCTTCTGAACCAGCTGGTTTTTCTTCTTACTGAGGGCACTCATTCTTGTTTTACCAGTCTCTTGATTAAAGTTTAGTCTCTTTGGCTGACCCATTCTACGGAAAGCACTCTGGCCTGTAGTGGCTGCTGAGGGTGACACCACTCCATTCGGACTCTTCACTATTTGCTTGAGGGGAATGGGGTTTTTCTTAGGAGTGTAACGTTTCTTATCACTAGCATTGGCACAGGCCAAAATGTGCTGGTGCAGTTCGGGCATGTTGTCAAAGCTGTTGCCACACTTTGTGCAGCGAATGGCAGTGCTGAAAGTTTGTGGTATATTGTGGGTGGTGAAGTTAGTAGCCGAGGCCACAGAGCCTGCATGGGAACGGCTATGATAAGGAAAAGGAGGTGGTTTATAACTGGGGTAGTGTTGATTAATGCCAAGACGGACATCTGGGCCTTTAGGCTTCACTCCCTCTGAAGCCATGATCTTTATTGTAGTGTACAGCTCCTCATTGGGATCCTCTGCCCCGTCCTCTGCATGATTACCATTAACGTCAGGCTCCTTCTTTGCTGAATCAGAATCATTGCATGGAGCAGCTTCATCAGTCCTCTCTGGTGCCGGTGACGAGGGTCTGCTTTCCTCTTTGGCTCTGGATGGATCTGTGTAGTTTTGGGGCCTAAGCTTACCACTCTCTACAGTGGTATGCGAACATGTCTCGTTTGGATGTAGATCCTTCTGATGCTGCTGGAGGTTACAGAGAAATGCAAACTCCTTAGAGCACACAGAGCACACAAAGATCCTCCCAACTCCGTGTAGTGTTGTCCTGTGAGCTAGCAGGGCCGGGGCATCACCGAACAACTGCACACAGAACTCACACTTAAAGGGCCAGTCTGCAGCATGTCCTGTGATATGTCCAGTGAGATCCTTGATGGAGTTGAACGGCTCCTCACAGACATTACACACAAAAGTCTTGCAGTATGTGGAGTCGACTTCCTCGGCCCCAGAGGCCTTGTCAGACAGTTTCTCTGAAGCCGCAGGGTGGGGTGAAGACTCAACATCATCCTGAGGTGCATGATTCAAAACTGACAGCTCATCTACGCAGTGCTGAGGCTCTTCTTTTATATTAAGCTGAGGGAGGGAGTGTGAAACCTCTGATGGGGATGGATCGCGTGATACAGAAGGAGGAGATGATAAGGAAGATGAGGATACTGGCTGGGATGTTTGAGCAGCAAGAGGTTTCTCTGTTACCGAGTCGAGGTTTGGGTTTATTTTACCATTTAGCAGACTACTGGAAGTTTTACTTAGAGAAACGTCTTCTGTAGTGGGAAGATCTACTGATGCCGGCTGAGAAGGGCTTGGTGTTGCTGAATTATTGAGTGAATCTTTAGGCGGAGTCTTCGGGGAGTCCGGTGGCTCAGAGATGTGGTTCTCTTCATCATCTTTGTTTTCTTCCTCTGACAAAATCTCCTCTGAGTCTGACTTTAGTTCCACTGATCTTGGAGACATTTTTGGTGAGAGGACAGGAAGAGGTCTCACTGCAGAGGAGTCTGAAGGCTGTGAAAGAGGAGAGCTAGGCATTGTTGGCGGAGAGGGTATAGTGGGGAGCACGGGGGGAGGCGGTGTCGGGCATGACACACTAGAGGTACCTGGGGAAGAGGGGTTAATGGTGACAGGGGTCAAAGAGGGCGGAGAGGGGTGGGCAGATTCTATGGCAACATTTTGAGAGTGAGAATGAAAACTGCTTCGGTTCGATGACGCTGCGGAGCCCTCCTCTCCTGGCAAAGGTAGACCCACATACTCGTTCATCAACACCTTCTCAAGCATGCTGGTGTTTGGCTTTCTCTTTTTCATCAGCGGCTGTGGTGTTGTACTTCCCTTTGATTCAGGCTCAACACAGCTCTTCCGATGCAAGCTCAAATCAAGAGCTGAATCCCCAAGCACCTTGTTCAAGCTGTCACTCCTCCTACTGACGGAGTTTGACAGATCTAAAGGCTGCTGATTACAGGAGTTTCCACCGCTATTAGAAGTTTGGCCATGCATGTTATTTGCTGAAAGGTTCAGGTTGTCTCCATTTTCCTTGTCCTGCAGGCTCCCAGGAGGTGACGCGCTGTGGCTTTCCAGCTTTGGCACCTTGAGGGTGTATGAGCTTGCCACCTCAGTTTTATAGCTCTCTGCTTTACATGCAGGACTGAGCTGTGGAGATGAGGGAGGAGAGGCTGTTCTCCTTTTAAACCTGCCTGAAGCTCCTGGCAGTGGTGTTACTGACAGCGGCGAGGCCAGTCTAGGGCTTTCTGTTAACATGGCTATGGTTGATTTCTGAATGTCTTGTGTCTGAAGGAGCTGTTTGAGCTTTGGTGAGAGATAAACAGTTTTCTCACGTTGAAATGCTGATGAATCTGCAGCTTGTTGAAACAGTCCTCCCACCAACAAGTTGGATGAGGAAGATGTAGAGGAGGATGAAGATGAAGAGGCCGTGAAAGACGTTTCAGTCTCGACTTTAAGGCTGGGAACAAGTGGGGGCGTAGACGTTCTCCTTTTTGCTGCTGGCTGGCCAATGTTGGAGACTTGCTTGGAAGCACTCGCTCTTCCCTCCACCTTCAGTGCCTGACTGATCTGATTTGGGCTGATGATGACGGTGTCCAGACCAAACAGAGCTGCAGATCTAGAGTCCACCTCTATAACTTCACAGCTGCTCACCGAGCTGGTGGAAACAATTTTGCCATCAATGTAGAAGCTCAAATTCTCAGAGATGTTTTTTGATATGTCAACTGCATAATCATCCCTGTCTGCCTCATCCTCTGTGTCCGCACTTGGCACATAGACAGGTGGAGGGCTGGTGCTGGGGGACTCACCAGGCTGTTGCTGCTGCACTGATGCCTCTTGCAGAAGCATGCCTTTCCTGCGTACTCCCTTTGGTAACAAGTGCCGCTCATGTATTCTGCGTTGGTGTCGGCGCATGTTGGTGTGTGTGCCAAATGCTTTATTACAGTACTTACAAGGATGGAGTTCCTTTGACTCCCCATTTTCATCCCACATAAAAGGACGGTCAGCATGTGGCCCCAACTCCTTTCTCTGCATTTCAGAGTTGTGCAGAGATGCTCCTGTAAACTGGGACCCTATGGCTATGTAGTGACTGGTTGGGCTGGTGCAGTCAGGACTTGAATCATCAGTCTGCACAACAGGATTGAGCAGATTGGCAGTCCCGGCAAGAGAGCCAGGCCTTTTCTTAGGCCCACTCTCATGCCGTCGCTCATGCCGCCTCCGACCCACCTGTGAACCAAAGGATTTACTACAGTACCGGCACTTGAACAGTTGCGTTTGCTGGTTAGTGATAGCATGGATGTGATTGTGACGTTCCAGGCCCTGTCTGGTGGAGAAATGGCGCTCACAGTGCTGGCAGGGATATGACTCACCGTGAGGATCACCCTCAAGGTCACCATCAGGATCAGGGTCAAGTTCAAGATCAGGATCAGGGTCAACCTCTGGTTCTTGCCCAGCAAGTGAGGGAGACACAAATTTTCCCTGCAAGTTGTTATGGCTTTCTTCACCGAATGTCAGCGATGTGCCAGGCTGCTTATTCTGAATGGAATCAGTCAAAGATGAATATTGAGCAGTTTGTTGCTGCACTTCACTTGATTCCTCCAAATTATCAGCATCCTCCTCCTCCTCTTCTTCTTCCTCTTCCTCTTCTTCCTCCTCCTCCCCATTTCCCCTGTCTGTCATCACTGCTGACTTGTCCTCCACATTTCTGCAGTCAGTGCTTCCCATGGGATGGGTTTCCTGGAATTCCTGTGAGGGCCCTACGGTTGATAGCCTCTCATCCTCCTCCTTCAAACCTGTAAACAATTTACCAAAAGTTTCAATTCATGTCTTTTCATCACAGTGTTACAGGAATTTCAGCTTACTCTCTTGAAAATACAATAAATACCCACAAAATGTTCAATTAAAGCATGTGTGAAAAAATATTCTGGTATCATAAATGTAAATACAAAATGAACGAATGAATGAATCAACTTACCTTCCTCTCCATCCCACATCTCTTTGACAGTAGGTTTGGTTACACTTGTTTTCTTGAATCCACCCAAACCAGCCTGTCTGGCTCTCTCCAGCAGCTTTTTTCTAGCTGCAAGTACAAACAGACATCACTTTACATTGGGCTTGATCAAAAGCAAACACAGGTTAATGAATGAAAAGTGAAGAAACCATAAATAGTTTAAAATACAAGCTAGATTTTTCCCTCATATTTAATGAGTAGAATCCATTTGACAATGCAACACTAAAAGGAATAAAATTACTCTATGCCTATTAAATATTAAAAATATGGCATATGTTTTTTTGAGGATTAACTTTTTCTTAAAATTCATACATTTTTGGACCAAACTAATTCTATTAAGCAAAAATCTTTCTAAAGTTATGCAAAGTTTAATGTGCCGTAAACAACAGAATAATCAATTGTGCAAATAAAAATTACTTTATTTTACCTTTACCTTAAAATAAAATTATTATTATTTTTTTTTTTACCTCAGGCTGGGTTGTATTTACCTTAACGAACATTCATGCATCAGTTATTTAAATACAGCAATTGCTAAATTAAAATAAAATTAATATCAGACAAGGCTTAACACAACACTATTTTGAATTTTCAAGCCTTGTTTGACTCAAGAGGCTTCCCTGGCACCTCCTCATCAGTAAAGTGTGTCAACAAGGTCACCTGACCTGGCCTACAAAGCATAATTCATACCAGAGAAACACATGCTGCAGGTCCGTCATCTGACCAGCATGGTCAAAGGCATTTTGCTAAATCTACAGCGGCAACACAACTACTTAAACAGTTTCTTTGTTTAACTGCACTAGCATTTAAAAGCATTTTCATGTCACTGTTGATCCACTAGTCACATAGACTCATGCATACATTGGTTATGTAACATAATGGTGTTTGATATTAAAATGAAGCTAGCAGTAAAGGTAGGCTAACTTCATCAAGGTTGACTTTGCAGTATTTGACTGCCAAAAGCCAGCACACTGCTGTCTAGAAATATGATGTGTTACAGGGTCACGCAGAAAAATTAACAAGTCTTCCTCACAAGAGATGACTCAAAACCTTTTGGAAAATCAAGTTAGTACATTCAGGGAGGACAAACTATCAAAGATAAAAACTCAAGACATTTAGCTCACAATGCTCAGTTTCTATCTTTTCTATCTTCTTTCATGGCCATTTCAGGAGTTTCAGGAACATAATAGACTTTCTGTGTCCATCCTTTATTTAATTACATATGAATAAGAAGTCAGTCCCTTAATTACATTTGCCAGTAATCTTATGACAAAATGCCTTCACATAGCTATTGTATTATTATGGTATTACACTATATTAGTCCAGTAGGATTTCTTTTATCATGATTAGACCCACAACTTACAACAGTAATTCCCCTATCCTGCATGTCAAAGATTTAAAACAGACAGGTGAAACAAGCACCATTAAAAGACTGAACACAGATAAAATTTTATAGGAAATGCTGAAAATACACATTTTTTATCAGTTTAGTCCCCTCTTTGTTGTCTTCTTTGCTGAGTTACAAACAGGATCCAAAACATGGAAACACTATGTCCAAAGTTCATACTGGCAAATGTTACCGTGACATCAGGCGGCGGATCTGACTCTTTCTTACGATGATTTATACAGTCCTCTTCCAATATTTAACAATTTTATATATTTCATGCATTTATTTGGAAATTAAGTTCATTTCCTTAAAGATTTTTCTGTCATTTTCGTTAAATATGTTTTGTTTTGAAGTCGTAGATGTTAATGGTATCGACGCAAGCTACGACACGAGCTCGCCCTATAATAATGACTACCACTCACATAACTTCATCATATCGATTTGATCAGATTTTAAAAATAATTCACTCCAAGCACTTTGCCATCTGTTCTCGTGCACCGAGATGTCCGTGCGTTCAGACCTAGCCATTTAGCCTCATGCTAACATTCAACACCAAGTCTGCCAACTCGATGAACTGGTTATTCTGGACCCGGACCGACGTAAAGGGTAATTTAAAAACACTCTACGTGAGATATAACAGCTATATTTTAGGTTGTTATCCAATACCTGCGCTCTTATTAGCCTGCAGTTGGTTAAGAAAGCTGGCTACTTAGCTAACCTGCTAGGCCATCATCAAGTAGAGAGGCTCGCCGATGGATGGCTTTCATGCTTTAGGAACTCAAGGAAGGTCACATCCTCGACAACGTCAGGACCCAAAGGAGGAAAAGCTGCTAAAAAGTTGCTCAGATGCCCGTTTGACGCCTAAACGGGGTTTTAAACGGCAACCAGTTGGCTAATTAGTCGTTATTTTTGAATTAGATCCGCTCACACCGACGAGTTTAAGGTCGGGTATGAAAGTAGAGAAAAGCCCCACACATCGCAACCGTTAACGTTAGCCACCACTAGCCTTCCTTCGTTTGTAAGCTAGCTAGCTCGCCAGTTACAACTTCGACTGAGCTGCAAAGAAATCGATTCGTGGCTAATCTGGCGTGGCATGTGTGCGGCACACACATCGGAGATTAAACCCGATCACAAATGTCATCTTGTGTGTGTGAGTGAGGCCTCACCTCGCTTCGCCCTGGGTGAATTTTTCCTGTTCAGACTGCTGGCTCTTTCTTCCTCCAGTGCAGCTGTTATCTCAGGGTTGTCTTCCACAGTGTACCACACCAGCAGCTCCTCTCCCGGCCCGATAGGCTGCAACAATGAGAGATGAGGTCGGCCACCAATCACAGCTCGCCTTGCTGGGAAGCAAGGGGGGATATTTGGGCCACTGTGCATCTTATCTGTCTATGGGGGTATGGAATTTAACAGTGTTTTCACCACAGTGTGCAGAATAAAAATCTGCAGTGGTAAAAAAAAATTGTTGGAGTAAACGTAGATGCCACAACTCCATGTAAACACTGTTATGTTCATGGGCGTTGAGCTTCATACAACACATCACAGTCAGTAATTTAAAACTGATACTTGCAAACTCATTACAGTTTTAACCGGTGGTAGAGCAAGTTATTTGATCCTTTACTTTAGAACCAATAGAAGATTGTCAAGAGTCCTGCATTTAAAGCTATGGCCGAGTCTTACCACAATATTTGTTTTCTGATCTGATACCAGGTCATAAGAGGGTCATAATCACCTATGACAATTTTATTACTAAGGGCAGCAAAGGTAATGGTAAGGTAGAGAAATGTGCCAGTATTTAAAGGAGGCAATTGCATAATTAATACAACGCTTCCTGATCTCTTTACGATGATGATAGTCATAAATTCCACCTTTGCACACTTAATAATGTTCAGTTTTGACTTTGTCGAGGAAGTGTTAATTAAGGATTTGTTTATTACTGAGGTTACAGCTTGTAGATAAACTGCTCTACATTACATATATTTAATAGTGTGCTTGAAACACCTTTCATAGTGTAATTTTTTCTTCTTGGAAAATAACAACAGACCTTGGTGCTTTAATCCCAAAATGATCCAAAGACTTTTCATTTATCGACTTAATTATTACGTTGCGATGTATGTCTGATCTAGGACCTGAAGGCTGTATGAATGTGTGTTTGACTCACCCGTAACACTTTGTAGTAAATTGCTCTGTTAATCTCCAGAGGGAAAAGATTCTGCTCTGCACTGGAGCGTGCCCAGTTCACATATCGCAGCCAGTTCCCCTTCATGGGGTCTGTGGCATCAACACACATCCAGCCTCGAGCTGGGAAATAAACCTGTAGGACAAAGATACAAAGATGATGTTATAAAAATATATGTGTAGCTATAAAAGACCTGGAACGAAGCACTGAAGGGGATCACCTTTGTCCAAGTGGGAGGTAGAACAAAGTCAGCAGCATTTGTCTTGCAAATATAATCACATAATTTTCCTCCAAAACAGCCTGGAGATGTTCGCGTTAATTTGTCTTGAAACTTTAAAGGTAATGAAAAGTTCTATGGTTATATGAACTCTTTAGATCTATACGTGCTATTCATGATGCAGAATGTAGTTGGGCTCGTTTTAGGTATGCAGCGACTGCCACAATGAACATTGCAGGGAAGAAAGCCAACAGAGCAACTTCCAACTTACCTCCCACATGTAAACATTACTCGTCACTTGGGACCTTTTTTTCTTCTCTCCGACAAATGGGCCAAACCTCTTGCCCTTAGGAATGACTCGAGTGGCCCAGACACCTGAAAATGATAAGAATAGGAGTAAATATGTTGACACTTGTATCCTTCGTGTACATTCTTTGGGCACATTTAGAGAAAAGTGCCTGAAAGAGATGTCCTGCACCATGTTTAATTTGAACAATGCTGAACCTTGAAGCCTTTTTCAAAGTTCATCAATGAAATGCAAGTGGGAAGTCTAAACATTAGTGCTCTAAAATAGGTTCTTAAAGGTGCACTTGTCTAAACAGAGAGGAAACACTGTGTGAACTCACCAATGCGGCTTTGATTTACAGCAGAAGGTCCCAGACTCAAACAATCAGGCAAACCCTTCCACACATGAGCAGGGATCTCATCCAGAGTTTCCACTGTCCCTCCTGTTATAGCCATGATCTACAACACAGGAAAAAATACATTTTTTTGTGATCAAGGCATCAAAACTCTGTGAAAATGCCAAGTATAATGATGCACAACATGTTGAAGATCAGTAGACAATATCCTTATTTTACAGACTGTATAAGGTTAATAGTTTACCTGCTCAGGTGGGTTTCCACAAGACAGTGGGCACAGAGTCTGAATGGAGTGTCACCACATTGACTGAAAATATAAAGTAAATGATTTACAAAGGCAGCAGAAAACTTGAAAGGATGAGCTCATTAAAAAAACTGCATTCGAGTGGGGGAAACACATCCACCCTCTAACATAACATTACTTTTAAAATGTTGACATTTACAGCATACAACTGAAACATAAAATCAAATTTACTATGATAATGTCATAGAGGTCCTGGCTCATCTGAATTCAGGACAAAAGAGGCCTGTGTCTGTGCCAAAACATGGACTTCATGAAAGACATCACATGCAAATTTAACCACAGATGGACAGTGTAGTCAATATATTTCCCCCTCTCAGTAACTAAGTGTAACCTATGAACTAATGCAGGCTTTTACAGCTATGACTATTTCTTTCATGGTGAACTAGTTCGGAGATTATTTTCATAATTTTTTTTTAAATTTGCTATTAACTGTCTAAGAAATAGAAAACTTTCCAGAGTCCAGTGTGATGTTTTCAAACTTGGGTTGTTCAGATATTGATATCAGTGTCTGTATCGGCCTCTGGTTCTGCCTAAAATGCCGTACTGGTATCAGCAAGTCTATTCACCAATCTGATACCACATAATTTATTCATAAGAAAAGGGATCCTTCTACTCTCTAGCAGCATCTTGTAAACCTGTATGCAATTTAACTGATTTTTTTATTGCACAAGAGGCAAATAACTGTAAACAACAAGCAACTTGTGGAACATCAAGCATATCTTAACATAACATACAGGGTTATTGGTATACAGCTCTATAAAATAATTACAATGATATGTAATTTCTTAATCTGTACTGGTATCGAGAAGGGTACAATGGTTTTAAAATATCTCTACTTTAAATTACTTTTTGGTCAGAAAACCCCAAAACAAGAAAAACATCAGGCACAGCTGAAAGTCCTAAAACCATGCACATCGTTAAGTTTCTCCATGAACGCATGCTGGGTAATTTACAATATAAGCTGTGAGATTTTGGATTAAATCTTTGTCATGATGAGTCAAGTTTGAGAATGTTCTGTGTGTGACAGATAAATTTAAAGTGGCAAAAAGGGGAAAGAGCAGCACAGTGTTACACTGTGGAAGCCCAAACTGGTAAATGTTTCTTAGAAAACGCCTAAAAAGAACAATCGATTACCAGAAAAGTCAATATATTTCTATCTAACCACCTAGTCAATTTAACTGGCTCTCACCTTCTTCTTTGCATTAATAAAAATACAAACTTTTCAAATGTTCCAGTCACAGACACTTTCAATGCTTTAACTTGCTTTTTTTTGTCCCAACTGGCAGAAAAGCCAATTGTTCAGGAGCACAATGAGCTTCCCCATGTGTTCTGTGGGGTTGAGCTCACACATCTTCACTGAATTCATTACCACAAAAATAAATATTTCACAGAGTTTAACAGCACATTTTGGACATTAACGAGTCTTACTCCACTTTATGATGATACTATATTATCTCAAAGGCAGATAAACGACAAAGCCAAACAATAAACCCTTATTGTCTACAGATTTGTGATGCTCAAGCTCCAACATCCTCTTCTAATAAAAGATATAATGCATAAACTTTTTTTTTTCTTTTTCTTTTTTTACTGGCTGGTTCATTTAGATTTGGAGGTTTATTAGATGCTTCTCCTCACTATAATCCGCCAGTGCTGGAGTTGTGATCAGACATTTTTAAATCCCTTCTAGCTAAAGTTCAAGCAACAAATGGAGAGATTTCAATGAGGGTGTGTGCGTTAAGCGGATTTCAGAGCGTTTTGCCTCCCAAAAAAGTTGACAATGACAGAGAAAATGAACGGACATGTAAACCGCACAGCGCCTGAGGATGCAGTTTATTGTTACCCTTGCAGGCAAACCGTCCGCTCTCCTTATTCTTCCCGATGCTGGCCCGAGTAAGGTGTTTGAAGCGTTTTTCTCCCTCAATGCTGCCCGCCGTAGGCTTGCTTTTTTTGGGTTTATGCTACTCATACGCGCACTTACCTGCTTTATTTGACCGGGGACTTGTGATTTTTGTGCTCTACCTGCTTTCAATCTGCTGAAAATGGCGGATGGAGGCTTGAGTCGAAAGCCTCTTCAGTAACTCAGATCGCGGTGTAGTGTAGTTGGGAGAGGCAGCCTGTCAGACCCGTGCACATACACACACACATACACACACTCACTCATACACACACACATACACACACAGTCGCAGCGATGGGCCAACAGTGTTCAGCAAGGAGGTTTTTCTGTGGACGACAAGGCTCCCTGGTCTGCTCTCCTGCAGGCTGTGGCTCCAGCCCTGTCCACACTGCAGCCTAACATGAAACCATGCCAATTAAGTACCTTGCCTATAGTCATCTGTGAGCATAATGGGCCTGTAGGCTGGTACCATCTGTGCATCCATGATTTGCTGTGGAGAACTCAATAAAAGCAGGCAAATGCAGCCTGGAATGTGTTATTTGGTGGTAGAATATCCTCAAATTATTATTATTTTTTTTTAAATTAAATGCTTTTCCTGTGGCCATTGTGTTGTTTTTTTTTCGTGGTGAATCATTTTCTTTTCCTCCTGACATTCTGTAATTCATCTACTAAATGAAACTTAAAGTGAGTCATTTATGTGCTTTTTTAAAAGAATGGGTGAAAAGTCTGAAAAATGCTGCAGAAACATTATAATCTGGGATTATTCAATATATATGTTTCACCAGGGTAATTGACTTAGTTTCGGTGCTGCTTTCAGGGAACCCTGGATACAGACTGTTAAAAACAAACAATAAGACAATTAAAAAACATCCCACAGTCTTTTCAGTCTTTTAATTAAGTGCATTATGTCCATATTATGCATTCGGTCCTTGAAATGTGGTGACAAGACAAAAGCCTACATTGTAACTGATTATGTAAACTGAGATGATGATTGAGATTTAGGGTCAGTTTTATAATATACTAAATTTACTCGGTTTCCTGTATATCAGACTAAGCATAATGCAGTTTAAAGCAACAGTGCTGCAGTAGATCTTGCCATTGTGAAGGTTTTAATGTTCAGGTTTTCATCACACTGTTTAAGAGAGGGGTTGATTCAACTTCATGTTCATTTTGGAGGCTGAAGTTTACGACACCGTTGGACTGATTCGTGATATACAGGGAGATGCTTCTGTTATTTAGTCTCCCCCCACTGATGTAAACACAGCAGACATCATAATAGCACCAGTATAACAAAATACAGCTCAACAACACCACAGCTACTTCATCCAAAATGACCATATAGTTGATTCAATACATCTCTAAAGCAGGTCCAATAAAATGTACATTAATGCCTTTATGAATGTGTGATTTATTTCAGGACTGTTGTGAAAGAATTAGTTTGTTTTACCTGGATCTGATCAAATTAAAGTTAAATGTATATTTACTTTTGGAAAAAAAGTCTTTTATTAGACTTGAAGGTCAGCAAAAACATTGTTAAAGGAATGAGAGTGCACAGAATTAATGTATGATTCCTATAAAATAAAATTAATAATGTGTACTTTCTGTACAGTGTTGATGTCTCATATACACTGTGAAGTACAAGAGTGTATGTAGTTGAAACTGATACTAGGAGTTGAACCTGGGCAGCCTGGATGAAAACTAGAAATCCAATCCAAAGGACCTTATGGGACCTTTACATTGTAAACACTGCAGTTTACACTGTAGCTATTTATTTTAGATCGGATCAAATGATTTGAAGCAGATTTTACCACTTTTTTAGCCCCACTCGAGCAAAGTCACAACAGTTTTCAAAGAATTCTACTGCAGTTGGTACCAAAATGTTACATGTAGCACCTTTTAACATTATATGAAAAAGTTCTCTAGTAGATGTTGGAAATATAGATGAAATCCCATATCATAGTGTATGAAAAGTTATAATACACTACCAATATTTTTCTTGCTGACCTATTTATAGATAGAATAAACCTGACTACAAGTATTGACAAACAAAATATTTTTATCTCGTTAGTGGAAAAATCTTATGACAGTCATATAATGTCATAAAATCCCTGCAAATCATCCACAATGGTCTCATAGAACCAAAGATGTAAAAAGGAAACTGTGTCTGCCATGAAAAAAACAGTAGGCCTCTCACAATATGTACTCTAATGTTATCCAACTCACTTTAAAAAGAAAAAGAAAAAAAAATCACTCAAATGACTCAAAAGGAAACATAAACACAGCCCTAAGCAAAACAGGGCTTACATTTATGAAGCCCATGACTATAATGGCATGCATGAGGCTTTTTCTCTGGTGTCCACATGTGTACAGCTGTGTGCATGGCCTCTGCCTCTCTGCAGAAGCTCCAGTAGCATGAAGTTCCTGTTTGGATATGTTGTTAAATCAACTTCCACATAGATTAGTCATAATGGTTCTCAAAGGGCATGCAAGGTAACCATGACTGGTCTTATTTACAGATAACACATGTGGCCACTAGAGGCTGCTGTGCTACCATAAACAGTTTGTGTCCACCGATTAAAGTCTGAAGTCTACGCCTGCAGATTTGTGAACCATGTTAAACGGGACGGCTACTCAAATTATTGATGCCATGATTGTATAACTGTCAGAGCAAAAGCTGCAGCTGACAGGAAAGTATTGGCTTTAACGATTGTGAGCGCTTTCAGTGATTTTTGTGTTTGTTCATCTTTCTGCAGCAACACTTAAAACCCTCTCTGTACGTTGGCAAACATGCATGGCAATCATGTAACAAAGTGTCACTGTATCAGTTTTACTTGTGATTTCTTACATAAACCGTAAAGGAATAAAAAGAAACACTATTCCTTCTGTTAATGTTTGTGAAAGGATCTGTGTTACACCTTAAGGCGTGACTCAACGCTACATTAAGAAACACAGTCAGTGACTTCTTACCCCACAAGTTCTCACATCTGAAGTTACTCAACCATGTTTCTCATAGTCACTGCATCTCCTGTTTGGACTTTTCCATTTGCAGTCAGTCCCAAATATCCCAATAATGATTCTTACACAAGAGGAGTCACACTATGGACCCTTCTTGCATGTCATCTGCTTTTTTAACATCTGTAACCTCAGCTCTTAAAGCATCTCTCAACCAGATGTCCTCGTTTCTGACCCCACTTTTCACAAGCTTTCACCCCTTACTGTTCAGGCAATACCAAATTCTTCCACTCTTGCTCCACCCAGATGACCTTCCCATGTCCATGAGGCAGACAGCTGTCACAGGTCCTCCTGCTTTTTATGAGAGCTATAACTCCTTGTCTCCCATATGAGGATTCCCAATTTACTAGTGTTCTTAAACAAATCTTGTCGGGTTCTTTTAAAGAAGAGACTCGTGGTTATTGAAGTCTATCTTGAAACTGTAGTCATCTGCCCATAATAATAATTTTAATGATAATTCTCTGTGCTCATGGAGGATCCCTTCATAATGTGATTTCAGTATAAGTGATAACAGCAGGAAAAAGCCTTTAATGTATAGATGGGCTCAAAATGCTAATGTGAAATGTGATTTTTTTAAACATGAAGAATAGGAACATTTATGTTTTTCATCTAATCAGCTCTTTAGAGATATATCACAATTACTAAAGACTGTCTCAATGCAAATACACTTGATTTATTATATGCTTATCAGTTTATATACATGATGATCTAAAAGGAAATGATGAGCATCACAGATATGTTCACATTTATAGTAAATATTTGGGTTAAGAAGAAGAATCACGGAATCACAAGGAACATTTTGCTTTGTATGACTTGTTTAACTTGTGCTGTACAAATTTTTTTTTCTTTGATCACTCTTGTAAAAGTGATCATCATCCAACAGACACAAACTGAGTAAATAACAGCTTAACTCACATGTGAATTAAGACTTGAAGAGACTGTAAAGACTTTTCACCAGCTATAAATTAGTTCTGAACGAGATCAGATAAGATCTTACATGAAAATGAATTATTTTGTCTGTCTTTACTTGGTCTTTACCTCTAAATTTGAATTTACTTCACACAGGCTCTCTAAAACCTGTCATGTCAGTACGTTGGGATATTTTGGGATAAACAATATGTTGGGCTATGGGATATGTTTACTGTGCTTGGATGGTGTGCTAATCTAGAACACAGTTAAAAATTTTCATTTGGAACAGCATGTCCCGTCCGCCCTTCTAAAAATATTTAATGTGTGCAGGATGAGCCATGGACATATAGCTGGTACAGCAGCCAGAGTGTGATTGATAGGAGGGCTCTCCGTCTCATGCTGCAGGAAAAATGATAGGTCTCCTTGGCTCTTACACAGCATGCACTGTAGGAGGTGTGTGCTTATGAATGCATGCGGTGGACTGTGCTATATGAGCCATGAGGCTGAAGTAAATGTACATATTGTACACGAGGAACACTTAATATTTGATGACGGACAATGGTTGATATAACAATTGAATGAAAGACAATATCAACTACACCTGCGCTGACCACCACTTTAATGATCAATAATTAAAAAGCTAAACAGATAAAGTTACAAGTGCATTAAAGTTTTCATTATCAAATTTCCCAATCAAAGCCTGATCACTCAGATGAATCAGAACATTCAGAAACGCTTACTTTGAAATACACATGTTTTATAGAGCCTGACATCCATCTTTAAGCAAAGATTATCATATGCTCACATTTCTAAACCACTGATATGTGGTATGTGCTAGTATGTTATCACAAATAAACAGTAATGTACTTATAAGAGCCATTCCACCGCGTGCATTAGGTCAAGACAGTTTTAATCAGGGGTAGAAAATGTACACAAAGGTTCAGTGTGTAGGATTTAGGGGGGTTTGTGTGTGGAAAATGGCAGACATTGAATATAATATTTATAAGTACATTTTTAGTGTATTATCACCTGAAAAAACAAAAACTTTGTGATTCATTACTTAAGAGTGAGCCTTTTATATCTACAGAAGGAGCAGGTCCTCTCTCCCAGAGTCCACTGTGTTGCATTGCCATGTTTCTACAGTAGCCCAGAATGGACAAACAATACATTGAGGGATTTTTGCAAGTTTTCTTACAACTGTTTCATGGCCACTATAGGTTCTCTTGCTTGTTAAATGGCAGAGGGTGAGTGGATTGATAATAAATCTAGTGCAATCTGCAACTTTACTGCTATATGCAACTAAAATCTACACACTTGACCTTGTAAGCACAATGTGTGTATAAGTATTTGTCCTTATATACTGACATTACACTACAGTACTGACACATTATATTGTATTTTTTACCCAACTGTATTTATTTGACACCATTATCTTACACAAAAACCCTGTGTTAAACTTGAAAAATATGGCACATTGGCATAGATTAAAGGTACCATGTGGAGATTTTGACCCTTGTAGGCATAGTGCAGTGTTTTTACAAGGCAGTTCCCAGCCTGTTTAAATTGTGTTTGTGCTTAATAATACAGATGACGCAATTTAGTATCTGGTGTCTGTCTATTCCTCTGATGGACATTTGGTGGTGTTAAAGAACAAAGAAAAGTGGGAAAATGCCTGAAGGCATTAAATACAATTTTCTTAATGTTTGCAATGTTTAAAGAGGAATAAATGGATTTTGTTTGTTGATGAGAAAACTCCACAACGAACCTTAAAATCTACCCTAAAGTATATAAAATAAGATAGGCAATATTGGCTCCACCCTAAGAAACAGGAAAATGCAGTCTCTGGGGAAATTTTGCTGTTAGAAGAGCATTGTTACCTTGTTTCCATTATTAAAATCACTCTCTGGCTGTCCAAAACTTGGACAAACTGGAGAATTTCCTTCAGTGGACATAAGCAAAGATCCAATGCAGTGAAACTTCTGGTCAATGCTTCAGGTGCTCTGTCTGGCACTTAACAGCTACTCCACTTAATTTACTTTTGACTGAGTTTCCTAAAACAGAGGAAATAGTTGTGAATGTAAATCTTTAGACTGTGTTGTTGACCATTCTCTAAGAGGTGATTTATAAACTATTTAGTCATTAATTATGGATTTAAGCTTATTGAATTTAAACATAATGTTGTACTCACTTGCATTTAGCGCAGTTTCTTGGATATAGTTGTCCAAACAACACCAATAGCAATAAAAAGGACCAGTGTGAAGAATGCTGCACCAAGAAGAGCTCCTCTGTTGAGCGGAACTGAGGGAGACCAAAACTGTCATTAGTGAAATCAACACAGATAATAGCTACATGCAGTGACATTTAACTTTCTCGCTGTGAGCCCTCGAGCAGATGAACATGTCCTCACAGCGCACATTAGCTGAAGTTTTTCCCACTTACTTTTCAAGTTTCACTATAGCTGGTAATAATAATAATATTCTAGACTTGAGGAATCTAGTATCAAAAAAGTCAACTTTTCATGCACATAGACTAGTGAATAGTGAAGTATTTATTATAGGTTTTAAAAAAATAGCTAAGTGTTCTTACCTTCAGGTTCTTCTTCTATCAATTTAACTGCAGATTTAATATCTTTGCTGTGTGTCTTTATGCTGGTGACATTACCACCTTCCACAGGTGTATGAACAGTTTCTTCCTGTGCATCAGTGACAGCTGGGGCGGGAGCTGTGACAGGCTCAGGTATTGCAACAGGAACCTCTGTTACTTCCACTGGGACTTCCTCCCCCTGATCCAGTGATGTCTCTATGGTCTCATTCTCAGATGGGGACTCACTGACAGATGTGACAAGTATCTCTGCCTCGCTGTCACCTGAATCGTTCTTCTGAGACGAGGTGTCCTCTTCCAGGGTTGCTTCCTCTTCCATGAGAGGATCTGATTGGACAGCTTCTTCTTCTGTGTTGTTCTTTTCAAGATCTTCCAGGGGGATGACAAGGACTGGGTCATCTGGAGCTGGTTCTTCACTTGTAGGTTCCACAAGAATGATGACAACAGGTTTTTCTGGGTCTGTGTCCTCTGCTGCTGCTCCGTCTTCACTTTTGTCTTCCGTGTCAAGTTCTGCATGGATATCAGATTCATCTTCCTCTGGTGTACTGGGAAGAGGTTCTGGTTCTTTTTCTGCATTTTCTTCATTAACTATTGGATCTTCTGGGGCTGATTCTAGAAGTACTGTTTCATTTGCAGTGGGTTCCCCTTCACTTTCAAGCTCTTTTGTAATGATGATGACAGATTCTTCTTCCTCTGATGTACTTGAAAGAGGTTCCTCATTGGTAGCCGGATTGATTATAGTGTTTTCTCCCAGGAGACACCGGCAACCTTGGGTTGGGATAACCTTTTCCTCCTCTTCTGGAGCTGCCTCTATTTTTGTGCCTGACAAAATGACGGGAACTGTTTCCTGTTGTTCCTCTTGAGCTGGCTCCTGTTCGGCAGGTTCTACGGGAACAATAACAGCAGGTTATTCAGTGACTGACACCTCTGAAGCTGTCTCCTCTGCATTAGGTTCCACATGACCTTCAAGCACTATAGGAGAGACGGTTACGGATTCATCTTCCACAGATGTACTTGAAAGAGGTTCTTCATTAGTAGCCTGATGGATTTCGGTGTTTTCTACCAGAACTACTGGAGCAACCTTTTCCTCTTCTTTTTCATGTTCTTCTGGAGCCTCCTCTTCTTTTGCTTCTGACAAAATGATGGCGACTGTTTCCTCTTGTTTCTCTCGGGCCAATTCCTGCTCAGCAGGTTCCACAGTCACAGTGACAGTGATAATAGCAGTTTCCTCCAGGACTGACCTTTCTGGCTCTGGCTCTGGCTCTGGCTCTGGCTCTGTCTCTGCAGCAGGCTCCACTCCACCTTCAAGCTCTACAGGGGATGGGGTTACAGACTCATCTTCTTCTAATGTACTGGGAAGAGGTTCCTCATTAGTAGCTGGGTCCATTTCAGTGCTTTCTCCCAGTAAACAACTGCATCCTTGAGGCAGAACAACTTTCTCCTCTTCTTTTGCATGTTCCTCTGGAGCATTCTCATCTTTTGCTTCTGACAAAATGATAGGGACTGATTTCTGTTCTTCCTCTTGAGCTGGCCTCTGTTCAGCAGGTTCCACAGGAACAATAACAGCAGGTTCATCTGGGACTAGTTTCTCTGGCACTTTCTCCTCTGCATCAAGTTCCACTTGACCTTCAAGCACTACAGGAAGAAGGGTTACAGATTTATCTTCCTCTGATGTACTTGAAAGAGGCTGTTTATTTGTCCCCTGGTCTGATTTAACATTTTCCTGAAGGACTACAGGGGCAACCTTTTCCTCTTCTTTTGCATGTTCTTCTGGAGCTTCCTCATCTTTTGTCTCAGACAAAATGATGGGGACTGTTTCCTCCTGTTTCTCTTGAGGCAACCCCTGTTCAGCAGGTTCCACAGGAACGATAACAGCAGGATCTCCTGGTACTGATCCCTGTTTTGCTGTTTTCTCTGCAACGGGCTCCACTTGACCTGCCTCTTCTGTCCCATGTTCTGCAGGAAGAAGGACAACAGAGATCTCTTCCTCTGACGTTAAAGGAAGAGGTTCTTCTTCTACTACAATACTGTCATCAGGGACTATAAGCGAAGGTTCTTCTGGCACTGCTGCATTTTCCTCTGTAGCTTCATTTTCTGAAGCATTTGAAGGAATGACTGGGATCGGTGCTACTGGAGCTGGATCCTCCACATGATGTTCTGAAGACTCAGGCTCAACAGCAACAGCTGCGGCAACTTCTTGTGTGGCTTCACCTGGAGAAGCCTCTGCAACAGCAGCTTCTGCAGAGACAGTTTCCTGCTCTGAAGATTGTTGTGGACCTGCAGCCAAAGATTCCTGAGTTGCCAATTCCTTGGACACAGCTTTGTCATCGTCAACAGATACCTGATCTCCAATGAAAACTGATTCTGGTTCTTTCGCAATAACTGGAATGTCTTCTTCAGCAGGTGGTTCCTCAGGAGATGGAGCTGCCTCTCCTGCAGCAACTGGAATGAGTTTTTCTTGATTTGGTTTTTTCTCTATTGAGTCACTGTGGTGACCTGGTTCCTCTGGACCAGGTTCTTCTGCAACAGCAGGAGACTGAACAACTTCTGAAGCTGCAACAGAGGTTAAAGATTCAGCAGTGTAGCAATTTAGTTTGACATTTAATTATTAAATTATTGACAGGGTAATCTGAAAGGATCTAAAATAACACATCATTATGTTTATTCTTTTTCAACAAAGTAAACCTCAGAGGACACTTTAACTCTAAAAATGGCAGTAAATGGAGCAATGGCTAATTATGTAACAGTTGTAAAGATCTCCCTGAGAGGGGTGTGCAGTAATACAAGCTTAGTTCAAATGTCTCACAGGGTTACATGCTAACAGGAGCATGTGAGGCATTGAATAAGCCATGAAAATATTTTGAGAAATCTGGTTGTTATTACTACATTCAGGATCAGGAGCTTTACTCTTGATTGAAGTTGGTGACTGATGTTAGTTTTCAAACTGAATATTTTTTATTATTTATAGCTGGAAAACACCTAAAACAATATTTGTCTTTTCCTTTCTTAGATTCTGTTGATTCACAATCTCTTGTTACATAACACTGAACACAGGTT
>JAPZDV010000012.1:11539546-11590768 GCA_029814665.1 Acanthurus lineatus | reverse complement strand
ATACTGTTTATATACTGAAAAAACAGTAGTTCTGAATGATGTCGGCAGCCTACAGTATTCTGTAAAGTCTTCCTTATTTTCCAGAGTGACTTTACCTTGACACTATATAAAAGTAGCTTAGCAATAAATTATCTCGGACCATTTTAGGATACCTTCCAAATAGTATTAACATTTAATTATCATTTGAAAAGAGCTGAAAAGAAATTTGGGTCTTACGGATAGGTGCTGATGAGCATAGTTGAACATTTAGGAGCAGCGTCAGCAGTAGCAGAAAGGAAGCTTTGAACATAATGTCCGTCTTGTCAGGATTCTTCCATAAACTCTTAAACAACAGTCAGACCGATTCCCTAACTGTGAACGCACATCCTACAGGGTTGAAGCACTCGTGTAAGGTGTCAGTACAGACACATGTTATGAAGAGTCACACCATATGGAAATACTGGCAGGTGCTGCTTGTGTAAAAAGAGAAACCTACTGTGAGATCACATGGACTTCTATAAGACACCAGTCATTCCTTGTCCAGGATTAGGCGTTGAACAGTTTAAACACTTAAAACAGCTAAAAGAAGTACAGTCCACTTTTGGTACTTTTTTCTTTACCACACTGGGTGGACAAAAAAAAATCCCAAAAATCTTTTATGACATTTGTTTATGTTTTTCTATTAACAATGCTATTATGGTAAATACTACACATTCATTCATGACAAAGAAAATGACCCAGTCTAAAACTTTATCAATCAAATATTTTAAAAATACAGTTATTCAAGTCACTTTGAAGAAGGGATGCTCCCTTTTAAGGTCTTAAGTGTAGGACTTAGTGGCATCTTGCAGTAAGGTTACAAATTGCAACCAACTGGATACCCACCCCTCCCTCTTACAGGAATGTGGGAAAACCTACAATGGCCTTCAGTAACATAAAAAAGGCAAAAGGTAAAAGGCTCTTTCCTTTCTAGAGCCAGTGTTTGCCTCTTCTGGTTTCCTGCAGAAACGTGGTGGTGCAACATCTGCCAGAAATCCCCTAAATCCTGCACACTAATCATTTATTTTCCATTAATTGTTAAAGAGTTTGAATTAATATTTTACTTTGTTCAAGAAAGGCCATGCATCAATACATGGAGCAAATTCTGCTCTTTGCATTGAAATAAACAGAGGTGTTGTCCTTTCTGCAGTGTGGTCTGTGCTCTGGCAGTTTTGGGGGGGTAATTACACATGGTCAATGGATGAATGGCTGTATCTAATATTTTTGACAATGATATTATCTGTTATTATACAACAGCTCTTATAAATGATGAAGTCAAAAAGACTATGACTGACAACAGATTTTGTCAAAATAACTCCTGAAATATCCCAAAAAGATGGGTTACTTTTGTTTATATATCATTAATACAAAACAAAAAGGAAATTAAAAATAATAAATATGTATGTGTGTGTGTTCATATATGAGTCCATTCATATAGAACAGCTATTAAATTTGGGCAATGAGTAAAAGCCCTAAAAATCACGCATGTGTGTTCTGTGTGCTTGGGGTTTTTTTTTGTTTGTTTGTTTGTTTGTTTTTAAAGATGTTACTATGAGAAACTGCTCCTATTATGACGTATATTTAAATAAAATGAAAAGCTTTATAACATCCAACAGTTACCACGGCTTGAGACTGAAATAATATCCTGCCATGTAATGTTGTCAGAAGTCTTCAGGAACAAAGCTCAAACAGCGCATTAATCCACAGTGAAGTTACCATATTTTATTTCTTTAAGTGCCATTCATGCATATTGGGGAAGAGGGTGGGGTGGGCGGTGGTATCGACAATTCTAATAACACTTGAGTTATTTTACAGCA
Source organism: Acanthurus lineatus (assembly GCA_029814665.1). Taxonomy (NCBI): domain Eukaryota; kingdom Metazoa; phylum Chordata; class Actinopteri; order Acanthuriformes; family Acanthuridae; genus Acanthurus; species Acanthurus lineatus. Next base: position 11,588,933 of record JAPZDV010000012.1, on the reverse strand, counting down.
CTAAACGAATACAAAGAGTAGCTGTGTCACCTCATTGGACAACAAAAAGTAATAAACCGTGCAATAAACAAAAAAGGACAAATAGGAGAAAAAAAATACAAGAAATGACAAAGACAAAATCAAAAAAAAAACAGAAAAATAAAACACAAACCAAATATATATTATCAACACTGAAACACTGAATGTAGAACCATAGTACAGGTAAAAGGTAGTGTCACACAAAAAGCCAACGCATTTTCATCACATATATACAATATAGATATATACATACTGTCACCCTCTGATTGGACAATAACAAAATACTCTATTCTTTTACCTCCTCTCTTTTGTGAATAAGACCCACCCCCCGCCTTGATACCCCACCCCCAAGAGGAAAAAAGGGATGATTGAAAAGACATATATGTACAAGCACAACAACACACCAGCACTGAATAAAACAGGCCCCAATCAGCAGTACTTGTTGGCAGTTCTCTCCCACATTGTAACAAGGCTTTTTTTTTTTTGAAATCTTTTCAGCTTTTTTCCCACTAATAGTAATCTCTCTGGCAGGTACATGTTTAGCAGAATTTAAAAACTTAAATCATCTTTTGAAAGAAAAAAACTTACTCACACAAGCAAACACACAAACACACACACGCACGCGCATACAGACATAATGTAAAATTGTAATTGTGATCCAGTCATTGTCTTCACTTTTTCCCTTTTAGCAACATCTGTAGCTCAAACCTTTTGTTTTCCCCCCATGGGCTGCTGTGCTCAAACAGTAGCATGTGTGCTCACAATCTTCACCTGGAAGAACTGAAACACACATCACCTTCACACCAGATAAGGACTCACAGGATATTTTCTACTGTAGGTCCATTGAGTCCTAATGAATACACACTGGTGCTCTTTTTTTTTTTACTGCTGTCTTCGGTTGCAGTCCTTTGGCCCACACTCACTTAAAAGAGTCAGGATTTGGGTCAGTCAGCTGACTATATATTGGATATGAGGGCTGATTAAGAAATTCTGGCAGCTGAAGAGAACTTTAAAAGCTCATAGTTGAGATCCACAGGCAAGGCAGTTCTTCACATACAGTGGACATTTGATATACAAAGACAGACAAAAAAAATCGCACGTCAGAAGCAGGAGAAGGAGCTAACAGGTATGATTGGCAAGAAAAGAAAACACAAACATGTGAGCTAAAAAAATCTGAAAACAAATGGCAGTATCATCAGTTGAAAGAAGAGAGCTTGACTTCATCTGCGCAGTGCAGCTGTGGACAGTTCAACAGAGGATCTACAGTATAAAACTGGGCTGGTTCTAGTTTCAAATAACCTTCTATGTTCAAATGTAAAAACATATGGTTTAAAAATATCTAATAAAACAACTATGTGAGACTTAAAAGTGCCTTTTCTCACAATAACAAACATATGCAATATCATAAAAAAGAATCCATGATTGTCATCCAAATATGAAATTAAAACTACGGCGACCACTGGAGTACCTTGTTGCTAAACTATCTCAAAGGACAAAGTTGACATTTTGAAAAAATACACTTATTTGTTTTCTTGCTGAGATGAGAAGATCAGTACACTCCCATGTCTGTAAATATGAAGCTACAGCCAGTAGGCAGTTAGCGTAGCTTAACACAAAAATTGACACAGATGAAAACAACTAGCCTGGCTCTGTTAAATGGTAACAAAATACACCTAGAAGCAGCTCTGAAACTCTGTAATTAACATGTCTTATCTCCAGAAGAGTGGCTACACCTAACCTTGAAATAGTCCTGCAAATAATACACACATAACCTCATTTTTACACCAAAGTTTTTATATAGATAAACATACAGGGTGTTGATAAGAGAGTTACAGGTGATTGCAGGCAGGATTTTGTTATGTTTAGGCAGAGGCATGCTAGCTGTTTAGCCCTGTTTCCAGTGTTTATGCTAACTGGTCGCTGGCTGTCTACATGTTTGCAATACAAACTTAAAGTAGCAACAACTCTTTTGGCAAGAAAGGAAACAAGTGTATTTCCCAAAATGTTGACCTATTCCTTTTAACAAGGACACAGTGTGATAGATGCAAAGCACTGTGCACAGTTCAGCACAGAGGAGAAATAAACCTGTTAACTGTCAACTGTGGATAATGACTCATAATTGTCTGCAGGGGTCATATAGTCTAAGTAAGTATACGAATAAATGACAGAGGAAGTCATGTGAGGGTGCGGTGTTTGAGATCAAAGTGGTGCTTTGCATCTAAAACCGTTATGGTCAACAACAGTAAGTGTGCAAAGGGCATTTTTTTTCTCTTTTTTTTCTCTCTCTTTTTTTATAACATAGTGTCTCTAAAGTTCAGCACCTGTCTGATTGAGGAGCCACTTGTTACAGGACACAAAGAAAAGGTTTCCAGAAGCGCTGATCTCCCTGTTCTGTGCTTGAGAAACCCCTCCCACAAAAAAAAAATGCATGTCTCAAATCTAGTTTTTTACTCAATGTGTGCATCTGCTTTTGTGCTCATTGATAGCATAGAAATGATTGCAGCAATCAATCAAAGCCCTAAAATTACAATAAAACCAAAACACACACACACAAACACACTCACACACACACATACACACTGTATGTCCTGTATCATGAGTCACATTTCTCATTCTGTTATGATTGTATAATAGCAAAATGTTATTCTATCAAACTATCACAACAAAATGTTTGGCAGATAAAAAGAAAAGAATCATATCTCCATAATTTAAGTGCCAGAAGTGACAACAGACATGAAGTCTGTATTACAAAACCCACTTTGATGTATTTTAGGTGGAAAAAGGCCTAAATTTTGGATGTGGCTCATTCTGCAAACCAAAAAAACCAACATACAGTTAAACTCATGCTTTGTTGCACTTTTTTAAAAAAATGGAAGTTCATCATCTGATGCATATGCTATTGATCAATTCATAAAAGGATCAGGACATGTAAAAACTTTTACACCGATTTCTTTTTCTTTGGGAAGCTAGTATGAGATTCATCTATTAGATTTTCTATTTCAATATATTTTATTAGTCTATTAGCAATGTTTACACTTAGTAAGGCTTGTAACATGACTTTCAAAATTGCATACAGAATTCTAATGTTTTACTTGTTACTTTTACAAGTATTAATGATCATAATATGTTTTTCTTTTTTCTCAAGTGTAGTCTGTATGGTAAATATAAAGCACACAAAAGGCTTAGCTTAGCACAGAGACAGAAAACTTTGGAAACTCACTCACTAATTAACACATTATATCTCCAGGAAGTCACTGAAACCAGCCAAGAAACAATCTGGTAAAACTACAAATGATAATTTTTATGCTTCAGTTATTGCACAAATTAAACAAACCAGATATATTGTGCTCATTAGTGAGCTTTAGAGGTGCTAGAGGGCAGACTTTTTTATAGTTAGACAGAGCCAAGCTAGCTTTTCTCCTCTTTTTGTGCTAAGCTAAGCTAACTGTCTCCAAGCAGTAGCTTCATGCTGTATTTACCCTTCAATCTCCTCATTTAACTCTCCAACATTTTACTTTTAATTAAATCAATTATTCCTGACATTTCTGTGCTGCAGTTGTATGTTATGTATAGGATCAGCCAGTAATACCTATCACTGGCCTTACAAATATGTCAGTCAAACTCAATATTTGTGAAAGATGATGGTTGTTTAATGATCAATAGGCTACACATCTATAACTGATGAACTTACCATCAAAGTTAGCTTAAAATGTAAATTCGTTTAGTATTTAATATTACAACAGCTTCTGATTGATAAAGCAATTACTGACTGATGAAATGCACACAGAGAACATAAACCTCATGTTACTTTGGATTGAATTCATTTGAAAAGACATACAAATGTCTAACTTCCCTGCTTTCACCTTCTTCTCACACTCATCATAGTCATTCATCTTGAAGTGCTTGAGGCAGAGAACCAAGAAAAAAAAGTTACTGTACTCCCATAAGTCTGTTGCAGTAAACCTGATCACACTGGTTGGCTATGAAAACAGATCCAGATCCCTCTGTTTGTTTAATATCAAGCCTGCCTAAACATTTAACACCCTGTTCAAAACCTTACTTATTGTAAACCTAACTTTACCACCAGTTCAGCCAATGTGGGGCCCACTTTCTCCCTAAAGTGACCAACAAGCACCATCACATTACTCACAGAGACGGCCTGTGTTTCTTAAAAACAAAAATAAAACAAAATATTTTTTTCAGAGAGATAGATGATAGATCGATGAGAGATAAACTCATCCAAGAGGCAGCTGAGGCCAATGTCAACACGAGAAGAATTACAAGCTGAACACGTCGCTCAAATCACATAATAGTTACGGAGCAGAGGGTCGGGGGGGAGAGGGGTTCGGACTTTGGAAGGCTGCTGGCTAGGGACGGGGAAAGGGCTGGCTGAGGAGCTGAGGAGCATGTGGTTTAGACGTGAATGTGTTCTACTTGTCTCTCGACAAGTAAACATAAGCAATCACTTTAACATGTCCGACTAAATATGATTGTCTTCAAAGTAACATTTTCTAGTTATGTTTTGCTTTTAATGTCAGGACTCGGAAGTCTGTCTTTCTCCAAAGCTTGTCAAATGTTCTTCTGTATCCCACCCACAGTGGCCTCCTCCTCCTCCACCTCCTCCTCCTCCTCCTCCTCCTGCGGCCTTTCAGCTCAGCCTGGCTTCCTCTGGCTTCCACCTCCTCTCCTCGCTCCCTTTTGTTTGCAAAAGGAGGTCTAGGCGGCTAGACGATGGAGTCCCAATCAAAGTCATCCTGGATGTCATCAGCTGGCATGCGATGCATCTGGAAGTTTCTGGTAGGTATCATGTGCTGCTGGTTCATCTGTGCATGGTGTCCTGGAGAGAAAACAGATGGAAGGAAGAGTCACACTTAAAAAGAGAAGAAGGTGTGAGTACATTTTCCTTTTTTTAGCTGTTTCTTCATGTCACCTGTCATTGTGGGTCCTGTGCCGCTCATGGGGGGCAGGTGGGGATATCCTGGAGGACCCATCATGGACATGCTTTGTCTGGAGTCCATGTAGAGATTTCCTGACAAGAGAATAAGAGCAAATCTTTTTTAGAAACTTAATCATACTAGACAACATTTACATTTTTAACAGGTAACAAGAGTTGTTTTGAGTTACTGTTAAAATAATATTAGGAAACAAGCGGGTAAGCAGGGCTCAGTGAACATATGAGCAAAAATTGATTTAACTTCAGGCAGATGGAAGTTTAAGTGAGATTTATTTATTAATTTATTGGCTTTCTAGGAAGTATTAAAAGACTTTTTTAACAAAAGTTCTGTGTGAATTTATATCCTTACAGGTTTATACACATTTCTTCAGTCAGAAAGAGCTCAAAGTGATATTGACATTGCAGTTGCTTTGAAGTTCCATATACTGTAAATTTACATGATCTTTCTCTGGAACATAACTAGATAACAGGGCGAAGGTGTAAATGCCTGAAACTACAACAGGCACTCATCACAACTACAAAAATGTGACATGCATAAAGTCGTAGAGTTAAGGATCTGGTGTTTAACCTGTGTTGATGTGCTGGCTGGGTTTGTTGGGGTGCATGGAGCCATGACAAACAGGAGGCTGCACTGCCCCCTGTGGCTGGATAACACCGGTGCGGGCAAAAAACTGGTTAATGGACGAGCAGAGGTCTGCGATCTGGGTGGGTTCCAGGGACCAATTGTTCAACTCCGCTTGTCTCATACTCTCTCTTAATCCTTACAAACAAGAAAACACACATTTATAGACTGAACAACCCGAATTAGTGACAGTGTCTGTCTAGACTAAAATGCTTTTGTGATTATGAAATGTATGAAACTGTGCCAACAAACTGTCAAACGAATATAAATTTAGTAAATGAGAAACTAATTTACAAACATGAAGCACAAACTTTCATTGCAATATGTATTCATTATGTCAGTAACCTTCAGTGGGTGATATTTAAAAAACATCCTACCTTGCAATCCTAGACTGTAATTGGATAAACTGACCTGCTGAGCTCAGTGTTTTGGTAATTAAACTTGAAGGCAGTGTTATTTAATTGAAGAGCTCAGTTTAATTAAACTCGTAATCAACTCCACAGTGTCAACACTTCAGCACTCAATCAAAAGCTGGGGCAGTACTGTACTATCAGCTCCTGTCTTAGAATGTTTGCTTCTTCTTTTATTTAAAAAAGTGCTAATCTTCAACGAATAAATAAAATGTGTTTTAGGATTTTTCTTTGTCTAATATTTGTTAATGCAGTAAGGCCTGTTTGTTGTGTCCAAACTGCACCTTGGAAAGGTGAAAGGTCGACATCAGCCCAGTTATAGCTGCTTGCAATACGACAGCTTTCTTTCAGTGCATCCAGATTTGGGTACCAGTCAGACAGTAAACCTGCAACACACACAGGATATACTTCTGTAAAATTACAAGGAAAGAGATTTGAAGGATTCAGGTCATTTTGGTTCCAACAACAAGTTCACTGGGGGGACAATTACAAATTTAGTTCTTAATTACAGAATTTACGGACAACTGCACAGTAATTGCTTCTGTAATTGTTATTTACTCTGGGTTAGAAAATAAGACCGGATGATGCATTTTCTTTGGAGTCACTTTTTATAGCCGTACAGGCCGTCTTGTAGTGCCAAATGAATGAGAAGGTAACACCAAATAAAACAGTTTATCAGGCTTTTAAAAAGTTCAGCACCATATTGTGGCCACTAGGAGGAGCAAGTCGACTCTGTAAAAGCTACTTGAGTCACTGGATGCAGCATTGCTTTGTTCTCACCACAGCACAGACAAAAAATAAGTTGATGACTTACAATTTACATCCTACAACAATTTCTCAATGCTATCTGACGAACAAAATGAGGACTGATGCAAAACCATATTCAGCTGTGAAAATTTGTTTTTCCTGGTGTGTCTGTGATGGACAGATGAAGAGGAAACAGCGCAGCGACGCTGCTTTAAAAGAAGACGCTGACAGACAGAGGGGTCTTACCTGTGTTGCAGGCCATCTGTTGCTGGGTAGGATGGGGCTGGTGGGAGAGGCTCTGATGTTGCTGTCCATGCTGAGAAGGGTGCTGGCTGTGCTGCGTGTGTTGGGAAGGATGTGGTGTGTGTTGCTGTGGGTGCTGGCCGTGGGATGGGTGCTGCCCGTGCTGGGAGTGCGCAGCGTGCTGGGGGTGCTGGGGGTGCTGTGGGTGCGGACTGTGCTGGCTGTGCTGGGCGTGTTGGCTGTGTTGGTTGTGGGGGCCGCCGTGCTGCGGGAGGTGCTGTGCGTGGGGCGAGCCGTGGCTGGGGTGGGCTTGGGCAGGATGGGACAGGGGCACCTGGCCACTGTTGGCAGAGTGGCTGTTGGGGTGGCTGTTGGGTTGGTTGTTTGACAGGCTGTTCTGAGTGCTAATGGTGCCACTGGGGGAGTGCTGATAGGAGCAGGAGGTGTGGGTCTGCTGGGAGGAATCTGACGGTATGCCCATTAGACCTGGGAAACAAAAACACATTACAACAAAGCTTGTATTTGCACTGAAATAAACTGTGGATAACAGAATTAAACAGTAGCGCAGATCATTTATAGAGCTTCAACTCACTTTAAATTATTCATTAATTTGTAGATTATTTCTAAATTTAGAGATTAATTATTTAGTCCGTAAAATGTCCAAATCAATGAAAAAAGCCAATTACAATTTTCCAGTTCAAGGTAACATCTATAAATATCTTGTTCTTTCCTTGTCAAAAATCTAAAGATAGTCAATGTACAATTACATAAAACAGAGATAATAAGCAAACATACAGAAAAGACTGGAGGAAGTAAATGACTTGAAATTTTGCTAGAAAAAACCGCCAAAACAATAAATTGATCATTAGAAGAGTAGAAAATATATTTTCAGTCAATCAACTAATCACCTATAGGCCAATTGCCAGTGCTCATTTGTTTCAATTTCTTAGTTGCAAGGATTGCTGCTTTTTTAAATTTTATATTGCTGTCATCGTAAATTGAATAAATTTGTGGGTTTTGATTGTTGTTTAAGAAAAAGAAATGTTATAGATGTCACCTACAGGGTCTGGAAATTATTCAAACTAAAAATAAATGACAAATTTGCTGAGAATGAAAATATCTGTAGTTGAAGCTCTGGTTTTTAAAAAGAGACAATCAAGTCCACCACAGATATCAATCAAAGGGTTCAGATCATGCTAAAGTGCATTTTACTACTTCACCTCAAACACAAAGAGAGTCAGGGTTTTCAGATGCAAAAACAGCCACTTAGGGCCTTATATCTTAACATCTTATAATAATGGGATATTGGCCTCTCGTGTTTAAGTACTTCTACACTTGAGACAGACCAGCTGCCATTTTGTTGTATCAGGGAGTGACTCAGCATTAGTTGTGTCTCTGAGGTTCACGAGCTGAAGCTGCTGTCGCCTCTCCTCTCCAGCTACACAGCTCTGGATTGTCTTTGACAAATTTATTGTGCTGCTGCACGGCTATCTAACAGACATGACTGGAGCATGAGCATCTGCACACCCAACTGCAATCATCTGAGTGGCAGGGAGTGGTCTTAAGAGGTCCTGTCCTTCACAGCTTTGGCACAGTAAACCTATTTCACTGGAGTGCTTTTAGAACTGACTCTGGCCCTGCACCTCCACAATCGGCACGTAACACTCACTGCAGAGGTGACAAAGGTGCATCTCTTATCAGCACAGAAAGCCCATTGTCCAACCAGGGAAATACAGAAAGCAATTAACGCGGCACCGGAATAATAATGCGAGCTCATTACCTATTATCAAAGCCAGTGAATTAGCTCACTGTCTACAGCGGCAGAGTGTGAAATCCTCTAGCTCGATTATTTACGCTTTTTAATTGCTGGAGCTTGTCTGACTAAGAGATTTCACTGTTATGCACATAAAAAAGGTAACAACTTTCAACTAAGGAAACACAGATGATAGATTAAAGGAGAGGAACTCTTTGAAAACATTAGCATGGAATGCATTTGATTTGTGAAAGTAGGTTATACACAGAAAGCTCAGTCTACTTTGCTCATAACCCTCTTGTCAAGTGCTCTTTGTTTATCAGTCAATCAGATTACAAGCAAAAATGCATTTTGTTCTGCTGGGACTCACAGGCTTTTGGAAAGCTGTGCTCTATCCACCACCATGTATTATACCATAAAAATTCCCCATCATTATGACAAATGAACCTCAAATCCAACAGATTTATTGAGCACTTGGGCTGCATGTTACCTCTTCCACTCCTGTGGTAAAACACAGAGTACAGGAAAAAACATTTCTGACATGACAACGCTGAATGCTTTAATGTTATTTTAAAAACTATAAAGCAAGAAGTATTAATTCTGATCTACCATGAAATAAATGTAATAACATCTCTTAACATCCTCTAATGAAATATTTAAGACATGAACCCTGCTTCTGAATATGAAATGAGACCTTTCTCACATTGCTCCAGCAAAACCCGATGAAAATACTATGCTATAACACAGTATAGATTTCCATTATCGGCTACTTGTCCTGTTGAAGACCTGCTCACTTCTCAGTAAATCTAATTAGTGCTTAAAGACTCTCTATAGCTTCAGCGCTTTTAAACAAATCCACATTAGGAAAATCATTCTGAGAATCTTCCTGTTGCTTAATAAATGAGGCTTAGGCTCTCTAGGTTTCCACTTGATGCTCCATTGAGGCCACTCACCTTGTTGGCTAAAGGACTGCTCAAAAACAGACTTGTAAAGGCTGCGGAAGGAGGCACTGAGATCTTCAAATTCAGAGAACAGGAGCTGCTTATCCCTGTCGGGCATGTTGTACTGGGACTGTGGGGGCTGCTGGAGGCTCATAGACTGGGACACAGGCTCTGGGTGACTGGTCACCTGCGGAGATAAAGGGATAAAAAGATTTATAAAAAAGAAAAGCAATACTAAGCACAAAATAAGATCATGTTTAAGTGTTTAATCTGCAAAAGATTTTGTAAAAAGTACACTGGCTACAGTTCAGTAATATCTGCACCACAGACTACAGGGTCCACTGATGCTAAGGGGAGCGTGCTATAACGTTCAAACGTACACATCAATAACATATATATACTCTTTAAAGATACCCTGATATGCTCATCTGGTCATAGAGCTGCAAAAACAGAAAAAAGAAAACCTCTAGAATATTTCAAGCAAACTGGTGGCTCATGTCAATTCACACTGCAAATCAAATACAAGGATGGTTCGATTCTGCTGATGAGCCACTGTAAAAATGTTGTTTTCTTTCGGTAGAGGTGGCAGTCAACACAACATGTAAAGAACAATTACACAAACCGTGACAATCTAAGTCGTGCATATCGCCTTGGCTCACATTACATTAAGAGACCAATTCGAATGGACACAAACCCAATACTCAGGTGGCCAAGCAAAATGTATTTAAAACAAAATCAATAGCAATACCTTGCACAAATAAGCAACCATTTTATCCATGTATTTGTGTGGGCAGTCAATGTTATGCACTGGCCCTGGGTGTGAGACAGAAAGCATTGTTCCCCTCCAGCAACGAGGTTGTCGACGAGATTCATCACAGCGAGAGCAGCGATGCAAAACCATTGCTATTCCACAAAGCAGGACCTGACCCGTGTACACTGTGGGCTTGCATTACAAGAGAGGTCACGTCCAATTTTTGATCATAACATCTTCCTCTTCCAAGATGTGGGCAGGCTGCTGAAGTGCAAGGCTCACAGTCTGGCTGGGGTAAGAGTGAAGAGGTGATAATAAAGCCAGAGTGTTTACTGTGAGCTGCTGCTTTGGCTCTGAGAGATAGAGAGTGAGTGAGCACATCCATCAGGCTGAGCCGATCGATGCCCAGAGCCTGGAGCAGGGAGCACTCTAGGATGCGGGAGGACCACACCAAAGAGGGGGCATCTCTGGTGGGAGGACATCAGAAGAAGTGCTTCTCTTTGTCTCGCTTCCAGGAGCGTGCACATTTTTCTCTGTTTCCCTTAACCCCCTTCCTGATGTTGTACTCCAGCGCATGTCCACCGTGAACCTCGGTCTATTGCCGTCTACGGCAGAGCTCTGAAGAAAGCCTCGTGGGGTTTGCCGATCAGATGAAATATGGGATACAGTACATTTTCTAAGTCTGGCAGTGTTTTATTTTCCATTCATTTAGTGACTGTGGCTCCCTCGCAGTTCGAAAAATGTTAATAAAAAAAGAGTTTTTCATTTGGCCCTTGTGCTTAGTTCAAAAAGAAATCAATTACACCACATTTATTTAAATATCTTGTTATAAATATCCTACGAAGAGGTTTCCATGAGCTGCAACATCAACAACCAGAATTATCAACATCCTACACTCTATTCTCTCTTTAAAAAACAGAAAGACTGCAGTGTATTTGTGTAATGGTATCCAGGATGCTACAAAAGGAATTTATTTGTTTTGTCTTTGAACCGGCAGTTCATAATGTAGCTCGATAGGTACAAATTGAACCAGAAGTCTTCACAAGTCCACACACCTAAGGTAACCAGACTTGCAACGATACTCCAAAATAAAGGAATATAAATGGGTTAGGTGGTCTGTTTGTCAAGATGAATATGGATCCAAGCAAACTTGCTCTCAGTTCTTAGCATATGGTGCATCAGATGTATGGCCGAGGAAATTAGCTTTTTGACACCTGCTTTGTGCTTTTTTTGGTTCATGAAGATTTTGGGTATTTTCAGACTGGAGGCAGAACTTTTTATCTGTAGTGTCCAGTATAGAGATGACAAGATATAAGGGGAAAAAAATACTGTAATTGAATGATGCATCTTTTGCTCTGGTCTCAAACTAGAGATACTGCTGATCATAGTCAATGCCACTGATCACCAGGGACCTCAAATAAGTATCTTTTAATAAGAGGCAGTTTGAGTTCAGGTTTCCTACAGGCCATTTTTAGATTTTAACATACATGAAACTCAACAATATGTCCCTCATCGCTGTGTCACTGTGAAGAGTGGTCTTACCGGTGTATAGCTGTGCACGCTACCCACACTGTTGAGATTGACGGAGGCCAGACTCTGATCAGACAGGCTGTTGTTAAGGCTGCTTCTTGGACTATCGCTCCCTTCCTGGTCTGTGTTGTACAACGCCACCTGAAACACATACATGCGCTTTAGTTTTTTTTCTCAAAGACAACAACAAAGATACACACACCCACACTCACATACACACATTAATGATAGCCAATGTCATCTCCACTCTTGTTGATGTCAGCACTTCATTGAAAAAAAAAAGACTATGAAATAAAATGTCAATCTTTATTTGAACAATGTAATTAGGAATGGGAATGTAAACCCTGGGTATGTGTGTCCTGCATGCAATGATGTGCTATAACAGCAGAGTAATTTCTTTTAGCTTTATTGAGAGTGTGTGTGGGAGATGCAGGGTGCTGCTGAACACCCACCACAGTCATTGAGGGGTTCCAGCTGAATGTGTAAAGGGGTCTGGAGACAGCTGAGACATTCCCATCACTAAAGGTCACACTACTGGCGATGTCAGCCACATCTGCTCACCAACCGCAAATCCGTTTGGGACAGCTAACAAAGGATTTCAGTGCAGTCGAGACACTGACCTTTCAATATAGCAGCAAAACTAGCCGAACCACTTCAGGATGACAATCTTAATTATCGTCTAACAAGGTTTAGTCCCCCCACCCTTCTCAAATAAAGTGCACCATCAGACAATTAAGGCAATAGTCAGAAGAGTGATCCAGATAATGAAATTAATGATACCCACAGAGAATAGCCCATGTGTTGAGTTTTCTATTGTGAGAACGGAATGGCAGCAACGCACTGATGGTATTGCAGTCGAAGAGGACCTGGCATTCTAAGACTGGAGTGTGTGCATGTGTTTGTTTGTGTGTGTCAGCCCATGACTGAGTGCAGCATGGTGGCTTCTGCTCATCACTCTGAGTGGAACAGAGTGGGCTCTGTGCTCAGCACAATGTGACAGCAGTGGCAGCAGCCTTCAGGCAAGCAGACTGGGCTGGCCCTGCCCAGCACCCTGCCCCTCAACAGCAGCAGCGGACTGAAGCCTCTTGTCTTTCTTCTGAGGCGTAACGAGCTACCACAGTGACCACAAGGAGGCAAGGAAACCCAGGCAGCTCTGATTGCCTTCTCTGCTCCGACTGGCCGGCTGACTAACATGCTGGTACAAATCCAGGACCCACACATGCGGAGTGAGAGCGTCCGATCATATTAAGCTTTTAATATGGAGCTTGGCTCATGAGCTGGTAAAATGAGATAGAAATACTGTGATTTAGAAAACAGAGCTGCTGAATCCAGACAACACTGTACAAGGAAGAGGAGCGAGGCTGAGGGAGAGGAGAATAGGGGGGTAGTAAGAGAAGCTCATTAGTCAACTCTTGCCTTCCTCCACTCGGTGTGGGCTTGGCTCCAGTATTCATTAGCGTGAAGGGGAACTCAATGAGCAGCTAAGACTGAAGGCTTAAGCACATCCACAAAATCAGCCCTACAATGCTAATCAAAAACAGCGCGCAACAGAAATATAAATGTTATGTGTAATGAAGTCATAAAACAGCCTTTCTTGCCTTAAGTCTCTCACTGCGATCTATTTTTACTCCACTCACCCATAAAGTGTGATGATTTCAAAACCTCACTGCTCTGTGGTTTCTGCAGACCCCAAAATCCCCTGAGTGAAGACGCCCACTCAAGCACGCATCGTCACAAACACCCAGTTACATCTCACCCACATACATAGAAGCATGCACAAACACATGAAAAACACACACACACATTTCTACAGCTACAAATGTGCACAAAGGTAGGGATAACACAACGACATACAAAAACACAGACTGAGGCAGGCATGCTCATACAGGCAGCAGCGGCTCCACAGTAAATACTGTGTACGGTGTTAGCTAGCAGGCAAGCGAGTCAGAGTTCTATTCTTAGCAGTGAATTAAGTAAAAAGCCAGAGGTGTCTTTTACACGGGGGCCTAATCTGGAGCATGAGACATGGATTATGAAATCAAAGCAAGATTGGCCCAGGTGTCTCCAACAATGCCGGCTAGTGTTCAGCACAATCCCTGCATGCAGGATTGAAGAGACAGGGAGAGGCAGAGAAGAGAGAAGGAAGGGATATGAGAAAGAAGGAAGAGGAAAAAAAAAAGGCCAAACTATTCATCAGCAAATACACATCCAACAATCCCCTCTTTTCCTTCATCATCACACTTCAGTGCCAGGGTTTCATCACATTCACACCAATGTTTAGGTCTGCCTCAGAACACAACCTTTGGAGGGAGAGAAAAATCTGCGTCTAGTGTGTGAGAAAGGCACAAGAAAGGGGGGAGCAATCTTGTGAGGAATGTGCGACAGGAGAGAGAGAGAAAGAGATTCTTGCTGGTTCAGTAGTCGTCTTGCCAGGGTCTTCCATTGGTCTATCTGAGAAGGCGGGAATGAGGGAGAGAGACTGGAATAGAAAGGGAGAGAGAAAAACAGAGAGAGGGAATTCCTGTGGCTTGGCACACTGCACCGAAAGAGGCGTGGCCTGTCGTGCGTTTACAGTGTAAGACAGTGAGAAACAAGCTCTCTCCGAGGAGTTAGGGCCTTAGATCTGTTGCTATTACACTTTTTCTTCTGTTCACTTTACTACTCTTTACAGGTTTTGTCACAATCAAGTAAACAAAAAGAGACAAATCAAAACTTATTTTCATCAGCCCTTGGAATTTCACAGTAGTCGTGTTTTGTGGCGATTTAATGTTCACTGCTCGTTGCTCGTCTGAGTTATTTGACTGGAGGTATGTGATGGCAGGAGTCCAGACTCTAAACTGTCAGCTCTTTACATTAGGGCCTCATTATGCTGTCACTGCTGGTGGAGACTGGTGCTGCGGCAAGTGCTTGTTTGTAGCAATCAGAAAGGAAAAAGGGTCATCTTTCTCCACACTTTGGCCCATGAATCTGCTTGCTTCAGCTACGTGAGAAAGTGTGCATTCTCCACAGAAGCAGCCCCAAACTACACATCACTGAAACACTTGTTAAAACAAGCTAAAATACTCTGTAACATACTCTACATGCATGTACACACAAGCTGTAACACATAATGGTTTCTGTTTAGACTTTCGATCCCTTGTCACACACACTACACACACAAATGCACACACCATGCCAACTCCTCTTTCCTGTGAACACCCCTGCTCATGTTAAACAGTTTTTTTTTTTGTAATGCTTGCAGCAAATGAATAAGCCACTCTGGTAGGCTTTTTAAAAGTACACCTGAGAGCTGCCCCCACTGGGCTCAGAGGATGAGAGCTTAAGGTTAAAAAGCCTATTTAAATTTCAGGGTGAGCAGCACACTCACAGCTAACAGCTAACAGTCCCTGTAGCTTTGCTCTGTGATGTACAAGTGTTTCTAAGCTTTCACAATTATTAAAAAAAAAAAAAAAGCAGAGAGCAGAAAGAACCAGCAGTAGTAGTGGTCACCTGTAATGTGGCCACAGACTGGGAAACAGGACTCTGGCATCTACATCCACTACAGGTGCAAATACAGGCACCCAGTGCAACATTTGGTGTATCCTATTGCAAGTCTACACGGGACTGTGTAAGGTCTATCAGGTTGAAAGGTGCTAAGTATCAGTGTGGGCATCATATTTCCGTGCTGAAGATAACAAGAGCCTGCTGCCTGTTGTTGTAGAGGAAAAGGTGCTGCAGTGCAGATAGTTGTGTATTTTGGTGTGGGTTGCATTGCAGAGAGGCTTTAGGCATATGAGCTTGTGTGTGTGTCTGTTTGTATGTGTGTGTGTGTGTGTGTGTGTGTATGTGTGTGTGACTGTGTGAGCATCTCCCCTCCACTAGAGTGCTCCTCTCTCTGTGGGGAATAGTGCTGTAGGTGGTTGGAGAAGTGGGTGGGGTCAGGGTGCAGCCGTGTAGCCAGGTGTGTGTTGGAGCTGGAGGCTGGATGGCTGGTTGTAGTACCTTGTTAGTCACAGTGTTGATTGCCAGCGTTGGAGAGGCACTTCCAGAGATCATACACTCCATCCCCAAAGACCCCCCCGCCGGGGTTGTGGGTTTCGTGGGGGGGGGGGGGGGGGGGGGGGGGTTTTATCACCAAAAAAAAAAAAAAAAAAAAAAAAAAAAAAAATCAACACTATCCAATTATTTAACACATGGAGTCCCACTGCAGCTAGCAAGACCTGTATTATGTTAGTGACAATTTTTCTACTCAAAACAGATCAAAATCCATCTGCACAATACAAACAAATAAAGCAGAACTATTGTCATATGACAGAGTAACACCTTTATTTAGGTCACATTTGAACTGTGCTTTCTGAGAAGATGGAGACAGCCGCCATCCCCACCCTCACCTCCCACCCAAACTAACACACACACACACAAACGCAAGCATGCATGCCCTCGTCTTCTTGTATAGACGCACTGTTGTGAGAGATAACTCTGCCATGCCTGTCTCCCAAAACTGCTTACTGTAAGAGGATTGGCTGCCAACAATACCATTTTTAATTCATGATAAACATAAATGAGATTTTACAAACTCTCAATTTCAATGTCTGAGACTTTTAATGGAATGCCTTGTAGGCAGACAGTGTCTAGATGGGGGGGGGGGTTCACAGTGCAGCGCATGTGTCCTACAGAAAACACACTCTTCGCCTGGTGCGTTCTTTTGTGTCATGCTCAAATGAACAGAACTGCATCAGGAGAGCTTAAGTTGAAACTGTTGGCTGAGTTTCATATGAAAAAAACACTGTACACTCCTGTACCTTCAACCATTTTTGCATATACAATCTCACACCAGCAAACAGACGCACTTTGCTCAATGAATATGACGGTATTTCTATGCTGCAGGGAGACAGCATTAAAGGCATGTTAAGTTTTATGTAGTCTCTGTGCTTGTTTATGTGCTTGGTAGAGACAATGGCGTGTGTTAGCCTGTGCACATGAGTCGGCCTCGCCAGCCACAAAATCCTCCTCTCCTCGTAGCCTCTGGTCAGCCACACTGTGGGGAAGGAGGAGACAAGAGACTGCTGCGTCTGGATGCCCCAGGGCCAGGTCAATCTGAGCTGCTCACTAAACACTCTACAGCTGTATGTAACGCTGGACGAAACTCATCCATAATTAAAGACAAAAGCTCCTGCTCAGAATAGCCGGCGTGCACAACTCTGCATTAATTGCTGTTTGTTAAAAAAAGTGAGTGCAGAATGTAATGTATGTAATGGCTGCCTGGGGCATAGTTTATTAATAAGGACCCCACTTCATGACAGGCTAGCAAAGCAGCATGGAGAGGCAGTTACATAAAGTCTGGATATTAACTCCTACTGGTGTGTGTGTGTGTGTGTGTGTGTGTGTGCGTGTGTGCGTGTGTGCGTGTGTGCGTGTGTGCGTGCGTGCGTATGTGCGCACGCATGTGTGTGTGTGGTAGAGAAAGGGTGGGAGAGTAAGGAGGGTGAAGAAAACTGAGGCAAAAGTAGAGACACGGAGGCACAGATGAATGCTAAACCATGTAACGATGGAGGGAGAAGCCTAAGCAGAGAGAGAGTATATGAAGAGAAATGTCTTTTCTTGGTAATACACAGAGTTTCTCTCATCACACTCACCCGCTCTCCAGATCTCGGCCTCTTCTTTGGCCGCGTAGGCAAGGCGTCCTCCTTTGGGTTGGTGTCAATGGCCCAGTAAGAGCCCTGCAGACAGAAGAAAAACCTGTGAGCTGGTAAAACACAACAGATTGCTTTTTTATGTGACATCACTAAGCTGATAGCACCGGACTGACACCCCTCTGAAGTGATAGGACATGAGCATCAGATATTTTTTTTGCCACTGCAACTTACCTGCTCTGAAACAACAAAATTTTCAATTCCAGAGGCCTCATCTGCCCTGCTTAAGTCTTTCCTATCAGCTTAGGCCTTTATTTGAGTTGATAGATGTGAGTTGTGCGCCGTGTGGGTGGGCTTTGTTAGTAAGGAAGGCTTGGCTTTTCCTCCTCTGCGGCTGCTCCTCAATGAGAGGCTGGTGAGGGCAGCTGGTGGTGGTGAAATGCTAAGCCTTTCCTGAAGCCCTACTTCCTCAGCCTCAGGTAGTGAGTCAGAGCGCCGTTGCCAAGGATGAGGGCTCCACAGTCTCAGCACAGGATTCGAGGCAGCGCTAGCCCTGCCGTGTTGCTTTCTTCTAAGGTCTGAGCGAGGCTAATCAAGGAGAGAACAGTTGGGGCTGGCTCTGGGGCTGCAGTGAGCAATTCCACAACCAGGCTGCATTATTTATCTTTGCATTCCGCCCCATTTAATTTATTTTTCAATGGTGTTCCTCCTCGAAACCAACAGGAAAGCAGCTTACAGTACAGATTTTTACCCTAAGGCCCAGCAAGTCCTGAATTTATTTTTAATATTTCATATGGCCCTTGATAAAATCTCAATTGTCGAGAGAAAGTGAGATCAGGACCTTTAAAATTACTTCCTTAGCAGAGAGAATAATTGATATTTCCATAAGAAATTCTCTGTACAACAGGAGAGGCCATAGAACTGACTGTATCTCAAGTATCAATACAGTAACTGTTGCATAAACAATGGCCTGCTCTTTTTAAAGCCAACAAATCTGTTATTTTTTACAGCTCACATGCACCCTGCTGCAACTGTTATAATGAAAAGCCAAGGTTGGCCCATATTCATCAGGGGGTTTAAATGATAAGTTTTAATATGTGCAAGGCTTTGGGGTCAATTAACATTTTCCTCAGAGGAAAGAATAATTCACAGCACAATCAACCAAAGATGAAGAAACATCTCATTTATGTAGGCTTTGGTAT
Organism: Acanthurus lineatus; assembly: GCA_029814665.1. Lineage (NCBI taxonomy): Eukaryota > Metazoa > Chordata > Actinopteri > Acanthuriformes > Acanthuridae > Acanthurus > Acanthurus lineatus. Next base: position 11,570,150 of record JAPZDV010000012.1, on the reverse strand, counting down.
AATAAAGTGGAAACCCTTATTGCACACCAAAGGTTATTTACAAGTGACATCACTAAAAAAATCTTTGTAAAAAGTGAGAACATGTGTCACTATATATGATCCATCTCTGTGGTAAGATGCAGGGGTTAATTCCATGAATATACTGATATAGATGTTTCAAAATTAGGAATAACGGAGACAAAGCCAGGCTTGGTGGTGTTTCTTTTAATTATGGGGGGAAGAACACATTATGTTAACCCTCATGGGGGAAGAGTTTCTGTGTTTCCCCACACCCACCCCAAGAGGGTTGGCAGGAAAATAGAAAACCATATAAAGAGTCAGTAAATTATTCACAAATATACTGCAATATACTCTAGCAATGCAAGGCAAAGTGTGTCCACGGAGTCTGGAGCAACAACATAGCAAAGCCATATTATTATCCGCAAACATAAAACAAAAGCTGCTATTAAGACTTTTTTTCTGAGATACGGATCCTTAAAACACATTTGCTCTCTTCCCATAAATGACGCAGCTCATTTTCATAAACCAACATAAATTATGTCACCTAGTTCCCCTTTTGTGTGTAAATATAGGAAGGACAAACACAACAAGCACACCGGTCATCCTGGAAACTCCAGGCCAAGACATAAACCCAATCAAAATAGAGACTATTAATGGTAACCTGCACTGGCTGCCTTTCTACCTCTGAGGTAGACAGGGTGTGTGTGTGTATACAATACCAACTGTCATCTCTTACACCATCTCAAAGAGAGAGACAGACAGGGAGCGACATGACTCTCCTATCTCATCCAACCAGCAGTTCTCATATTCCTGCCACATTACAATATTGATGCAACATATCAAGAGCGGCTAGCGCCTCTTTGAAGTTGTCTTTGGGGGGAGGGGAGTGAGGAAAATTCCAAATTAAACATTAAGGATGCGAGCACGTTGGCCATGCATTTGGAATAGGATCCATACAGCAATAGATTATTTTGTATTTAGTGGAGCAGCTCCCAGGAGTGTCAATATCAGAGGATTACAGCAAAACATGAAATTAGCATTCAGTCCCCATCCTCTACACAGCTAGGCGTAGCTCTTCATGCATGTGTCGGTGTGTACGTGCGTGTGTGTGTGTAATTATTTGCGCGGTTCCTAAGCATATGTAGTGTATGCTCTGACAGAGCCAGGATGAAATCTGGGTTAGGCCTATGCTCACCCTCATAGGTCTAATATAGGCCCATAGGCTCCTTCTTCATGAAGCACTCAGTGAACCAGGGGACACTACTTATCAGGTTGATGCTACAACAGACTGAAGTAAATTCAAGCTAAAAATGCAACTGTAGGTAGCCCTACTGAGAATCAAATGTCAAATTAACATGTTGGACCTCCTTGGACGTCCTATTATAGACAAGAAAAATGGCAGACAGAGAACTGAGCAGGGAGCAAATGAGGCCTGATCTTTTTAGTGGATTTAACACCTTGAGTAAGATTTTGGAAATGACCTGACTTCTACCCTGTGAGGCCCCATCTCTATCATTCTTCTGACTATTTTTTTTCCCACATCCACATCTGCTGTCTATGCTCGTCCAAAAAACTAGTCTCTCCTTACATTTGAAATGCAATTCTGCGGGGGTAGAAGGTTCATAATAGATTAAGAGCATGCCATGCATTTCCAGACTGTCAGAGTCCTGGAAGCCATTCAAAGGTAACATTTTTGTTTTTTTAACCAGAGACAGCATGATACACAGCAAAAAAATGTAACAGTAAATTCTGCCAGTTAAGAAACCAAGCACATTCTTTAATTTTTATTTTTTCTTTCATGATTACATGCATTGCTCACTGTTTATAATTAAATTCATGTGTGGAAGCCTTACCTTTCCTGGGTCATCTTTGGAGCGAGGCACTTTGAGAAAACACTTGTTCAATGACAGATTGTGCCGTATTGAGTTCTGTGGAGGAAAACAGACAGAGAGAAAGGTGGCACGGTGAGTGAACACATATCAAAAATCACATTACACAAACAAGTCTGTAGTACTTGAGTGTGGAGAACATCACTGCCAGTAGCAACAAGAGTATACAACTCGCTGGCATGTATCACATTTAGTTTTAGTCACGGCTCCTGTCATCAAGGTCAGCTTGTTTCAGTGAGACCTGGCCTATAACTACAGCCAGATTTCACTCTACATGCATATACAGGACCTTAATCTGTGCACAAAGCCACCAGGAAGCACTATCTTTCATCAATGTCCAACAAACAGCACTCAGCTTGCACAAATATATTGAATTCCACGGGTGCCAAAAATAGGAGCCAGAAGGAATCCCACACTGGGATGGTTGCTGATATCAGGGACTGATATTAATTAATGCTTCAGCGAGCTCCTGTGGGGGCAGGAAATAAATTATGTAGATCATTCTGAAAGTTAACTCATTACAGTGTTACACGCTACTCCACAGCAGTGAAGAGGAAGGTTCATCCAGCTGCCTGATTAGGGAGGCGAGGTGGGCTGAAGTAGCCACAATGGCTGGAGAGCGATGCTCCAGGCCCGGGTTAACCAGCTACAGCACGGCCCTCAGAACCTGCTGGAATCAGGCCAGTGGAGGCCTTTTAAGAGCCAGTGAATGCACACGTTTCTCCACTCCACTTTATGGAGTGGTATTGACAGATGGCCACACTGAAAAGCTGTAGGATTCTCTGATGAGTTTAACGGATGCAGGAGATGAGTGAAGAGAAGCACACAGAGTGAGAGAGAGATAGAAAGAGACAGAGAGAGAGAGGCCTCCAAGTGCAAAAGATGGGAGCTGCTTGTTCAACAGTATAGGCAATTATACCACAGGAGGGATGATAATGACAGCTTCATTGTAATGCTGTCAATCCAGCTGGTTCAATCACTCTGAAATGCAATCCAGAAGTCGTCTTACAAAGTTCCTCAACAGAAAATAAAGAGGAGGAAACTGGCACCATAGTCAAAATAATTCTGTTCTCGTGCCAGAAGGGAATATTTTCTGAAAACGAAACTGAACCCAAAAGCTATCTTTTGAGTATCAAACAATCATCCCTGCAGGCTTGAAAGAAGGCTGGAAAAAAAGTCTGCTTTACAAAGAATTCCTGTTACAATGGATCCCCCAAAATTTGTTGACAATATTGGCTCTCTGTTGCAGCTTGCACCAAGTTGGAGTCTCAACTGCAGGGCAGTGAACCACTTCATACGACCTCCAATCCTCGGCTTAACTGCGCACTCTGGTGCAACTGCTGCACAAAGGAGCACGATGCCCCCGTGGACACTCAGTCCAGTCAAGTCAAAGCTCTTCTCTTTTCTGGCCCTGCAGCAGTGGAAAGAGCTGCCCACTGAAATAAGAATGGCAGAGTTACAGCTCTTATTTTGCCGCAGGCTGAAAATTGAAGTTTTCAGGCTACACCTTGACAGACAAAGCTGGCACTTATGTCTTATTTCTACTTATTTTCCCGAGTAATTGTACTGTAGCTCTGAACATGCTTTTAGTCGTTAAGAATGTTGCACTTCAAAGTTTTGATGACTTCTCACTCTTACTCCTATCAAGGTTAAATGCATTTATTGGTAGTCACTTTGAACAAAAGTGTCTGAAAAAATGAATGTAATGAAAAAATGACAAGTTTTCAGAATGGAAGAAAAATGTCCAATAGAACCCTTTAACTACTACCACTATTCTTTATCTACATGTGTATTTACCAGCAAGCTGTCCTAGGCCTACACACAAATCCATGATCATCTCTAAATTGTACCTACGATTCTCATATTTACAAGATGCGTTGTCAATCCAAGTAAAGACTATTTTCATCATCAATTAATAATTTTTTCTCAATACAATATTAGAAAAGAAAAGGGAAAAAGGAGAAAAAATGCAGTCAAATGTCTTGTTAAAAAACAAGAAGATCCTCAATTTGAAATAATTTAGACATATACAAGTAGTAAATCATCTGTTCAACTTCATATTTATATCTAACTGCAATGATTTGTTGTTTATCAAATATTTTTTGTCCAGTGACTCACTGATCCATTAACCAAGTTTTAGCTCCTTTTTCTCTCTCATTTTATTATTACTACAGGCATAAAAAACGTTCTTGACCGTTACAGCCTCTATTACACATCAGAAACTCTTAAGCGCAGATCTCAAACCACAACATATTTTGATTGGACTGCAGAAAAAACACTGACTGGGTAGTACTATGAGTAAAGGACTTACTGGTTTACCCCAGTGTTGAGTACACATAAACATGACTAGAGACTGTGTCTGCTCTCAGGCTCATAGATGCTCTTGCTTGTTTTATGTCCGGCTGGACTACTTCACACAGGCTGAAGTGAAAGCACCATTACACAGGCCTTGTCCTTTCAGCCACACGTTGTCCCTTGCCTTGTCACAGTTCCACATTTATTCAGATGAATAAAACAATGCGAACGCAGAATTCGATCATGCATAGAGAATGGTGACAAACAGATACGAGGCTCTCCATTTAGCCATTTAGCCTCTGCTGCTTTAAAACCCTGAGACATGTCCAACAGGGGAGCATCTGAGCGGGAGGATGCTTAATGCAAGCTGCACAATGCCATACACACTTAAGTACTTAAAACCCATTTTTCCTTCACAGCCTCTGTTGTGTGTCTGAGTGTGTGTGCCACTTGATGCCAGGCAGACAGAGGCAGCTGCACTTGCACAGAGAGGTGGCTCTATCCATTAAGGAACTTCTGCTGGGCCTAAATCATTGATACAGTCAAGCAGTCGAGGCCTGCTGCTACATTAGAAGTTTACTTTTTCATGAACTCTGCCTGCCTTCTCTCTTCCTCTCCTGACAAGTCCTGTGCCCTGTGACGTCCCATTCTGTGCCAGACAAACTCTTTCCGTTGCTTTAGACACGTGTGTGGTGTGAAAATAACAGGCTGTGGGTCATTAGGAGGCAGAGAGACATACCAGGACAAAGGGGGGCTTTAAAATATTACAAACTCGGCAGGGGAAGAAAAAGAGAACATTGTAACAGCGTCAGGCGCTGCATTTGATAGATCACAGTGTATTTGCTGAGTAGGAGAGAAAGGGGAGAGGAAGACAACGACAGGCTGATGAAAAATTAAGGCCAATTACTGCTGCACATATAAACAATATGTCAGCATTTAAGCAGGAGCTCCTTTGATTTCTCTAAGTCTGTGTGAGTACAAAGGGTTCGCCGTAGACAGTAGGCTACGTTGGTATAAGGGTATAAGTGGATCTACATTACAGAGGGAAGTAAAGTAGGAGGAAGAGGTCATAGGGTGTGAACACTGGTACACAAAGTGAGTCAGACAAAGCTAACTGCAGGGGTCCTGCCCAAGTGCTGCCAAGCATCTACCTGCAACCCCCACAGAGCACTTCATATCCAACCTCAGCACATGCCTGTGTGTGTGTGTGAGTGTGTGTGTGTGTGTGAGTGTGTGGTGTGTATGTGGGATGCCTCCTACACACCTTAAAAAACCAGGCACACACACTGGAACGTGTCTCTGAACAAATGGCGGTGATTTAACACACCAGGACAGCAGTGGAGGCGTAAGCAGCTCCGCCCTCGCTGCCCCCCCTGCTGAGGAGCGCTGCAGCTCAGTAGAAGGGCCGCCAGGGGAAAGTAGGTCAGGCTGACCTCTGCGCTCAGCGTGTCAAACGTTCGGAGTGAGCTAAAGGGACAGGCCATGTCAGAGCCCTGCTCCTCACAGCTGGGGAGAAGGAGGCACCCTGTGCACACGGTCAGGGACCCAAGGGAGCGAACTCCGCATGCTGGGACAGACACACGTATGCACACATACCAGTTATGACATAGGGATGAACACCAGCAACGGAGGGAGAAGAAGAGTCACACTGTGGTCCAACGTGAGTAAATCAATGCCCCCGTAGGTTCCTGGCCTTCCCACATTCACACCATCTTCCTGCAACTTTATGCCTCTAAACAAAGCTTTAAAAAGAAAAAGGAAAAATAAAACTGTGCGGGGGCTCTAACCAACCAACACACGTCCCACTCTTATATTCCCACAACTAAGAAAAAGCAACAAGAGGCATTAGTCCAGTTGTGAGTTTACTTGAAACATTCCTGAGACCAAGTGAGAGTCTGGGATGACCTAGAGGTGCTCTTGAAGTGTTAAGATTAAACTCCAAATGAAGGGGAACTGAAAAGCTGGTGGATTTGCTGCTGTCTTTGTGATAGAAGTTTTTTTTTTTTTTTCTGTAGCGTTGCAGGGTGTGGGAAAATAGTGCATGATGAACGGTGTCAGGATTGGTTAAACATTACAATGACCTTTGCTACAGGAGCTGCTCATAAAGGCAAATATTCAGAGTAAAAATGATTCCTGAGTACAACTCACATTTCTAAAGAACAGGTCTTGGGAGGAAAAAAAAGAGTGCACTGTCACAGTGCCCATATCGTTTTAAGCTCGTTGCTTTTTGCATTAAGTTGACACTTTACACATCAAACATGATAAAGAGAGTTTTTAACATAAAAAAAAAAAAAATCCAAAAATATTTCGCAGATACATGTTGCCACATCCAATATTTTATATGGAGCATCTGTACAGATAAGAGGATCGACAAATCAGACAAACCAAAGCAAACATTCAAGCAGGTACCATCGCTTGGAGGATAGGACCTCAACCTCAAATTGACCTGTCAGCAAGTCTGAATGATGGAGAGATATAAAAGACTTGAGCCACTGCTGTGCTAGATGCTTTGGATCTATTGAAAAATACAGAAATCTCTTGGAGGAATGAATGGTGAGAGGGAGGGAAAGAACTGGTCATTGAGTGGGCGAGTGAGCGAATGAATGAAACAACAACCAAACAAATAGAAAAAAAGACCTTAGGGCTGGCATAATGAACATGAATAGTGCTTACAATATGGTGGTCCGCAGATATCCCTTAAAAGAGATGTCAAAGCAGACAGCGGTGAAACGGTGAAATTTAACCACTATGTCAAAATTATTTCATGCAAAGGAGGAAGTCTGTCTAAAAATTAAAGAATTTCCTGCTGCATGTGAGAAAAAAGCGGCACTAACGGTGTCCCAGTTAATGTTTTATTAATACTTGATTTTTCTTTTATTTGACCTTCTAAGAGAACAAAAGATGGGGGTCTAATTCTGCTGAAAGACAAAGGAACTAAGTGGGGCATTTACTTTTACATATTTTTAGCTCTTTTTTCTATTCAACAACATGCCAAGAATGAAAACCATGATTTGATAGATACAGTATCATTACTAATATGAAGAAGAACTGGACTCATAATCACAAAAACTAGACAAACTTAGTACAGGCTGCTAAACAAGTGACAAAGAGTATGGGGATAAATAAAAAATTAATAAGGAGCTGATTATTTGACAGTTAATTGACAGAAAATTAATAACTATTTCAATGATTGGTTAACAATTTACAAGCAAAAACTCAACTCAGAATAAAGAGACAAAAGTAAAATCATCACATGGACTCATGGGCAGAACTGTACTATTTTGAAGTACACATTATACAGAATGTGTTCAAGTATTAAATCTGTTGCTACAGATTTTGGCAAATTTTATTTCATTATGAGTTTGGATTTGAGAATCGTCAACTACAATATATCTCCAAATGATGAACTCATTCATAGTTATGTTTTAGCCAAACCCAACAAAGAGACAGACTGAAAGACAGACTGAAAGAAACCAAGCAATCCGGCAATAAAGGAAATGGGAAGGAAATCAGTAGAGCCATAGTAACACACAGGCACACACACATACACACACACTCACTCACTCATACACACACGCACACACAAATTGCTGTATTTTTAGGCCTTTGTTATTTTATAAGGACCCTGTGACATGCCCACCAACACAGAACATACTCCTCAGCCTCAGGGATCTGCACCGAGGCCATGGAATGTAGCACCTTCGCTGTCTATTTGTAGTGGATGTGGGAAGGCATGTGGGATGCCACAGCATTCACTCAGCAAGGCACAGCTTTATATTTATTTATTTTTTTTAGAGACGCATATACACAGGTAGAGAAAGGTAAGTTCGTCCAGGTGAAATCACTAGATGATTTAATCCTGTTAGCTGGAGGGAGAGTTGTGACCTTAAGGTCACCAGAACGGAGCTCTTCTGATTGACTGGATGAAAACCTGCTGGGCGATGACAAAGGAGTGTCAAGATGCTTATACTTCAGCGTTTCTGGCACTTAAAACTACTGTCACCTCTCGTTTTACCACGCACATCCACAACATCTACACAGAAATCATGAGACAATCCTGCCTCAAAGGCTCAAAGAGTGGTTGTAAAATAGGTTTCCCTTCGCTTCACTGACAAGAACAATTACATTTAATGCCTGTTAAAGACATATTTAATTCTATTTAGAACTACTTAAGCTTTATCGACAACAATGACCCCTCCCCCACCAACAGCGTACTGTCAGACTCCAGCAGTTTTCCAGCTCACACTGCAAAGCTCTCTCGCATCTAGCAAAGCTACCGAGAGACCCAAAGCCCACTCTCAAATACCAATGAAGTCAACTCTAACGATTTTCAACTTCATTTTTTTTTAACCATCTTCAAAGGCATTTGATCTGCCTCCCTTGGCATCCAGTAGTAATATGTTGGCATGCTAGGTTTTAAACCCCTTAGTCTCTGATCTTTACTCACTTGTATGTAGTTTTAATAAAACATGAAAAGTTTGCTTGCCTGCCACAGAAAAATACATGCCAAGGTGAAAACTGTCATGCATATGATAACCTGTTCTTCAATGCTAAGAGAGCTCTCTGTCTGTATCCATAATGCAAGGAAAATAGAAAAATAAGCAAACCAGAAAAATCCAAATGATCGTTAACTTTTGCTGTATAGACCCAGGTCATCTGGTGTAGCGCACTGAGGTATTATAGTAATTAAAACTCAACAGCCACTTCTGCACAAGGAGATGACACTATGGGGAAATTGTATTTTTCTCCCCCTCCTCCAACAGTGAGCATTTGGCTAAATTAAACCCATTTTTCACTGACAAGCTAATATAATGAGGGCAATACATGCAAAAAAGAAATTAGTTTGATAAGCGATTACATGTGAGGACTCAGAAACAACATGTTATCAAAAGAAGTGAGAACAGTGACGGCAACAACAAAAAACCTTTCAGAACATTTGCAATAGAGAAACGTTTGGACTTTATTACTGAGAATTTTTTAAAGAGCTACAGAGAGCAATTAATGAAATTAAAAATACAGAAGAAAGAAAGAAAAGAAAGAATCAACGCTGTCAAAGTTCCCCTGCCACAACAGGGGAGCCAATTAAGATGACAACTGAGGTCACTGGTTTGCATCAGCCTCCACAGGTGTATTGTTTCCAGAGGCCAGCTCCATACATTCAAACTGCAGGAAAGGTAAAGAGGACAGACAGGGGAGGCCGCAGGTATATAATGTGCTTCATCATTAGCGGAAGAAAGCCTTCTTGAGTACATGTGTAGGGAGAGATGTACATTCTAGATAAATACAAGCAGGGTAGCTAATATCTACAGCAGTCTACGTAGACTATTGCAACGCAGCGGACCTCATTCGCCCGATCCGTCTACATATTAACCACTGTCAAATAGACATTAACCAAAGAAGTCTCCAAACATAAATTTAAAGTAGGCATGGAGCTTACCTGCCTATTCTGATTAAGTATAGAATCCTCCACAACACCAAGTAAGCACTCTAAGCAATCTAACTTTATCTGCCAAGTAATTTTGCTGAGGGTAATCCAGGGATACTGCATCCTATAGAGCTCAGACAATGGGCTGAGCCATAACAAAAACCCCATAGTTCTCCAGTGGCATATAAGAAGTTTATGAATGCTGCACCAAGGATGTTCCCTTTTCAACAGAAGCAGTGGGGTTAGAGACCAAAAGCTCCAATATAAATGTTCTGAACTCAATCTCACTCAGGCACATGCACCCACATTCCCTTCCCTACCTGCTTTGTTGCTGTAAGGCCAACCTTGGAACGGACCTGCAGAAAAATTCAAGGAAAAAAACTTCTGCATTATTTTCTAGGTGCACTCGAGGTTACAGCCCTGGCTTGATGCTATGTTTGAAACTCGAGCATTCCCTTATAAATTGGGAGGCAGTCACTGCAGATTTGAAAAGCTGTGGGGGAAAAATTCACTTAATGCAACACTGAATGGCAGGTCACACTGCAACAAAAGCCCTGAGCCACTCATATGAGGCCTATTTGATCACAGTCCTTCAGAGAGCTATCCGTCTTTGTCTCTCTTTCGCCAATATTTGCGTCTCTCCTACTCTGTCTCACTCTCTCACTCAGAGCCAAACTGCACACAGTCAAAGTGCTTTGTACAACCGCTGGTGTTGCCACACTAACTACACTGCCGCACAGTGTAGCGGGCAGATGTGTAGCATTATTCCATTAAATGGATTATTTTAGAACATCTCTGACCTTCGACGAGGTTGTCATTGGCAATGAACCAAGAAGAACTGAGGGGAACTCATGACGGGCACGGACCTCTTTGAAAATTGGCAGGACTGAGTGATAACACCATTGAACCACAAACCAGTCGGTACAACACAGTGGATTAGGCTGGAATGAAAAGGTTGAGACGTGGCAGGACTAAAATCAAGTGAGGAAAATAAAAGTGTGCCAGATCTACTGCAGCAAACCAAGAATCATGCTCAAACTTAATCTTAAAGAATTTTATCTGTATCAAAAAAATCAGACTGAGCTTGAACAGCTACATTACTGAAAATCCTAAAAATGACCCTTTTGCTGATCCCAATCATTAAAAAAATAAATATGGAGTTATATTTTATGATATCCATTCTGTAGTTGTCTGCTTTTGATAATTGCTGTTAAGTCACCATATAAAATAGGATAACATCTAAAGGATACAGTTAACTCAGTTTCCACATTAGCTGCTGATAAAACATCATCTACCGCTTACAAATCACTTTTGGCTGAGTATAAAAACACCAGACTGTAAATGACATTTCAAGGTAACAGACAGTTTTCTGTGACAGATTGGCCAACACTTTGACACACATTAAATATTGTTATATTGTTCTTAAATCTAAAAATGACAAGTTATCAAAACAATATTGATTTGATCCTAAAGTTATGGGGATGAATGGGCGCAGGGAGGTCGTGCTGATGCTCATTTGACATTCCAAGGGGGGCATAGTTACAAGAGCATACTCTGGCTGTAACTCTACTCTCAGTACCTAAAGTCATCACAAGTTGTATCAGCCTTGTGGAAACAAAAATAACTGGCAGATTCTTAAATGGGTAAAAAGACATGGGATAATGTGTTCTTGGTCACACAAGACAAACTGGGAAACTGGTGCAGTACAGACTGACAATATCAGCAAAGAGAACCGCCGTGCTCAGTCCTGTAAATTGAGTCTGGTTCTCTGAGCGACGCGGGCTCGCACTTTTCTCTTGTGCTACACAGGGTGCTTTTTCTCTCCCTTCCTCCTGCACTGCAGAGGCAGCACAAGGCCATGAAAGATTGGAGGCAAAGTGACGTCCTCTGGTTTATCCTCCCTGAAAGCCTTCGCATGCTCTCAGTTCCACATGAGGGATCTGATGAAAGCCGTTTGTCAGTACGCCACTTAATTATCAGCCAGAAGAAGAGCCTCTGATGCTATCCTCTGACAATGGCTCACAGCACAGCAGCCAGCTGAATACAGTGCCCACTAACAATGAAGAACTGACTGCAGCTACTAATGGTGACGGGGTAGTGCCAGCCGTCCACTTAAGAGTTAGAAAAATTAAGGAACAGCACAGAAAGTCTTTTGTGTGCTACTACAATGTACAGTCTTTTCTTTTACTCCAGTAGCAAGAAACAAATTTTACACTGAAATACCGAGACTGTAAAATGTAATGTCTGGAAGATGAAATGTAAAACAGATCTTCTGAAAACACACTTTACAGAGCAGAGGGAAAAACTGAGACATTGTGACCTTTTAAATTTCCTGCATGTCTTCACAAACATTATGGAGCTTATGCAGCTGCTCAATATGCACGTTATCATCAAACTACAAATAAACAGAGCAGTCACATGCACTTTTTAACCTCCCATCTTTCCATACTAATATTATTTGACTACTGACTGTTAAGGAACAAACAGTGCCTATAGCTATACATCACAATTATTTTTGTATATAAAAAAACAACTTTTATATATTAAAAAGACCCTCAGAGTCAAACATAACATTTGATTATCACGTGTAAGGAAGCTACCTGCCTAGTAAGTGTATTTCTAAAATGACTAGGGTTTGTACATGATATATTCATTAGCAAATGTGAATATCAGATAGATCTGACAGAGGGTTTTTTTTTCTATTAAAAAAATAGGCTTTGTTCTTGTCATGTAAGTAACTGTCGTAACAGTCATCCCTAGTCTCTTGTATTCACACAATCTGGAGGCTACAACACAAGCAGAGAAGAAAGAAAGCCATTTACCATCATCTGTATTAATCTGAGCTGATACTTTGCTTTTCATTAGCAAAGTACATAACTGTAAACGTCCATGACAGACGCAGGGTGATGACTCAGTGTAACCTTGGAATCCCCACAGTAACCTGTCAGCAGGGAGCAACTCCACAAAGAAACAGTGAGAGGCAATGGCTCATTTTATATCACTACCCTGCTTTCATTTACAAACTCTGAAAACAAAAATCCTAAGAGAAGCTTTTTTGTGTTATATATGTGAGATTTGATTTCCTTTTGAAAGGGGATCACACAGACCCACCCTCCAGTCCATTAGCCAAGTTAATGCAGAGCTGCCAGACTTGCTGACCCATTAATAATACATTGCAGTGGTCAAAAGAGGCCAGACACCTCCATGCACCCCTTCATCCCTCTACATGGCCACATTAATGGACTAATTCAGATGCAATTAACTGGCAGGGAGAGGCTGTGGCCTTGCGGCTGGTGGAGCACAGGCTGAAGGGCTTACAGCCAGGGCTTGGATTTTAATCACTGTGAGCACACACATGAACACACACACTGACAAAACAATTTACATACTACTTTGAAGTTGCCAAAACATTTGTACCAATACAGAATGTAGCTTTCAAAACCAAATACCAGAAGGGAAAAGAAAATTAGTGAATATTATTTACACTGGTCATTATATTTAAAAATAATAAAGTTTGGAAGTGGCCCTTGGCTAAAATTCTGTTTGAAATCCAGTGAAAATTCTGTTAATCAATTAAATCTGCAACAACTGATTTTTTTTCATTTGGGAAGACAGATAAAACAACATACTGCATAATTACCTCTAAAGTTGTGATAGCAAACATCAACTGTCAGTTGGAGTTGTAATTTGTGTCCACCCAACAAAGGTGACATCAATATCCACTCTCCTTTTTTACCTCTGTTTTTGTTTCCACCAGCTAATAGGAGGATATCTGGATATTTAAACTGCTTAATGCTAAAATAGGTTCATCAGTTAGTTGTTAATCTTGTTTGTCAACCATACGGAGTTGGTATGTAACATATAGTCAGTATTTGCAGTTTTTTCACTAAGAACAGCTGTCTGCTACAGCTGAAAACACACTTGAGAGTAATGGTGCAAGATGAAAAACCAAAACAACAAGCTTAAAGACACAAAAGTCCAGAGATTAAAGGGAAACAGTTGAGTCTGGTGATAATTTCTATACATAATACCTATTATCCATTATCCATCATGTGATCTATTGTTAAAATTAGAGTATCAACCACAGCACCTTTATCAACTCCACCAGCAATGCTACTCCTTTGGGGACCTTGCCTGTGGAAAAACAGCATCAGACGACAAAGTGTGAAATGCTTACACTGCCCTGCATTCCAGTTTAATTTCATCAGTTTCTTTTTAATGTTTGTCTATTACAGCAAATTTCATTTAATAATGTGGCTGCGGAAACCTGCTCTTTGAGAATGTGACATTGACAAATGAGCAATTACAGGAGCGATATTCACGTGTCACATCTGTGGCCAGCATGACCTGCGATTAGCCTTACTGATGCTGAATGTGAGATGCGAAGGCTAAGCCTGTCAACACAGGCGCCTGGGAAGGCAGCGTGGCCCATTCTGGCATGTCATCCATCACTGGTTCCACTCGGCTGCCACAGCTGTGTCACTGTCCCCCTCTCACAGACCGCTGACCCCACTGAGGACGCACAAGCAGGATGATCAAATATCTCTTTGGGATAAAAGACAACCATCCAGTTTCACTGACAAGGCAGAGGACGAAAAAAAACCCCACTCTTTTCTACGAATCCCCTGCCACAGTGACATCTTTATCAATAAGCAGCATTTAATGCTAGGCAGCAGCTGAGTCGTATAAAGACACATGGCTGCTTGCCTTTTCTTTTCAGAAAAAGCAGGAAATGTGAAGAGCAGGGTGAAGCCATTAGCTGCAGGAGGCTGACACAGAAGGTGAGAGGGGTTAAATAATTGCCAGAGAAGTGAGAAGGTGGATTGAAACAAAGATGAAACAGAACAACATTCGCCAGACGTACTCCCAAGATGATTACTCGCCATGCAGATTTTATCAACATGGCAATCATCAGGGCCAGTCTGCTCCTTTAAAATTTCCATCAGATGTGACTGACTGATAGTCTGGAAGTAAGGCTGCATGGCTGAGCCTCCAGTCGCTCTAAGTGGATACTCAGTAGAGGGCTTACCGCAGTCAAGCTACAGCCCTTTGACCCTATCAGCAGTCCCAGGTTGCATGAGACTTTTTTAAAAGATCCTTCTCCAGCCTCTGCTAATTAGTCCTGCATCCTCTTTCCCTTTCATTTCCAAAAAGGAAATGCTGCATGTACGCCACACTGCTGGCAGATAAATTAGCTGCACGCTTCACAGGAGGCAACCGTTCTTCAGGGAGAGCTGGCTACCTTAATTATGAATATTATTAATTACATTTTAAAAAAGACCAGCAGAAATTGAAAAAAAATCAATCACATTCATACGGCAAGATATTTGCTAAAATCAAATCACACCTTGTTTACTCAAACAAGATGTGAAAACTATATTTCATATACCGACAGAGACAGTAGCAGCAGTAATCAGTCTAACCCAGCTTTGATGAATTTAACAGGGAAGATTCAGTGTTAAAGGCGGATTCAGAGGACTGTGGCCTATTTATAGCAAGCAGAATTCATCAGCGTACCTCTCTCCTTTCTCTGCCTCCTTGTCAGGGCAAAAATCAGTGCACATACAAGAGGCTAGGTTAAAAGGCACCATCTGTGATCGCAATGTAAACAAAGGTAGCCTGATATTCAGACTGAACAGCCATTACCGTACCTCTCCATTATTCAGTCCTACATCGCCTTCTTATTAGCAGCTTCCTGGAGGGGAAGATTTGATTTCACCCCAACCAGTTACTGAGCTAATACCTCCAGATGTTCTGACTATGTTGAGCTTCAAGTTCAACAAATTTACAGAGAATACAGTTTTTTCAAGACAATTTGCTTCAGAAGTATCACACACAGCAGGTAGAGCAAACTAATACACAAACTTACAGAGAATAATAGTTCCCTAAGTGCACTGTTTTCTTGCTTCAGAACACAAGAGGTGCATTAGCACTGTTACATACACATACATATGTACATATGCATACCATGGGTACCTTTACAAGTCAAAGAGTGTTTATTGTCAAAGGACAAATAGCTGAGGCAATAGAGATTTATTAAAGACCGTCCCTGCTCAACCCAGCTTGCATGAACTGTACCTTTTTGGCAGCCTGAGGATACTTACATTTACAAAATAGTTAGCTTAGTTGGCCAACTTTAAATAACTGAACATGTTTACTTATTATTCACACTGTGATAACTGGCATTTTATTTTATAATAGCATTGATTTAAAAGAGTGATTAAGCTGTAACCTTGAATTACTTTCAAATTGTCCTGTTTTGTCTGAGTCTGACACAGCTGGATGTTTCATCAGTTGGGAAAAAAACATTCATCCTAACAAGACTCCAAGCATTGACAGAGGAAATGTACATTGTAAGCTCTTTCCTAAATTGATCATTGGTAAAATCAACGATCAATTAATAAAATAATTTGAATGAATAAAAAAGAAAGAAGAATTGCCTTAACAAACAATACCAAAGCACACTATTTTCCTGAATACATTTTTTCAATGCAACATATTGCATATCCTCTGCTCAGAGCTTTAGACATATTAAATAAACTAAATAACAGATTATATCAACAGAATGGTTACATTTTAATATGTTTGATCAAACTCTCAAAGGCCTTTAAATGGATCTCAATTTAATTGTTATAATCCCAAACGGACAGTACTTAAAAGTAGAGAAAAACTTCCCCAATTTATTTCCAGAAAATCCATCATAGGATGGCAGCACTTACAGTCATAGCAAAATTAAGCTTTTACTGTACATTCCACAAAGACACAAAGGCGACAGCCAGCCATACAGAAAAATGACAGGGGTCAAAAGGCCACTCCAAATCTTTCTATCCATGAAACGATGACTGAGGAGTTTATGAGCAGCTCTCTGTGGCCCCTAATCTTCCCCTCTGAAAAAAATCTAAGAACTATCTAATGATTTTTCCAGTTATGAGTTGTTCTAAAATGTGCTTCAAATTCCTTGCAGTTCATAACTTTAACTGTGACATGAGCCTTATTTTCTTGCCCGACTTTGCTTCAGACTCCAAATCTGTGACAAAGCAAAGGCATGGCCTACTGGAGGTTGTGATCTCAGTCACCACATAAATGGGCAGCTCTGGAAAAGACATAGAACATTTAGATCTTGACCCCTTACCCACTTACTAAGGAGTCTTTGGGGCTCACTCATGCCAGTCAGCTAAGGTTATGAGGGCAAAAGAGGAAAAGTAGCTACCCAGACCTGACTACACTGACAGATCTTACAGCTAAGGTGTCTCATATTCCTACATAATTACCAACCGAGAGCATGTCTCAACAATACCAACTGATTAACAGTTTTTTCAAAGGCCTGAGGATGTGACTAAGAATGTGTGCAGGGATTTACAGCCCATCATGTTCCACTATTATCTGCATTATAAATGATTCTTAGAGACAGAAGGAAAATTATGGCGACATAAGTGGTGTGTTCCAGCCTGTGAGTCAGGTATCGACTTCAAGAGAACTCATTATCACAGAGGAGGAAGTGCACTGAATCAATTGATGACCATGGTCAACACCTTTTACAACTGGCTGCCGTATCACAACGGAGCAAAAAGAGCAGATGGGAGGGAGCTATTAAGGGTTAATGACTGCTTCAAATGATAGCAGAATTCATATATATAGGGGGTGAACTGTGAGGCCATGGCAGTGACTGTCAAAAAGACAGCTACAGTTTCAAGTTAAACTGAAGCCAACATTTCTACATGGGCCTGCAGGCCACAAGAGGAAGCGTTAGAAGCCTCAGGCCTTTTATGTTCTGCACTGCAGTCAGCACTTCACTCAGTGGAGTGTGGGGACAGCAGCTCCTGCCAAAATGTATCCGTGCCAAGGCCTGCCAGCCTGCTCTACCCGCCCACTCTAAGGGCCAGAGCGTGAGCGGTGGGGCGCCGGTAGGCGGGTGCCAAGGTGAGGCTGGTGGGCGGGTGGCCAGGCTGGAGCTTCCTGACACGGGAACCCGCCTCACAGCAGGATCAAACTGGCTGCCGAGTGAATCACTACCCCTCCCACCACCGACTAAGTCAGCAGCGGGCCAGCACACAGCCACTTTTCCTGTCTCTAAAATTAAGGAGGAATCCAGGATGAGACAAAAGTGCTAAAAATCACCTCGTCACTCATGAGACTGCATCCAAGCTGAGGTTCATAAAATATTAGACTGAAAGTAAATCACATTTTATGAACTTTGGGAAAACAATTATTTGGACTTGGAGTTGGTGTATAAGTTAAAGAACAGAGTGGCACTCTAAATATGTATCAGTGCTGCTGAAAAATTCAGTATCAGCAAAGTGCTTAAAATTTAAATGCTTGCTTTAAGGTGTAATGATGATACAGGCTAAGGAAGTAGATGAAGGTATCAGAGAGTCTAGCACCAAAGCAATTTTACACTTTCAGATTTCAGGCCCTGCAAACCTAAGCTTGAGGTGGGAGATAGGGCCAGGAAGTGCAAATTCTCATACCTGACCAATCTTATTCAAATAAGCAACAGGAGCAGGGATTTTCAGAGCTGTGGCTAGTCACTAGTCAGAAGCAGGAACATTATCTCCAGAGTAAATAATGTCCTGGAGGACCAGTAGCTACCCAAATCGCTTCTTAAAAAATAGAAAACTGCTCCAGGCTGCTATTATTAAGCCTCAGATCCAATGGGAAGTTGAACCTTTGATCTGTTTAGGGTACTGTGTATTTGCATTTTATAATGAGATCAAAGCAAGGTCCAGGGCCCCTGCAGGAGGCAGCTCTGTGCCCCATCTCTGCACACTGGACGATTTACAGACCAAAGCTATATTTCCCTGTTAACAAGATCATGTAAGAGCTATGGACCTCAGCGAAAATGCAGTGGGAGATTCAGTGTTTGTTAGGCGATCAACAGTAGCTCACATTCTCTTACACCTAATTTTCTCTCCTGTAGACAGGTGGAGAAGATATAAAAAAATAAAATCATGCCAGTAGCAACAATCTCTTCAACAGTTCAAGTTCAAGAGCAAACATTTCAAGCATTTCTAAACTGGTTGAGAATTGCTCCAGATTTTCTTTGGCATTCTTCACCTGGAAGAAATGCAGAGGGGAATTTACACACTCTGCCTGAAGTGGGCCTACAAGGAGACTGGAGAAGGTTTGAGATGAGTATGGAGGTCAACAATTGAGAGTGTATGTTGATTCTCTATTTAATACAGTTTCTGACCAATATTATTTTTACAGAAAATATACCAGAGAAGAAATCACACACACTGTCACTCAGTCTGTCTTTGGCACTTCAGGGAAGCAGAACTGCATATTATCTTACTGTAGGAGTTAGGACATAAATGCGGATCAATCAGGAGGCCTGTTTGCTTAGACCAGCCCATCAATTATAAGGGGATTATCATACAAAACCTGAGAGATTAAATGTTATTGTAAATTTAAGTTCAATTCATTTGTTAGTAAATATCAATAAATAACAAAATGTACAAAAGACAAGAAAAATTTTACAATAAAACATTTTCTCAATTATACATATACTTTTTCCTTCCTAAAGATGCAAAAATCACCCATTGTCCAGGCTATGACATGTTTAGTTCAACTCACTGTGGTCAAGTACTCCATCTTTTTTTGCAAAAATCTGGTCAAGGTTAGGTCAGCTGTTAGTGCTTGGATCAGCCAAAAGAAGGACAGAGGGCATTTAGGCAATCCCTGGTTGTATTCATATAAAAAGTAAAAAATAACAATATTATTAAAAATCATAAAAATAACATTTATTTCATTATTTTTGTTGTCATTATTTTTATTGTAATATTTCTATTTGTTTGATTTTTTGGCTAAATTACATTTAAAGTTAAGCATATCCATTTATAAAAAAGAGAAGTTCAGCAAACCTGTTTCCTGAGTCAAGGAGCAAAAACTGACCAATATCAACTAACAAAGCAACACTCGCATTAATGCCAATACAGTCTGAACATCAGATTGTTCTACTAGTTTTCTACCAGACTTTCCCTTCTGATACATGCAGGTAAAGGCCGACAAGGGGAATACCCCCTCCCCTGAAGCTGTCTTCTTGAAGCAAAGTTCAGGCACGCATCTGCAACTCATCTATGCAACCACTGTCCCACAAACAGTTGTAGCGAAAGTAAGAGAACGCTGATTTGCCATTCATGACACGCAAGACAGCATCTGTGAAGGGACAGGGAGATTTCAAAAGCTGTGATACCAGACTTTAAATTTAAATTTGGGTCTTATTCTAATCATCTGATTACCATCATACAAAAATCCACATTTAAAAATAATTTCTTTTTATTAAAAAGGTCAAATGTCAAATTTCAATATGAACACTCTTGGATCATTAAATAGCAAAACCATGCCAAGGGTTATAAGTCCCATCTTTGCAAAGTGTTAAGGTACAAAAAACTTGTTCTTTTGACCTTGAAGTTGGAAAGTATTTTCCCATTTACCCATTTAATCTCAGAGGAGCCATCTGGGCCAGCTTGCACTATGTGTGATAGCTTTAAAATAGACAACAGATACGAATTGTAACCAGGAGGATACAGAAAAACCAGGGACACATACAAACGGTGAACTGCATAGTACAAATGTGCTGCGGGAAAAGGTTTTACTCTAGCAATATGCTTAAGAATGTCAGTATGTGAAAAGATGTTCTTAAAAGGGGATTGGAAGCTCTTCAAAAAGCCAGGCTTTATAACAAACAGAAGGACACAGAAACTACAGTATAAATGCTGAATTCTACCCATGGTTTCTTAGACAAACCTTCAAAATATGAACACTTCAGAGAGCTGGAGAAAATGTTAAGACAAGCCCCATCTTATTGCTTCCTTAGAGATGACAAGCATATATTCAGCACTCTTCAAGGCAGCGTTGGCACTTTTTTGACCTTGACAAATTATCTGTACTTATTGACAACACTTATTGATATTTCTTTAAAGTGCAGACTAATGGATATCTTTTGAGATGACTAAATGAGTTGCTGGTGCCCAGATTAGCCTGGTCTCATCTTGCCTGCACAGCTTGCATTATCATACAGAACAGACGCATGCGTGAGCTGAGTCCCAAATTCCTGCGAGTGACATCTCCAGGGGAACAGAGGAGCGATGACTACATGCGACCTACATTCACCCCACCCAGGCATGCTTGCTTCCAACTAATAACACACACTCTGTCACACTATAGGTGTATTCAAATCATGGTAGTCACAGAGCAAGGAAAACATTAGTACTGCATGCAAATTAAAGAACTGTACACTTTCAATTACGTGTACATGCTACTTTTCCCCTAAATACCCTCACAACTGTACAAGCTCCTGATGATTTGGAGAGAAATGTTTCCAAGGCTTTTGCACAGACATAGATGATATTATCATTTGTGTGATGTGTTGTAAAAACTGTCCAAGCACAAAAACATTAGGAACGCACCTAAGGCTACTGGAGCTTGTTCAAATGCCTCAGGCATGGAAATAGCACTATTGGATTAAATTCACATGTCTTACGCAATCATAAGATTTTTATATATATTCTATACAAATTATTTTAGTTGTTGAAATTCTCAGAAAAAAACTATGGCAGGGAAAACACCCTATTAACAAGAACTGAGAAAAAGATTGTGACGCAGGCTCTAGCTTATGAGCACATCTTCAAACCGCTCTTTCACTGTTTCCTGTGCTGTACAGCATCCTGGTTAGAGTGATGTGGTTTTTCACACTTTTTAATGTGAGGGGTATTTCTACAGTTACGGCCCACATTTAGGCCAGAATCTGTTGATCTGTGCATACGTTTACTAAACTAGAAAGTACTTGAAGAGCGTCAGTCTCCATCAGTGCTGACTAATTTTGTAACTTGCCTTTGTAGCCAAGACATCATTCCAATTACGTCAAATCCACATTAAACCAGTCAATGGAAAGTAACCCCTTAACATTTCAATATATTATATATTCTAATTACTCTCATCACTGTGGATACAAAACTACATCATAGAAATAACAATAAATCAGTTAAGTTGCTTCTAGATCCAAGACCTGTTTGTCCATGAAATTTAATGCACATAATCCTTTACAGTAACTACTTTTAAACAAACCCTTTCTCCAGCCACTTTATACACCTTTACTACTGTAATACCCCATACAATTCAACCTTGCCTACTCCAAATATCAGAAATTAACCTGGTCTGTTAATCCTAGAGGGGACTTAATCCATCTGCAAGTTAGCTACCAAACAGATAGAAACAAGATACTTGCACAGAGAAATTAAAAAAAAAACAGAGCAGCTGAATTATTTCTATGATTTAAAACAGCTCCTGTGACGGTATCAAGAGGAATTTCTTAAAATCTTCAATGTTATTAGCCTAAAGCATTCAAGGTTTGCATAACATAGCTATATACCGAGGTGTTTTCTGACCATGAAAATCCCAAAATAGGAACTTGAACCTATGAGAGAGCCAACTTGATGACAAAAGAACCAAAGGCACATTTACAGCTACACACACCAGCCAAGCCTTGCTAAATTCATATCATGTAGCCTTCCTGCTGTATCTATAGTTTAATTGTAGCTAAGGACCGGTAATGACAAAGCTTCAACATTTGAGCAGTACAAACTTGATTCTTACCGAGGCCTCCCACTCTAAAATACATAAAAAGTGTAGACAAGTGAATCCATGTTTTGTCATATCTGTTGTTATTTTAGTTTGGCTAGTCAGTCACACCCTCATATTTCCAAGCAATAAATTTTGTGGATGTGCATAAGACTCATCAAGTCCACTTCAACCCACCTAATTGATGACTTATTTATAGCAACTCTCTAGAAACAAAGAAATAAAAACAGTTCAAACTATCTTAAAGGATACAGACAAAGCAATGAGTGATGCATACGCTGCCATAAATTTGCTAACAACCTTTGCACAGCAACAAGGCTAGCACTAGTAAATAGTAAATACTGCTAGTAAATACTGCTGCCAGCCTGATACCCCAGTCTGAGGGAACAGATCGTCATGGTGAAATAAATGATTTAATTCAATGCCATAAAAGGTAGGCAGTATACAAAATACAGAACTGACCTCAGGAACAGTGCAGGAAGACATGGCGACTGACAGTGAATGTGCCGTAAAGCGGCTGACAACTTAATAAAGGATGATGAAGGTAAAAAAGAAAACAAAGGTTGAAAAATAAAACAATTCATTTCCTTAAAAAAGGCCTTGCCACAAAAGCTAAAATCAATCCATTTACAATAATACATGCTGTCTCATCTCCCCCTCACCTACACACATACACCTCCATGCAGCTTCTGCACAAGCCAGATCTTGTCGCCCCAGGAAATGGACTTCATACATCTTGTCTGACTGCAATAAAGCAGTGCCTAAGATTCTATTTCCAATAAACGTCGACTGATTGGAAAACTCATTCTTATATCAATTTCCATCTGGGCCCTTTAAAAGGCAATCAGCATGGCTTCATCTCTGTATATCATGGGCTCCTTGAGATGATGACACAGCACTGGCTCTCTCCTTCTGCATAATGGCCTTCTCCTATCAAGGCATCTGCAATGAATAATACCACCCATGAATGGGCTATTTAGTCTGTGTTCGCACAGATAGGGGCCACTTCTCTGAATATTAATCCAGGGTTTTACACTTCATATGGTTCTCTCAGGGCTGCACCATTTTTCATTCGGAGGAGTAAGGCACTTAGTGTGATTTGGCACACTCATAGTTTCTCTCTAAGCTTTCTCAGAAGTGACAGTGGTGATTACCAATGGCATCTCACTTTGTTTGAGATGCCTAGTGACCACAAAACAATGATTTAAGTCAAGACACATCAATTATACCTTCTAAAAATGATGTCCACAGCTTACCACAGAATGTAAGGTCAAAGAAAAATTTCCATCGGTGAATAAACTGATATAAGTTACTGCATTTCTGCTGTTTGAAAAAAAAAAAAAACAGAAAGACATCCAGTTTCAACTGAAGTTGTTTTTGGTTTGTCCTAAAATTAGAATGCTGGTTAGTCAGAACCAAAACTCTGTCATCACTGTCAGCTAAATCAGCTTAAAATAAAGGCCAGATGTGTTTTTCTCACCTTCCAGCCACTGCCTGCCTCCCTGTAGTAGGGAAAGTTATCACAGATCCACTGATAGATCTCGCTCAGTGTCATCTTCTTCTTTGGCGAGCTGTTGATGGCAAACGTGATTAAGCTGGCGTAGCTGTAGGGTGGCTTGCCATCCTTGTGCTGCTGCACCTCCTCCTGGTCCAACGTGGTGTTAGGATCCAGTAGGGTACTCTTCTTGCCCATGCCCGGCCCGTGGGCATTCTGGGCGTCCGCCTTGCGGATGGCCGCCTGCATGGTCAGCTGAGGAAGCCAATCCATGGAGGTCAGGCTGCTCTCCAGCTCCGACGTCATGGTGACGGCAGGCTGGGCAGGAGGGGGGTGGGGAAAAGGTGGAGGGGATGCTGTTGATGCTTGTTGATTGATGGAGAGTGGACCAGGTGGGGAATAATAAACAGAGACAAGTGACACGTCGATGATGAAGACTCCCTCAGCTCAAGACATCAGTGTAACGTCTTCTGATGGTCAAGTCTGGAGAAACAGAAAACAGACAAGCCTTTATTAGTCAACTTATCACAAGGAACACCTAAATATTTAAGATAACTACTGATTAAGATCAGCAACACTGCAGCGAGCAAAAAGAATTGTACGAGAGGAAGTGAGTCTGAACCTTTTGCCCAACAACAAAAACCAAGTGTCTCTGTAAAGTATGCTTATATTCACTATGCAGGAGATCACAAGCCAGCCACTTTCTTCACCACTTGCTGCTCTCAAAGCTGACTCATAGCTGGGACTCCATCTGCACAGAGAGAGAGTAAATGCCAGGCAATTGTTTTCACAACTGCCAGCCAAATGGGGGAATGGCTCAGGAGGAATTCCGACTCTCTTGAGGGTAGTAAACCCCCTCTCTCCTTTCTTCCCTGCCTGCCAGTTTGCCTGCCTCCACCCCTTCCTCCCCTAAATGGAGCCTCTGCCGTAAACAAGCCAGCCAGTGCCGTCTTGCGAACTGTCCTCGGCCCTCTGTGCATGTCGCCCGTGCTGTGCAGGGTGCAGCCTACAACAGCCTGTCTCTCTGTCCCTCTCGGCACACAGCCCTCCCTGTCTTAAAATAGAGGGGCAGGGTAGAAAGGCCTTAAGTTACAAAGGTAGGTGATCATGGGCATCTGGGGAAAAAAAACAAGAGCAGGGTGACACTGCATTCTGGCTAAGGGGCTGAAAAAAAACACAGAAGGGTGGAAGAATGAGAAATCTGCACCAAGTTGTGGGATTTTTTTTTCTTGACTGAGCATGCTCGTACAAGAATGTTTTTGTGTGTGTGTGTGTATGTGTGAGCATGTGTGAGACTGAAAAGGCTGTCAGGCTGTCAGGCTGAGAATAAATACAGTCTTGACAGCGATCAATAGGTCAAATACTGCATCTTTTAAGTTTCTTTTCAGACATGTTTTTAAGTATAAAAAATACTTTAATATGATTAATATTTGGTTTAACATTGTTTTTCTACATAAGAACTTAATAAAAAGCTCTAAAAGGGGGCTGGAAGCACATCAATCTGTTCTTCCTCAGTGAATAATTCTGGATACACAAATCACAGTCGTCCTGCTCTGCCCACTACCACTGCTTGTGTTTGGTTGACCGGTGGGAAAGCTGTGCCGATTAAGATGGAAGAAGCTAGTTAGAGGAAACATTGGAGAAATTCATCCTCCAACTTTACACTTGAAACATAGGCTGAAGCTCAAACATGTACAGGACTCACATGAGGAATCTGTTGTGCACCAAAATCAGTGGCTAGCAGACATAACAGAACGGGAGCAGTTAGCATCTTTTAATGTGAACTCAAGTTGAACTAATGCAAAAAAAAAAAAAAAAAAAAATTAAACTAACCTCTTCTGTTCTTACACGACTGCTTTGCAGGAGGTTTCAGGTTTCTTTGCCTACGTTTGGCTTTTGAATGTGTGACCTACTTAATCAGGTTACAAAGTTAACATTTTAGGGGAGCGCACAGATATTTTTCTTTTGAGCAGAGGAATACAAAAAAAAAAACTCTCCACTGACAAACTTGGCCAAGATACCAGTCAATTTACTCTATGTATACATTTTTGAGGGGAGGGGAACTATAAAAAAAGGGGGCATTTCTGTGCCATGTGGAGCCACACCCTATTACCATTTCATCCAACTTGGGACGGTGGTTCAGACACTTACAGAATAAACTTAAATAATCTGTTGTGTAAAAATTACTAGAAAAAATTGAATTCTTTCCATTTCTATAATCTATGTCTTCAACAAAAAATTCTACTTTTTAAAATAAATTAAGTATTCAACACATATGATCTGTTAAAGGATATTTTCTATGAAAATATGAAATCTCACATTCGATTTATATCTTTGTTACTTCTTCAAAAAGGTGGCAATGAATTAAACATAATTTTATGGGCCTCTGTTGTTGGTATGAGATGCAGCAGAAAGAGTAAAAAATTCCTAGGTGGGCAAACTTCTCTGGTGGCAGTTGGTCACCATCAGTTTGTGGTTGTTCCTTTCAAATGATATCTCACAGCAGGGGACAGCCAGTGCCAAGCAGACATTTCAATATCTGCTAAAAGTATAGACAGGCAGAGCCAGATGATGAAGGGTTTTTTCATACATCAAAACAGAATTCTGAGACGAGACGCTAAATCCAGTTTGGGGAGATCATTACTGGAGTGGAGCATTGGTCTCAAAACCTCCCTTATAATCAGTTTTGAGCTTCATATGGTACTATAAACTTTCTTATCCAAGTTTTACTGAGCAAAATCCCTTCACATTTCATCTATTTCCTGTCTAAATTTATTAACCGAAACTCCTTCGAAAATGTACCGATTATTAATAGCAGCAGTGTTCACCTTGAATTCATATCAATAATTAAATTTTTATCAAAAAAGTAATACCAAAGGTTGTAGCAGAACTGCATGTTTCAAACTGTTCAGATCTGGCCAAACTATACCTAAATATGCTATTTCAGGATGAGCCCCAAAGCTCTGAAATTAGCAAAAGCACACCAGCAAATCAGCATGTTTGCTTAAGTTTGGCAAAACAGTGAGTGTTTGTAACATACAGAGCTTAAAAGTGGACAGCAAAACACATATTAAACTGCGAAAGTGGCATCAGCAAGATCTATTGATGTTTCGATGCTTTATTCCTTCATGTGAATATGTTCCTTTAGAAATCTACTCCAACTGTCTGAAATTGAGCTGCCCACAACTTTTTTAATACAATGAGAAGAAAACAACAAATGTTTCTGGGTCACTTTTCAAGCCTTTTGATACACAAGGATAGATGGTTAGAATTTTACTTAAATCTGCTCTCTTAGAAAACAGCTAGTTATTTACTTTTCAGCGTGTTTTTTTTAGTTCTCCTTGATAAAAAAACACAAGGCCTTGATGAAAACACCAAAGCCTTTGAGGTAACTCTCCAAACCTTTGCAGTCATGAGCAGAATGACAGATGAGCAGACTTGCTGATTGACTACCATCAGGTGAGTCAGCCTAATGGTGGAGTGCAGTTCCTCATCACCAAAAGACAAACAAATCATACACAAGGTATCTCCACCCTGTCACTGAAATAAGAGTGACTCATAAGGTCCGTACCCCAGCAATTTTCCTTTTTTGAATTGCAGCCCATGTAAATACTAATAAAAAATAAATTTGATTTCCAATTGTGAATCCATTATTATCCATTTACATATCTGCAACACCACTCAAATGCTGGTTGAACAACAAGATAATTGAGGACGTCATCTCGGGGTTTGAAGGGTGTTTTCCCAATTTTTTGATACTTCATGGACTAAATCACTATTTGAAAACCACATTGCAAATTGACAGCCCACAAAATGACCATGGATTTAAATCACCACCAAGCCCACATGGCATTTGCAGATTTTGTTTTAAATTTTCCAACAATGATTCAGAATGAAAATCTACAAAATTCAGAAAATATTTTGCTTTTACTGTGAAAGACTATTTCTTTCGAATAACAAAGATAGTTTTAGAAAAATTAAGACATTAACAGACACTTTGTGAAATGATGGACTGTCAAGCCTCAGTTGAACCCAGCCAAATGTCAAAAGTAGTAGGCTGGATGCCAGTAATGCTGGTTTTTATTGAGCATTATACTGCAGAGCCGGCACAGTTAGCAGCTCGGTCTAGCTTTGTTGTATGAAAGCTCATTCTTCGCACAGGTAAACGGCTCTGGGTGTGTATGCGAGTGTTTCTGGTAATGTTGCCGCTGTACATAAAAATATTTTATAGACATGCCCTACAGGCAACAATATAGCTGCATGTAAAAAAATAGCAGGAATTTATTTGCTTGGCAATGCTGTATAACTTTGATTTGTATCCTTTTAAGCTAGTATGTAAAGAGCACGTAGTGAAGTTTGAATGAACTAGTTAATCTAGATTTTTCTTTCCCCATTGACTAATCAATGAGTGAGGGATTTTGCACAATTTTAGTTGACCAAGTTTTTTTTATGGTTGACCACAGCACCAACAGCTAAAAAAAGTGTCAGCCTTTGTTAAAAAGTCAACAAACAGTACAAAATTTTTTAACACCTAGCCACCAAAATGAAGGTTTTCATGTGGAGCAGAGAGAGAGAAAAAATAATTAGTGAAACCATTAATCATTTATCTTCTAATAATTACCACTTCACCACACAAACAAATACATAAATAGATAAACAACAGGTAAAGTGCTTTAACTCTATCTAACCAAATATTTTCCTAGAAACTTGAATAGGCTGTTAATTTACAAACAGCATCTCTAGCTGTTTAAAATTTGCAGAAAGGTCTTGGAAATTTTGCTGGTGCGGTTTCCTCGAAGGCTCAATCTTCACTCAGGAAGAGTCTGTTATATTGACTTGCACAGAGCCTGATTAACTGGCAGTACAATGTAAGGACCTCTTTGAGTTAACTCTTGGTGGTCCTGATGTTAATGTTTCCACTACTACTGTCTTGACCCCCCATTTTAACTGAGCCCCAAAACTCACTATGAATGGGGTTAGCCAAGAAGAAGGAGCAGGTGGAGCCTTCTGGTGGCCACTAGAGGTGAGCTGACAGAGTCAAGGGTTTATAAAAGGTGCTCTGCCTGCTCCATGCAGATGCATGTCAATTGACCCTCTACGCTAATGATCCAGCTGCTACATAATCTACAAGGCCAAGTCAGTGTCTTAATTAGAGAACCTTGGGCTATGGCAGGGACGATGAAACGCATCACAGGCAGGCAGTAAGGCATCCCTCCTGCTGCCTTCATTACCCCGCCAGGCTGTTGGACAATCAGAGCAGGGACAAGACCCAGCCTGCTGCCACGTCAGAGAGGACTGTATGAGTATGTTCACCAGCGGGTCTGGGGGCAGAAGGAGGAGCACTGAGGAGGAAGAAAAGATAAGCAAAAAGCCAGGGGAGATGAAGCAGTTGAGGAGGGTGTGAAGGGCACCATGATGCTGAAATCAGGCCTGGTTGAGAGCAGAATTGACAACAGTTTGCATCGAGGAGATCTAGGAGTTCAGGCACTATGATTACTAGGCCAGGGCAACAGACAGCAATCCCATACACACAGGGCCACTTTGATCTGGCTCTAGGTAAATGAGGTTCAGTCACTGTCACTGCTGAAAAAGAGAAAAAAAAAATCTCTCTCTTCACTTTAATTTGTTTTTAGAGGGGAGCGCTTAGACTATTTTCTGAGGCTGAGAGAGAGAAATAAATGGTCAAATTCATTCTCTATTCAACACTCAAAGTTTCTTTATCCTCCGGGGATTAATGGCAGATTTAGTTCTGAATGAGAAATTGAAAGGGTTTTTGAAACATCTTAATTTACCACGTTCTTGACAGGACTTATCAACGTTCTAGCTGCCAACAGAGCACTGACAGCTAATCAGTGATTGTGTTTTGTGTCTCAGCTAAGTCTGAAGTGTCTCAATCAAACTGACAGCCTGGTTATTACACGTGTGCCAGGCCCTCCTTTATTCAAGAATCTCCAATGAGGCAACAAACTGAGTAACAACCAGGGATTACTCAACACAACATAGCACATTACGTCAACTTCATCATGTTAGGCAAGTACGTACTGAGATGCAAGTCAGCAAATGCGTCATAAAATAAGTGTTGTTCCCCATCTCCAGTATTGCAAAATTGATGTCTGCACTTAGCAGACACTTACACATTCCAGCAGAACCCCTAACAATGCATGACCCAGGATTAAATTAATATTTTAAGTGTAATTTGCTACAATGAATGTTACTTAGGTGTCTTCAACATTTTATACAATTACAATTTCCTCTTAGCTCATTTTAATTCGAATTTTGAACTTACGGATGTTTGATAAATGTGAATGTCTGTTCCTACATTTCTGTAATGGGGTCAGTCTTTCTCAATCAAATTTTTATCATATCCTGAGGCAACCTTTGAAACTAGTGACGTCCCAGTTAAGTTTTTTTGGCCTCCATTCTTAATTTAAAGATATTATACATATATTTGCTTACATGCTTATTAATTATGTGTCAGACAAACTAAAATAACAGCTGTAGCCTGCATCATAAGATACAACTTATTTTTTCAAAAGATACTTGATACAAAAACTGGTAATCTCAGTTGAAAATTAAAATCGAATAAGCCTTAGATATGGAAATGATATCAATTTGAGTGTACTTTTACCATATTATCCCATGGGTTATTATAGTAAATGTATCAGAATGTAGCATCCAGCATCAACAAATGATTTTGTATTTTGTAATTAGTTAGGTCAGTAACTACCTTCTTAACTGGCAACAACAATTAGTGTTTCAATTAAATTATTTTTGAAGATAGCGTATAATTTACTATGCCCACAGTTAGGAGTGGAACAAAACTTGTATTACAACCTGCTACAGTTTAAAAAAAAAAAAGAAAAAGAAAGAAAAAAAAACACCTGATGGTAATTATACAGTTACACATATCATTTTACTATG
>JAPZDV010000012.1:11518713-11537740 GCA_029814665.1 Acanthurus lineatus | reverse complement strand
ATATCATTTTACTATGAATAATCTATTATAAAGCAGTGACCAAAATAGACAACAGTCTCCCTAAATACATTACAGAGTAGCACCATGTGATTTCTACTGAATAAATTAGGCTGCTTAAATAAAACTGTGGGAAAAGGCAGAGATGGGGCTCTGCCACATTTACATCTTTCTAGGAACATTGTGAAGTTTTTGTTTCATTGACGCAGCAACGGTAATTCGATCAAAGATAAACAACTAATCTGTGTCATCTGCATGATTACAGTTGAAGATTAATGGTTAACTTAACATAGATAAAATTTAGTGGAACAGATTTAAGGTGTGGTGTTTTCACTTTTTTACTGGCTTCCACTTTTTGCTTGAACAGAAGAGATCAGTTTAAAAATATTTTCACATTTTTTTTCTCCCATATAACTACAAATATCCCCGTTTCTTGCCTTAGCTTTCTCACTGAGTAGACTTTGTCCTCTGTTTGTGAAAAAGTTATGAATATGCCTGCAATATTAGCAAATTGGGAAATTAAACCTAAAAAAGCTGCTGTTTATACTGAAGGTGTGCCAAAGTCCCTAAAAGTAAGAATAAATAAAAAAACATGAAATGGTAAAACTAGACTAACCTAAACTATACCAATGACCAGTGTCACAAAAATAACCTCAGATTTTTAGTCTAAACTCTCCAAAGCTTGCATTAACAGAGTGAATTACATAACATTTTCTAATACTGCTGAGCATTTTCTAAATAATAAGTGAACTGTTTTAAGCTAAATGTGTATTATGGTACAGAATGAAAATAATCTTGCAAAGAGACCTGAGACATGATGAAATAGGTAATTAGTCTTAAAAAGTGTGCTCAATTTCGCGTTACAAATTTTCTTTTTTTTGCATTAAAAAACTGTAGATAATTCTACATTTAATTACAAGTGACAATTTTGAAACAATACTTTCAAGATTTGAGAAAAGCTCCCCACAAAAAGTGCAAAATATTAAAATCATCTCACTTTATTTGACACATAGTCCCAAATGTCCATTATATAAATTGAACCAACACTCTTTGTCTGATTTCAGCACAACATTCTGCAAAAGGGTGGAAACCACTGACTGGAGCATTGGTAGAGGAAGAATATTGAGGGAAAGTAGGGGAAACAAAACGGTGAATAAAACTGGTTTTACTATGGAAATGCAGTCCACCATATGAATGGAGATAAGGCTGCAGTGCATTCCCAGTATGGAGAACTATTTAAAGACATGACACCCTTCAGAAGATGTTCAGCAAGGGAAAGAAGCCTTACTAAAGAAGAAAGCACAATGTTTTCATCCAACAACTTTGTTTTATAGGCTTGCAAACTTTCCTTGAGATATCATACTGCAATGTACTGTCCATGAAAAATTAAAATATGTAGATTCCTTGATAAATTAAATACATTAAACACATTTAAATATAAGGTCACATAATCTATGAATCAACTGAGTTTAATGTGTTAGATCATAATTTTAATAACCAATTAATCTATCGTCACTTAATCGTTATCATCCCTACTGTTTAAAAATGAAAGGTCAATAAAAAAACTGGAAAACTCATTTGTAAAGTGTCTGACTAATGGACAGAATCGCAGCTTAACTGTAAGTGAAAAAAAAATTGGTGTTTGTGAATGTTGTAAATGATGGAACACAACTTATTTGACATGGTTTCCCAACCTTGCTCATGATCAACTCTTTACGTAGTTCTGATACGGTTAAAGCTGAAAGTATGAAGAACTCTCAAAAGAGGCTTTTGTTGCTGAGATTGTGTTCACTGCAGCAACCAGTGAGGACAACACAAAGCCTTTTCTACTGGATGATATTGGTGGTTACTTGGGTTCTTGACCATTATTTTACCTTTTCTTGAGAATTAATGAACACATGTTCAAAAATGACTAAAAAGTTAAAAGTTTAACTTTTGTCGAGGTAAACAGTGGACAGAAATACTGTAAATTTACATGAAATGTCAAAGGTTTTGGTAAATACAATATTCACACAGGTGATGCTTGATTAAAGGTAGCAGAGTACAACCTCCTTTACTGCTGTCCACTGATAGACTCCTCAGGTGACCGCATGATCAGTAGCCCAGCAAAAGAGACACTGCATGGTATGTTGGTACTTCATAACTAAGCTATGATCAGGACCATTATTTCTTTCCTCATATTGAGTGGAAGTATCATGTTTCCTTAATGCAGAATGACAAAGAAAAGTTTCAAAATTTAATTCAAAAAAGGTAAAAAAAAAAAATGAGACTCATAACACTTTTATATGAGTCCAGTGTGTAGTTAAACTGGAGGATAAAAAAAGAAGTAAATTGTTGAATTTTTGTTCCAAAAAGCCAAATCAAACTCAATAGAACAAAACTTGAAGCAGGAACAGCCTTTTCTTTTACTGTTCGTTCTTGTTAGGCCTGCATCATTTCATCCAGGAAAAAATGTGACCATAGCAGCACCATGCTTTAATGACATATTTCAAATTTCTAATGACAAAAGCAATCGTATTGTAACCCTAATTTCCTGTGTGGGTGGTGATTTGCTATTTTTAATCTGCTGTTACATCTCAGATGCCTATGAAATAACACAAACTTGCACACAAATAGACAAAAATTGCCTTTGAATTATTACACAACACTCCACCAGATCTAGCCTATTTTATTTTCTACCTAGAATACCTAACTGCCTACCTAGAACAACTTCCCCTCACATGCCTGTGTATTACTGTCATCATTTCCTCTCAGAGAAAAGAGTAGGCAATTCAGCTCACATTCTCACTCCCACTTGCAGACACAAGACTGTTGATAGGTACCAGACCAGTGCTCTCCTGCACTTATCTGCAATTTCCGCGATTAATTCCCTTTTACTGCAGTCATGCATCCATCACGGGTAACACTCCAACAGCATGTGGCTGCTCAGCTACACGGACACAGCCATTAAGACCCGTGATTGCTGTACTGCCATGTATGCTACCTCAGAACTGTTGACGTGATAAATGTTGCATTAACAACAATGTCACAAGGATTCAAACAGACCACAATAAATATTTACATCAGTGATTGTTAAATGCTGCCCAGACTTCAGTGTGTTTGTGGAGAGGGAGATACAGAGAGAGAAAGAGAGACATAGAGAGACAGAGAGAGACAGAGCGAGAGAGAGTGACAGAGAGAGATAGAGAAAGAGAGAGAGAGAGAGCTCATTATGACAAGAATCCTCCTGCAGTGTGATGGTTACTTGGCAAAAGGGAGGGGAATCACTAAGCGTGCTCCCTCTGTTATGCCTAAAGATTTGGCACATGCACTCACAACAACAACAGTGATGTAACCTGGTAACAAGCCTTTGGCATCTTTACTCTCGACCGAAACCCAGGTCATACCTTCCATATCAACAGCTTTATATCCAGCGTGGGAGAAGCCCTTGTTTTCATAGTGATTGCAAGAGGAATAAACATGGAAGGGTGGGAACTTTGCTCACCTGCCCTTCAGTCAAAAGGAGACTCTTCACTTTTTCCAGCCCCAGAGGGAAACGTCTTAGTTGCAAGTTATTTTTGAGATCTCTCTAACTAAAATAGCAGCATGTCTGAGTATTTGTGATTGCATGTGAGCTCTGTAATCATGCAACGAACTACCATAAGCCTCATCTTCATTAAAAAACAAAAAGAAGGTAACAGCAATGCCAAGGCAAGAGCTTTTAATGTCAGTCTTCTTTCTCAATTAAAGGCTTAATGGTTCAGCTGAAACCACCCCTAGGAAGAAAGCATTAATAACCCAGTCCTTACTTGCATTTTTAGGATGTGTCAATTATCGCTTCACCGCTCATGCGGCTGAGCACACTGTTCAGCTTATTGCAGCCTACAGCTGAGCCGGGCACCAACTGGGGCCTCCTCACTGCTAACAGAATGTGCAAGAGTGTCTATGTTTCACAGTGCAATCTATGTGTCAGTGCTGTTAGTGAGCTACGTTGTGTTAAAGTTTGTTTTTAAGATGCAGGCCAGCAGACCTCTCTGCTGCGCTCTTAAAAAAGAAAAATGGTATACATGCTCTTTCTGCTCCCCAACTCCCTCAATCCCACTTCGCCTGTGGTTGAACAAATCAAGTCCATAATTATTCTGCCAATCAATCGGGTGCGCAACTGTGGCTTTGGGGCAGTTAAACGCTGAGCAGAGAGAGTTGTCAACAAAGCAAAGCTAAATCCTGAGTTCCTTTAGACTCGCTGAACCTTAAAAAGGCAAGAGAGACACCTTTGTCTTATTAGACAGTGTCAAACAAAGAGAGGTCTTCTAAGTGAGTGGAAAAGAGAAAAAGCATCCAGCTGCTGCAGACATACAGAGAGACAGGCAGGCAGACTCGGCAAATGGACAGAGAATCAGAGTAGGGGAAGATCTGGGAGTTGGCTGTGGATCAACTGAGCCGCTTCAGGCTGTCTGGAGAGGCCACAAAGCAAGCAACAGGGTTTGTGACCCCTAAATGCAGACAGCCAAACCAGGAGAGAAATGTGAATAGATGCAGCCGTCTTGCATATTAGAGATATTAGAGAGATGCTTTCAGCAGTGTGCCACTTTCCATGTTAATGTTGGTTCGGTGGGCTGAAGGTATGTGTAGATAAAGGAAAAAACCCAGGCAGAAGAAGGGAACACACACAAGCACAAAGGCCCTCAGCTCACTGCACAATCTGCAGGTCAATACAAAAAAACACATAATACATTCTAGTAATTGAATAAGCCTTTCCAGTGAATCAGTGCTGTGATCAGAGGGTTCTTGTCTCTCTGTTCCCAACAGCTTGCCTGGGAGGTGGCCTTTGTTTTGGAGGTGGCAGGGGTGCCCTGACACTGACCATGCGAACCCAATTACCCTGGTCCCACGGCCTGGGGGCCCACATTAACACACTCTCCCTGGGAGGTTGACTCCATGCCAGCCTGGCAGCCAACAAGATCCTGCTGCTGAATCACAAATAGACCACTTAAGGTACAGGCAGGCCAAGTGTTTTTGATGGCAATCTTAAGGGCCTATCCTCATCTACATTTCCTAGATCCAGTTCAACGTCGATGTCAAATATTGAGTTCATCTCTTAGGCAAGCAGTGAGGTAGGGTGTTCGTGGGTCAGTCCGCCTGGAAATTCAAAAGCTATTCAGTGTCCACAGATGATTTCATAGCCAAAAGCGCATAGGTCCACCTGGGAGTACAGTTTATCTCCTTGGGCCTAGAGCACATTAGAGATTTTACAAACGTAGGACACCACAAATTTAATGTCAGATTTAATCAACTTTTACTATTTTTTAAATTTAAGAATGCACACACCAGACGATCAGTCAAGTTGCACACACTTGGCATTTATACTATGATTTCAGAGGAGTGATTCCAGGGTTGAAGGAGCCCACAGAAACATGGGTAATTAAATGCAATTTCAGGAAGAAAGGAGCCATTTGAACTTGTGTGCGTTTTGCACCAGAAAATACAAAAACAAGAAAAAAAATGTGGTTAAATACATGATGGAATAAGCATGACTTGGAAGCTTTTGCAGAGCAAGTTGGAAGCAAGTTGGTAATAAAGTTTTATATAGACAAAAACAGGGCTAGTGAAAGCGGGTGCTCCAGGCTAACAAGTATGCTACACAGGTGGTGACACCTCATGGTTAGCTTGCTCATCAGGTAAGCTAAATATCCAATATTGTTGCTTCCACACTATAGCATTTCAAATGTTAATCACAAACACATCTCCTATTTACAGTGCGAAAGACTATGATCCAGTCGCTCACATTAAGATTGTGTGTGTGTTTTTATACTTTCTGACACTGCAGATAAAAATTAATTGACTAATGGGGGTATAATTGTAAGATTTATCATTAAAATAAATAACTGTTGGTTGCAGCCATGCTTGATTATATTCAAAATTTTCTTTATATGTTGAGAAAAAAAATCTGGTAGGTGTAGTGAGAAACTTGAATGTAACAGTCTACAAAAATAAAAAATACTGGCACTTAAGTATAAAATAATAGACTTTCAGCTATGAATGAAGACTTGGTGGGGGTTTTTTTTTGGCTTATTATTCCACTCAGACACAATGTGACATAGTAAAATTCATTCCTCTCAGAAACAACCGTGTATAAGCCTCATTTTTAAGTGCAACACAGACATGTTCAAAAAAGAAACCATGCTTGAATTAGCCAAGCGCGATTTAAAGGAATTACCTAGGTGGGCAATTCATGTTCTGAGAGTGCTACACAGAGCAAGAATCAGGTCATGAATTTCAAATTTAGACAGTGGATAAGCATTGGCAGCTCTGAAAGCTAAAAGAGAAGAAGCTGCAACACCCGTTACACTGAGACAGTGCACTCACTTTCAAACCAAAAAAGTTCAAAGTAAATACAAAATTCAAACAGAAGTTGAAATAGCTTGAGGTTCGGTAGATTTGTTAGATGTTCCTCTCACGTAAAGCCTAAAATCGTCTTCATTTAGAATGGTGCTAGAGCTGGAGCTATAATTAAAACCATTTTGCTTTTTAATCAATATTCAATCTCTCAGAAATAATTAACAGCATATTAAAGAGTTTACTGCCTGACAGAGCTGGATGCCTCTACATCATTAAGCTGTTGAAGCGCTGCTCTTTGACTTCTCATGTCCCATTTCACTGGTTTACTGCGCCTCCGTACAGGCTCTTTAAAATGCTGCTGGAGTCATACTGTACCTGCAGATAATAACACAGCCCACTGATAACGTGCAGCTTGTATGCTCTCCCACTCTCACTGAGACATGGCTTTTAACATGTAACGCATAAACACTTGAGGCTACATGAGTGAACATGTACATGACAAATGTAACGCTTATACAAATCTACTGAATGCAAATGCCTCAAAGGAAATAGCAGCAAACTATGATCAAGATTTTCGAGGCATGCTCCTGAGAGGCAGCCACCTGTCATAAATCCATGCACCTTTCCCCTGAGTGATAATGCAGACTGCATTGGAAGTTGCACAACAACACAGAACAGAGCATATTAAAAGTCTTAAGAAGTCACAGGTGGACAATTTTGTTTTTTCTTGGTACTCTATCTTCTGCTTTGCTCTCAGTGTCAGATTTTTATCCTCCAAACTTAATCACTGTCGAAC
The DNA here is from genome assembly GCA_029814665.1 of Acanthurus lineatus. Lineage (NCBI taxonomy): Eukaryota > Metazoa > Chordata > Actinopteri > Acanthuriformes > Acanthuridae > Acanthurus > Acanthurus lineatus. The sequence goes on along the minus strand of JAPZDV010000012.1, from coordinate 11,530,629 downwards.
CCATTATGTGCAAATGACACATATAAAAGCCAACGTGTGTGCATACAAACATAAAGTCAACTTCATAAAGCCACAGCGATCAATCACCAGCTTAATCAAAATACATCACATACCTGAAGAGACATGCAGTCAACATCTACTACAGGCACAGTCCAAGAGATGTTTCAGAATACAATATTAAAGCACTTCAGTCAGCTGTTGAATTTAACCAGCGCTGTCTTACGTCACCAGGAGGCGTCTGTGTTTATACAAGCTAGTAAATTCCATCAGCATTCTACGGATGACTTCCATGGCAATTTAGGGACAGCTTGACTTTCGTCTACTGCTGATTAAGAAGAGAGGTGGAGTAAAACATGAAACTTAGACTGTCTTCAGTGCTGTATGACAGACTAGGAATTTGTTTTCACGTGGAACAGACAGCTGTCGGTGTCTATACCTGTTCTCTCCAACGTGCTCTGTTCCAGATAATTTCAATTAATTTGGTTTCCTAGAGACAATGTTGCTATTTATCTGGGTGTGGATGAAGGAGGAAGATAGAAGCAGTCATTGTTGGTTTAAGCTCTGCAGTCAAAATACCTTCTGGCAAAAAAAATGGATTCATCACCATGTGGTTTCTGCCTTACAAGAGCCAAAATAGGTCATCACAAAACCTGAGGATTTACCATAATAAACAGCAGACACGTGAGTAAGGTCAGGAGAATCAAAAGTTTTTGGCTTTAAATACTTAACTGACACAAAAGCTTTGATAAAAATAGTGGTACCCTGAAGAAAGACTTTTGAGCCAACGGTGGACTAGCATGACTTCTGCACGAGTCACAAAATTAGCTAACAATGTCTGTGGCACCCTGTGATAGTGGAGAAACACGGATGAAGCAAAAACATGACTAACTAAGTTTGACGTGTCTCCGTTACAGCAATACCCCTCTAAATATACATCATTTATAAAGCTTGTGGAATTTTTTTCTTTTTTTTTTTTTTTAATAAGATTGACCTTAAGCCAATAATATGCAGAAAAAATGTAAAGGATGTTTAAGTAAAATTAATATTTATATTTAAAGATGACAATATTGTCAGTGATGCTATACAAATGCAGCTTAATGAAAAACAAATAACACCATATAACAAATACATAGGAAGATAATTATTATTTGATATATACTAAATATGGCACTTATCCAAAATCAGTATAGTACCACAATCACTTTTTATTACTGACTGAGCAGAACTAGTCTTTTAACATAGAAAAGTGCTGCTCTGTGCACAATCTTGACATTTTTCTGAGACACCTATATAGAACTAAATAATGAATTAATGATCAAACATGGACATCTGTAAAGCTAATGTTAATTTTAATTCATTGTTGTAAAACATGCAAAACACTATGGAGTTCCTTAAACATCATTCTTCCTTTCAGCTTGAAGTAAGGGAAGCAAGCAGCAATCTGAGAGTGAGAGATCCATATAGGAGGAAGGAGCGGGAGGAAATACTGTACTACTATTGTGAAACTGGCTGTGGTGTTTCCAATGCGGAACTCTAATTTCGGAGGAGGAAGGTGAAGAAGCTTTGTGGGCAGCTGACATTTCATTCTGCTCACTAACATATTATTGGCCATGGTGGGTCAACAGCTTGCCCCAGTTCGTAAAATACCAGTTCATAAAATAGCTTGTTTTTAACATGAGACAAAAAATTAAAATTAAAAAAAATTCAGGAGCATCAATTACTGTAATTTTTCACCCAGTCTGTCCAGTACTTCCTTTTTGGCCAATGTGCCACTTTAATGTTGTAATTTACTAGTTTATTCAATTAACTGATAACTTATTTGTTTCTGTTAAATGTGAGCAAATAGAGAAAAATACATTTATAATTTTTTATGGCTTCAAAGCCTTGTTTGAACAGTTAGCTATCCAAAGTTCAGAGATATTCAGTTAACCATCACATAAAAAAAAGAAACCCAATTACTCATCAATTAATCACAGTTTTTTGTTGCATACAATAATGCACTTGTTAACACAATAGAAATTAACAGACCTTTTCAGCCGCAGCAGCCCAGTCCCCAAAGTGCAACAAATATCTGTATGACGTATATTTAAATATCAAAAGACGCACTGGTTTTACCTTCCATCAATAAAAAGAAATACATATGGAAATAGCTTTTAATGTTATTGACAACCAATAGTGTAGCTCACTAACTCAAAGGTAAAATAAGGAACAAGTAGACACACAAGGATGGAAACAGAAGTGAAACTCAAAATTGAATTTTAGTTATCAATCGTTTAAATTCAGTTCCATTAAGGAGAAAAAAATTGATCAGAAAAACACTACATATAACCTTTATTTTTGTAGAGGGGTGGCTCACCTTTCTAGCATTTTATCTTTCCAACTCTACGTCATATGTCATACAACAGCAGTAAAAGGGAAAAAAAAGACCACTCTCTGTTGTTCATCAGCTTAATTTGGTTCTAGGTTCTTTGAATGTGATAGAAAATACATGCTAGGACTCCAAGTTATATCCTGACTTTTAAAACCTAGAGCTTATAGTTTCTGGGTCTGTTTGGGGGTAAAAAAAAGCCCTATTCTCCCTGAATAGTTAAAGATCCTACGACACATTGTAGGTCTCAGCTTTTGTGAAGTGGTTGTTAACCTTTTATCGATCTGCAGAGCTCATCAAAAGTCTTGAGTGCTTTACATTATTGGATAGAGACGGAAGCCAAACCACCCCAACATTGACTGGGAGTTTAATTCTTTATGAGTGAATAAAATCACATTCATACAACTATCAGACAGTCCAGCACAAAATAATGAACCTCATTAAAGACCTCACAGACACAGTGTTGATATCAGGTAATATATTTCTACTGCACTTCAGCCATAAAACTGTATTTACTCAACTTAATAAATCATTAGTAATAATACACGGTTTGCAGAGGGTTAAAAATATCAACAGAGGGGAAAAAAATTAGCTTGCTAGAATATTTCTCTGCTCATGTGTCTGCATCTCAAACTATAGGTGTTATCTCCTTTAACATAAGATATTGTCACTCAAAATTGTGGTAAGTAAACATGGTACTGCTTTGTAGTAATCTGTGAAACTCCAGACATTCACAAACCTCAGAATCACATCATCAACAAGCATTTTAAGATGCCATCCTCTTAGGAAAATCCATACAAAATCCTTATTACATCGGCTAACAGTAATGATGATGATGCAGTTTTGTTTTTTTTTCTTGTCTTGCTGGTGTAAAAGATAAGGCTAATTATCGTGGCACCATTTTCATGGTATTTACCACAAAGTTTCGACAGCGAAGGGAAGAAAGCAGCCGCAGTGGCCTAATGAATGTTTGATTTGAGAGGGAAGAATTCCTGTCATTTCCGACGCTCCTGACATAACCCTTTACTAAACCCCTTAAATTTGTGTGCTCTGCTATCTGGCACAACTGTCGGCGTCTCACCTTTTTCCTGCACCTTCCCTTTCTCCACTTTAAATTCCTGAGTTCACCCCCCCTCCTCCCACCCACCTCTACTTCCACCACACAGGCTGCACTCATTACAGCGGATTTGCATGTCTGCTCCAGAGCAGTATGAGAGGAGATGAAACAGAACTCCCAGTGGCTGCCTCTGCAGAGCTTCACTCATCTGACAGAGAGAGCTCCACCTTGGGCCCCAGACACAGCCAGCAAACAAATGCAGGCTTCCTAAACAGGCCATACGTACACACAGACAGACACACACACATACACACACACACACATACATACATATATACAAACAAACACAAAGATACTCCACCAGAAAGAATTTACACCGCACAGTATTCAGTTTAAATATATCTACATGCAGGAGATAAATTGAAAAATAGAAGTCTCCCTTCCGGAGGATTGCTTCTCTCCCTGCATATTACCATTCAAGTCTACTAAGCTGTTCGTGTGCCATCTCCATTCCCACTAAGAGATCACACACCTACAACAGATGACCATCTTTTTATATGCCTGTCATGGTCTCTGATTTTATTAGTCAGTTTTGAGTGACAGCTATAGCTGACTAATAATTTCATAATCCAGACTAAGATCTTTCTTAAAAATAATGCTGTCAATAATTTCTCATTATAAGATTAACTTAAATAATATCATCTTCAGATCTGAGTACTGAGGCATTTGTTTTGTCACGAGATTTTTTTTCTGAACACAATTAGACTGTGATGACAAGTGAACAAATGATTAGTCATTTATTCATGGATTTTTTTATTGAGTAGTTTCTGCTTTTTTAGGATGGTTCTTGTTTTTTAAATTTGAGAAATTTGAACAACACTGTTGCACTGCTTCTCTGAAAGAATAACCTAACGGCCATTTTTCCATTCCATTTTTATCAGTTAGATAAGCTAGATATCAGTTAAATAATAAATATAAAGTGGCTTTAAAGTACAATGAAGTGTTTAAAATGGTCATTTTTTCCGTATAATGATATTTAAGTTGATAGAGTCCTATTGTACCATGGAAATGTGAAAAAAATCACATTCTGGTGCAACCACATGCTCTTTCATTGCTGCAAAAATTAATAATGATCACAAAAACTGTGTCAGTTTCTTGGTCAGGGATGAGTAAATGTCATATACTTGACTAAAAAAAGAAAGAAACCACAATAAACTGGAAAAATTGTGCATGTTTCGTTTTTGGTCATCTTTTAATTAGGTGCTTTTTTTCATGACTCCCTCTGTGAAAGCAGTCCATGTGCCATGAGTCACTATGAAAGAGAAGGGCAGAGAGACCTATACCGTACATGCTCCTGGCTTGACCTGACTTACATTGTTCTCCACTGACAACGGTCCTCGTTTTAAAACTGTACTAAACATTAAACTGCAAACTAGGGAGTATTCCAAAAATTAAAAAAAAAAGTTTTAAGGACTTAACTTACTTATCCCAAGCATATTATTTGAAATATTGATCAAGAACCACATTCTGCTGCTATAAACAATCTAATTTTTCAGTTTGAAATATATTTATTGCATCACACTAACAAGGAAAATCCTACTGAGTCAAATATGACTCATACTTTCATAGGGCCTTAGTAAGCAGACAAATAAAATAAAGAGAAATTAAAAATGAGAACTTAGACATTATTTTTGATTCGAGACTTTCAGATCCATATTCTCGTAAAGCTGCATTATTGTGCAATGTGCATTATTAGGATGAATATAAATACATAATAGAGTGCTAGTGTACTGTTTCAAACATATTAGTTAAAAAAAGAAAAAAAGGTTCTATGCAAAACAAGGCAAAATCAGGGCATTTAAGGTCCAAATAAAGAGGCAGGAGTTTGCAGGCTTCCTGTTCCACATTGTCTGAATTATATTCAGATTCTCCTCTGATAAAAAGTGATCCAGCAGGAATATCAACACAGAGAAGGGTCTCTTTTTGAAAACACAACCTAAAATGTGACACAAACTAATCTAAATACAAATAACCATCTTGTATAATGAGATGATGATGAAAAAGAAAGCTATTGTGCAAAAAAGTGCCTCAAAATGTGTTCACTGCTCCAAAGCTTTTTGCAGCAGTTGCACTCTCACTTAGTAACGGTAATGACACTGTTTGTTGGGGTAGTGTTGACGTCATAAGATCCCTGCTGCCAACACAGCAACACACAGCCTACAACCAAACATGTGATTCCCTTAAACTTGCACTGAACTTTACTTGTAATAAATATTCTTCATTTCTAAAATGCTGATAATAAAAATTGTTGAAATTTCTTACAAAGCTATGCACATTTACAAAGGCCATATTTCCCGATGTATTACATGAAATAAACCTCCTTAAATGGCACTTGATTATAGTGCAAATACTGCTAGCACTGTAGATTTTTGATTAAGTGATTTATTTAATTCAAGTGTAATGCATTATAGAGTCTCCGTCCTATTAGCTTACAGGACACTAGACAGCAACAACAACTGGTGTGGCAACAGGACAAATCATAATATAAAGTTCTACCAAATTAATAATTTCAAAACATTCAGTGTCCATGCAAAAAAACTTCTTATGATTATGTTGTTCAAGTCGTTGCTGACCTATCTCATTATCTTAATCTCTACTTTAAGATGATATAACAATAGGTAGAGTGCCATCAATCACTTTCACTTCTGTACCACTAATGCAATCTAGGTTAACTGGTCCATCTCCCAATACGACCAAAGTCGAATAACCACATTTGAAAGCTGTTTTGGAGTTTTTAGGTAGGTGTACCTGACTGTTTGAATGTACACATCATTTTGCCTTTTTCCACTGTGATGTGTCGGCCACGGACAAAAAGCTGAACGGTATGTGACACATTTGACAATAATATAGGCAGATAAGCCAAAAATAGTCTAAAGCTCGAGTTAAACAAAATAAAGCATAAAATCTAAAAATTGACTGCATTAAGGACTATGATGTTATCTTCATAAATGTCTCTAAAGCCTGAAATAAAACCTAGCCCAAAAATTTAAGGTTTTGCTCTTGATAGAGATTAATCTCATCGAGTATTACAAATAGTGAACAGCCTTTTGCAAAGATACTATATCAGGTTACATTAAGTCATATTAAGTCACTAGCAGTTTTCTTTGTCGGGCAATGTGTAACTTGATGTCACTTTGTTTTTATTGTGCAGCACTGTGAGTTCCCTTTACTTCAAATGCACTTAAAAATGCAATTTTAAAATTTACAGTTACAACTTATTCCAGCCTTAAAATTAGTGTGCATGTCCCATGACTGAAAAACATATGTCTGGTTCTGTGGCAAATAATGAGTGGTGCCAGAGAGCTTTTTAGGGTGTGATTAGACTTTTTTGCAGAAAGATTTAACCAACACTAGTACCACCAGTGTCGATCAGTGGCTCAGCTTCTTGGTTCAGTGGCAATATTCTAGAAAAACACATGATCAGCAAATACAAGGACACACTATTGTGACAGACAGAGCATATAGTATAAAAGTATGCTATTGGACTTTCATACTTGTTCCGTACAAAGGCACCCAGAGGATTCAATGAAAGAAATGTTTGATCAAACAAAAAGGAAAATCAAAATGCCAGAGTCGTGGTCAAAGTGGCCCACCACTGGGACCTTTTAAAAAGAAGCGAAAACATGGCAAATTCAGTGGAGAACAGACAAGATAAAAGACAGGTTTCAAAAAGGCAGTAATTTCGAAAGACTAAATAGGGATTATTTGGCATAAAAACTCAAGCAGCTATAAGCATTAATCAAAGACTTAATATTTTCATTTCTCTCCAATTATTGTCACTTTTGTCAGAGCATCAGTTTGACTTCTGTTGACTGGACTCACACAATAGGGCACAAATCAGAGCTGCCTGCAGAACTTAGCTGAAGAGCGGCTGGCTGTACAGTGCACACTGAGTCATTAGTCCCCATGCTCACAGTCCCTCCCATACCCCCCACTGTACACACCAGTAAACCCCCCCCAGCACCAAACCTTTCAAACCAAACGCTGCCTTCTGCATCTTAATAAGAAGAGGGAAACTAGAAGGGAAGTGAAGGCATGGCAGTCTTTTAGAGGAAGCCGAATAAATGACTGAACACACACCCTGGGGCGGGCATGCCGGGGGGTTTCCAGGAGGTCGGAGCGAGCAGGGCCAATCGTGTCAAGACGAAGGCGGCAGAGTAAAACAAAACTGACATATCAAAGCAGCCAAGTCTTGTAGAAGGGAAAAGAGCAGCCAAGACACCACATTCAACTGCACAGCTTGTTTCTGCTTCAGTGAAAGACAACACGACCAAAAAACGGCAATTAGCGATTAAAGTGGAAATTCCATCCGCTGCATAGCAGCATTTTTTTTTTTTCAATCAAAACCCGACTAAAGCCATCAAACCATCCGAGTGATCCTATGGCCTTTGATCACATCCTTGTTTGCTTTTCAGAGGTAGGCAAACTGTAAACCCGGCATTTGGGAGACTGCCTCTGTACCCAGACTTTTTTTTTTATCTCCTGTGCTAATCCACATAATATTTAAAGGCAACTGTTCAAACTTTACCTCAACACTGCAGCCAAAAATCTATCATTACAAAAACAAACCTATGAGGCCTTAAGGGGACTTTCACTGATTCATGTAGATAAATGCTTTGTCTACATGTAGAAACCATAATCTGACTATCTGAATAAACTGGGAATGTGCAATACAAAAGCACACAGATAGGGAAGGATTATAAGAGCACTTAAATTAGTTATATATATTAAATTGGCTAGATGAAAGCCAATGTGGCCTTAAACTAAGTTTGCTTCTAATGAGATATCAAAGCTCAACTGTTTACTATGTATCTTCTTTCCTTGTGATAATGAAGGGAATCCTCCGAGGTGGCTGCCATGCTGACACAGCCTTTAGGTGCTTAAATCCAAAAATGGGTGCATTAAGTGCATTTTAATTGACTTATATTTACCCACTGTATTGTCTTGCAGATAAAAAAGATCTTCTGGCACTCCTAGAAGACTTAAAAAGTAGGTCACTCAGTCTCCTGTGAGTCATAGATTTTGGCAGGGGACCAAACAGAGCAGGTATGGGAGAGAGAGCTAGAGCTGACGGGGCCCTAATTGTATACTGATACAATTTCATCAGTATTATAAAGATAATCAGGTTTACTTACAACTACGTGCATTTTGTGGTACAATGTGATATTAAGCAAAATTGCATGTTGATGCTTAGGGAATTAAAACCAGGATACTGGAGTGCTGCACACTTAACTGTATTATAAATTTAAACACACAGTTATATTGCAGTCAGGCCTCCTGAGGAACATTTTAGCTTAGTATGTGCATACAAACCCTGCAGTCTTTTCATCCCTTCACATGCATTTCCTTCAGTAAGGTAGAGATAGATTTCTCACATTACAGTTGTACTCCCATTTCTCTCCAGAGCCCGGGCTCCAGGCTCTAGGCTCTCCTTCCAGGGCCACAGCACCTTGGCAGAGTGACTGACTTGTGGGGTCAGAGCTGGGCCCGCAATTTCCAAAGAGCAACATTTTTGAAGGTGGTGACTCAGCCTGGTTAGACCCATCAGTCACACAGCCACCTAGGGACAACCACATTTTGAGCTGGCGCTGATATGCATGTCTCAAGCCCTGTGACCAACTTTCTTAATTCCATTGAGCAACTGGCACAGACCAAGTCCCCTTAGCCATCAAGCCCCTCCTCCAGCTAACCTCTCCGCCCTCTCATTCATCCACCCTGAGGGAGAGGCATGCAGGCCAGAGGAAGTATGACTCATCTGAGTAACAAGATGCATTCTTCTGAATTCTCTGCAGACGTGTTGTTTGCTAAGTGAAGAGCACGAGAGAGTATGGCGCAGAAAGAGATAAAGAAACCGTAGTGAGGACGCAAAAAGAAACAATAATCAAGAGACTGACTGTGTGTGAGAGAAAGAAAGAAAGAAAGAGGGATAGAGAGGAAATGGGGCAAGAGCGAGTCATCAGTTGTGTGGGTTCCCTGGTCCACACAGACCAACATTTCCTCCAACTCCACAGAGAGAATCCTTGGCTTCTGTTAGGGGTTTTCTGAATCACAGATGGAGACTCCAAGTACTACATCTAAAGCTAATCCATCAGATTTCACACAGAAAAAGCGACAAATGACAACAGCAGAGAGGTTTTGACATGTGGCTCTGGTGTGTATGCTCTGCTGAGGTCAATGTGGCTTAAGAAAGAGGTGTTTAATAACTCAGTCAAACAGATTTAACAAAGCTCCTTCCCAACTAACACCACATCTGCACAACTTGGCGCTAGCCCCTACAAATCAGCAGCCTCACACACCACATCATACACAGACTCCAACTTCTACATGAAACTATTTCTGGACCAGCCCACATTAGAAAGAAATCATGAAAAAATGAAGAAGCTGCATGCAGCTTTCAGGTCTGATAAACTGACACGAGGATGTTGACATGAGACCTGTCTTGTGATTTCACGATAAATGATAAGTCTCCATCCAGTTAGCAGGGATGTACTTCAGTAATGTGGCAGTAAACCACATCCTCAAGACTTCACTATTTAACCTTACTGAGCAGGCTTTGGACTGTGAACTTAATTAAACTTGACCCTCTCTTGACTCTTCTCTCTGAGTCTGCAGATTGACATTTAAACATGTAAAATATTGCCACTACACTGCTGCACAGTTAACACAAAATGAATACAGTAATAAGCCAATAAGCCTATGGAACTGTCATTATTGCAAATTGCTTCACATACTTCCTTTACAGACACTAATACTTCTGCAGTGTACAAGCAATTACATTAAAAAAATGGCACCAATCCTCACTGACCTTCTGCAACAGGTGAATTAAAGTCTCCCCAAGAGAACATATTTCGCTTTGGATCCTGTGTGGTAAAGCTCTTTTATTGTACATTTGTGGCTTACAAGACAACCCTTGTATCTCCCTGAATAAAAAGTCAGTATGTCTAAGTACTGATGAACTGTTCACAACACACAATATTTACCTAAGCTTGTATATATGCACCTAACAGCACCTTAAAGAGCAGTGATGTGTTCATGCCAGCATTATGCCAGACTCTACATTTGTCATTGCTACTATGTCTCCTTTAAATCTCAGTGAAATGTATGCAGTCCACAGAGGAGAGCTGAAGCCTACATTTGGGAATAAAATGTCATTGAATTGTCTTTCTTGATGATATTTTATTACAAAAGCTGTTTCTTCTATTTGTATGATCTGTCATCAGTAAAAGCCCAGTGGCTGCTAATCTGTAGGCAAGCTGTATTTTTTAGCCTATTTTTTTTTTAATGCTACCATTTATACTTTTCCCTGTTTGACAATGACAGACAGCCTCATCATTTTTTATATCGAAATTGCATCTTGGTATTGTAGTTTTTACCTGGAAGTGAATTTTGTATCTGCCACAGGAGGCACTGTAATGATTAAAACAGATAGCAAATACTACGATGAAAGCCCTGTTCTTATTACTTAAGCTGTGTCAGCTTAGCGAGCTGCTCTTCCTGCACACAGCTCAACACGTCTCCTAATAGTGTGAATCATAGAGGCATACCAATTGCTTCTAGAACAAAAAAAAAAGCTTAAGAGAAATATATTTATACTGAGAGCCTATCAAAACTCAAGGACAAAGCTTACAATATAATGAATTAATAATTAAAACCCTCAAGCTAGTCTTATTTATTTCAGATTTATTTACTCATCTCATGATATTAAATCTTACAAATCTTAACTGACACAGGTATGTGCACCACACTCACTCTGAAAACTCACTCTGTTCTACATGTAATTAGGCACCACATTAACTTTCTGTTAATGGAGGAGAATTATAGGATCTAATTTCGTTTGCACATTTAGTGCATTACAACTACCAAACACACTTCTGTCAGTTTATCCCCTCATCTAGTCCCTAGACTTGAACTAAATGCAAATATAAGGTCAAACCGAACACTCATAATAGACTTGCCACAAAATTTATGTCTTTTTGCTACCACAAAGCTTGAATGACTCACAGAAACCACCGTGAACTACGGGAGCCGCCAATTCCCCACCAACCCCCACTCCATCCTACTTTTCTAAACTTACCCAGCAAGCTCTAGTGTGGGTAGTTACAGCACTCGCCGTGTAGAGAAAAGGGCCCTGAGTAGTAAAACTAGAGAAGTAAATGGCTAAACACTTTCAGATAAAACATGTATCTGAGCAAATGTGCCGATAATATTAGGCAACCAACTAGTTGAATTAAACATCATATAGTTCCCTCACAGATTCATGTCCACATCCAACCCCAACCCAGGACGTGAATTGGAACATACAGGACTAGTACGCTGACAGATTCAACTCAATAGACTGGGAGGAGGTGGGATGAGGAGAACTAGGCAGTGTAGTGCTGGATGAATAAAAAATGAAAGAGTAGTGCTTCAGTAAATTCGCTCTCTCCATCCC
>JAPZDV010000012.1:11469826-11518432 GCA_029814665.1 Acanthurus lineatus | reverse complement strand
TATTTTCAATAATTACTAAAATAATGCAATTCTAATTGTCATTTTTAATTACACTTTTCTTCAGCTGAAAAAAAAAAGCGGTTGTGCAAAAACCTGCATAAACTAATTAAAATTCATTCAAGGATCTGCCATTCCCATGATGCCATTCCAATGTCATTCTATTCAACATTTGATATCTCAGCTACAGAGACTCAATGACAGCTGCTCCAGGCCCCAAAAACGCCTAGAACTGCAGTTACTGTAATTGCTCTGGCCAGCACTAAATGAGGTTCACTTAAGTGCAATTATCCCCCTCTGATCTCTCACATAAAGAGACTTCTTTAACATGGAGAAGTGGGCTCACACAATGTGACTGCAAACAAGATTCAAATTGGAATCAGGGAGGCATTTCCAGCAGATGAATGGCTTCATAGCTCATCTGCATTCTAGTGATGCACGGCGTTGCTAATGAAGACTAAGCCAGTCCCTTCTCACCAACACGGCTTTCCATAAGAGCAAAACTTCACACTGGATATAAGCAGAGCACAGGGAGAAATTTCCAACGAAACTGTCCAGTCATTTAGCCCAAGCTGTATTAGTGAACGGATCAGCCTCCACACAGAGTTAACAGCTGTTGAGAAGAAAAGGAAGATCCTATTTTTTGTGCCCAATCCATGGTGACAAAAAAAACTGAAGGACGAGATAATGGTTGATGAAGGAAAGACAAAGGAACTCCATCCCAAAATAACCTTACATTTCAGAGCAGAGATGAATTGAAACAAGCCTATTTTGGATTTAGACCAAAAATAAGTCATCATAAAATACTAAACAGAGGCCTTTGACCAACAGCATCACCACTACACCATGCCAAAAAAATACATCAGCCGTGCTCATGAATAAATTGCCATCTGCCAATCGTATTAACACAATAGGTTTTCAGCCTGAGGGGTAAGATGTGGCGTTCTAATAGGGGTTGCTACAGAGGGTACCTGTTGGGTGCTGTCCAACTAAACAGGGTGGTAAAGAGGGGGGCTGTGATGGGCATTCATGTTGCCACAGGCTCAACTACCACCAGGAGTCTGATAACTGCATCTCACGGATGGCCATTTGAATAATCACTTCAACAAGGGGAGAAATTAAAAAGCCTCTCAGTGAAACAGGGCTAGGCACAGGGCCACATCCTGAATTCCAAATGAGGAGGTTGTATTCAAAAAAGTAGAAATCTGTTCTAAATTCTCTATGCTTTACTGGCTTTGCTGACCCTTGAGAGCTATCTAAATTACCCCATATCATGTCATTATTCTATTTAATCTTTTAAATTACACACCATCACCCCCAAGCTAAACATTAGAGAGCTTAACAATAAGAGCTGCTTGATTGCAAGTAAAATGGGCAAGTAAAATGCCGGGTCGGGCGAGTAAATCTAGCAACTCATTTGTCTGACTGGGCAAGTGGCATAAAATGAATAAAGCACATTGTTTTTTTCTGGAGCTGATGATGGAAGTAGCTAAGAAGTGGGCCATCTTGCTTCCTTTTTATCTGCATTGACAGCTGCACATGCGCATTATCGATCAGGCACCTGCGAAAAATCGCAGCACGTAAAACACATACAAGCTGAAGTGTCACCAGACATTTCAATAACCCAGGAAATGGTAGTCTGCTGCAAGTTTAAAAGCCAGATTAACAAAACAAGCTTTTTCTTTAAAAGCACATCAAGGTTTAAGAAATATGTTGCTGTAGTGCCATTACAAGAATCGACAGCATTTTGTTAGTATGTAATGAGGGGCTGTTGACAACTGCTAATAAATCAAACTATTTGATGGTCAAGTAAAAAGGACTGATGGCAAGAAGATGACTAATCCACATGCCTGACCAGTAGGGACTGGGCAAATGAGAAAAAAAATGATGTTGAATTCTGTATTATCCTTTAACCATTCATTTAATAGCAATATTTATTTACATGTAGTTATGCTTGTCTCTTTAGGGTGATAACAAAGCCATTTTTCTTTAAAGATGACAGACGAGTGTGCTACTGTGCTTTACACTTACACAGAACACAGGAAGACCTTGAAGAAGTAGGTGTTGTGTTTTTTAACAGGCAATCGGCAGACAAAAGACCGCTGCAGGTTGAAACCACTATTAAAGAGAAGCAGTATCACATCCTCCAATTCAATTTTTTTTAAAATTTTACAGTGTGAATGAACATATGAGTAATCTTCTCTGTATTTCTTTATAATTTTGCAGCATTTATCAAAAGTCTAAATGTGTTTTGAAAAAGAAATCAATAGAATGTTCACAGATCTGCCCAATTAAATTAAGGGTAAAATAGCAAATTGAGAGTCATCATATTATTAAGAACGTCTTTGATATAAATCAGCAAAGACATCCATAAACAGGAGTCTTTAGGTCTGAGCCTGCAGAACATCCTCAGTCATACACAACACTGAATAATAGCATAGCTTTAAACTAACAAAATATGATGGATGCAATAGTAACACACAGGGGAACAAATTTTACAACATGTGTGCCGTGATTCCTATTTCTGCATGCAATCTGTAAAAAGCATTCATCGGCTGTACTCTAGGTCTATTCTTAACATCAGCCAACCAGCAAACAACAGAAAAATGTCACTTCCTCTGTCTATGCCAATTATTCTGCTGCTGTACGATCTTTTGCATAGTATTTCATTTAACAAAGTTATTGGATTGTAAAGACAAAACAGAGGTTAGTTTTTCTCATGAAGTGGTTAAGACATCCTTCATTGGAAGACTGTGCTTGGATCACTGCAGTGAAATGCCATTTCAACATAACTGCATGTGAAGACTTTTTAGTACAGTTTCTTTAAAAAAAAAATTAGAAAAGAAAATAAATGCTGTGGCAGAAACATTCACAAAATTAGATTTAAAGAGTAAAATATACTCATTTCTAGACAAACAACAAATTTAACTAACCTGGATCTGCTTACCTGGTTTGAGCAACATCAAAGGTAAACAGCATGTGTCCCCTAAAGCTGAATGCATACCCTTAGTCCAGAGAGCTTGCTAAAGGCCTGCTATTTAAAGGATGGGTGATTAAGACACAAACCAGGTCTGACCTTTGATTGTGGTTGCTTACTAATGCTATGGGCATTTTCTTAGTTGAAGTGGTGGGTCTGGCAGGGCTGGGATGAACTGGCGGAATTTCTAATGTTTTGTTTTAGTCACAAATTAAACCTTGTTATGCTGGCTTTATGACAGAGTAAACAAGTATGGGAGTATATGATGATCGGCTAATAATTTGCAAGTCATGGCACTTAAATCATTAAAAATGACAACGATCCCTCATTGGTAAAACTTGCAAAAGTTGGCGGCAGGGTAACTTAAGAATTCAACCATTCATCCACTAATACAGGCCGTCAGGATAAAGCAAGTGCACTGTTAAGTATACAACAGCACGCAAATACCACAGCTGTTATAGTTTTAAGTCGTAACATTAACTTATCAGTGTCTTCCATGTGCGGTCTCACACTAAAATTGATGAAACACACAAGCAAAGAGAAGCATTGCTGAGAAATATCTAGCACACAAGACCAAATATTTAAATGCAACACCGCCTGTGTCATTTCAGGGCAATCCTCAAGGGTATACCACCACCAGAGGCAAGAGACTGCCCCGAGATCAAATTCAGTAGTATAAAATTCACCTGAAACATACTCTGCACTTGTTGATTGTCTACCCACATGACGAACTTGCACCTTCTCATAAAGGTCAACTAGTTTTACAAACAAGGATTACTATTTTCGAGAGGAACGTATCAGCAGAAAACAGAAACAGACAATTGACAGACGACTAAACACACTGCAACAGCTGTGAGTCAAATACCTTCAGAGCACGCAGGAAAGCCAGATGACACTGGGTTCATACACACACACACGCACGCACACACTCACTCACTCACTCACACACACTCACACACACACAGACACACATACATACACACAAACACTCTTCATGTTTGGACACACAAAGTCTCCCATACCAAACAGCTAGCTAACGATAGCTGTTGGAGGGCTTGGATATGTCATTATATCCACCTAATGCGAGGAAAACACGCACACACACAGTCCTGGCCCAACAGAAAGCAGCGACAACGTTCAGCTAAAGTTAGCTGGCTACCAAAATTGGCTAGCTAGCTGTCAAAGTTGCCCTGTCAGTTGTCACCGGTTGCACGGCGGTGCTAGCAGGCTAACGCAAGAGCTGTCAACTTGGAGAGTTACAGCGACGGCCGCGGTGTACGTTACTAACACTGACCACAGGGAGACACAGACTTGCTCTCTGAGAAAAAAGGTGTCCCCGCACGCCCCGCCACAGCGAACGGAAAGCTCTGTGTTAGGGCCTGTTCACCGGGCTCAATCCCCAGAACTTCAGTGCAGCTCACTTCCCCGTTAAAGTCGTCCATTTCGTGGGCCTTAGTTCAACTTCCATGCCCGTATAGCTCACTTACTCTGGGTGAAAGCTGCTGTGACGGTGGCTCTCTATAATCCTGACGGTAGTTTGAGAGTAACTACCCCCTCCCCTTCCTTCCACCTCCTCTTCTTGAGCTAGCAGTGGCTCCCCAGGAGAGTCCTATGGTCTTGACGTTATCGTCCTGTGCAAAGAGCCACCGTAATCGTAGCTTCGTAGCCGGTGTGCCCGCGGTGCCGTGGTGTCCCTCCTCAGCTTCCCTCCGCCTTCTCCAGTTCGCCTTTCTCTGGGCGGCCGAGCCAACATCCGGGAATCTCCCCCGTTTAGGTTAAGTGCCCGGAACTACTTTCACATACGACGAAGCACATGAAGGTGTTTTTTTTTTCTTTCTCTCTCACCACCCCTGCCGCCACAGAAACTAGCGCGCGGTCAAATGCTCAAGCCCGCAGTGGAAACAGCAGCGGGTGCGCCCTAAACAAGAACTTGCCTTTCAGTCAGTTCACTTACAAATCAGCTCTAATTGGAGAACTCTGTGTTTTGATATAACCCAATGTGGCTTCTGGCGTATAGCATCATAAATAAAGAACTGAAAAAGACAAAAGTAATGAGACACTAAATCAGGTTCATAGGATAAAAGCAATGGAGGGTAGTTCACTTGAACACCGCTCTTTCATAATACACCTTTTTATGAGGCGTAAAGTTCTATTAATGGTTTTATCTCAGGGTAATAAATCAGTCATTAGTACTTCATAGGTCAGTTACACACTATTATACGAAGAACTTTTGGGTTGCCAGATCATGAAATTTCCTATATTGACTGGAGCGTACGCCTCCTGTTCGTTAGCCTAATGTTGCAGTTACAGTCTACATTGTTGGTAATCTATTAATAAATAATCTACTAGTGGGGCTTGCATATTGTAATAGCCCTTAAGTCTGTGGATATCACTACATGATGTTATTTTGATAATAAATGTTTATTGGTCAAGGTTTACTGCTGTTTTTTCTTCCAGAACTATAAGTTTTCTACTAGAGAGACTTCTTGATCAATAACAGTGCTAGAAAGACTACATGCCCTGGGGATTTTTTTTTTTTTTGCAACCTGGCAACCTATGAGTGTTTTTTTTCAATAAATGATAAGAGATCTTGTAATATTACATGAGCTAGGCTATTAATCTAAAATATTTATAGTTAAGGTTTTCCATAAGATCATCTTTAATATAGTACTGTCAATAAAAAAACACAGAACACAGAAGTTGATAAACACATGTTGAAGATTCTAGTCCATGCTTAAAAAATGCATCTTTTGGGAATAGCCAATATTTTTCAGACAAGAAATAATTGCTGGAAAGGGACAACACATGAGCCTAAAGGGATCTAACTAGAAGTTATACTCCCCTCCAGAAAACCCCACCCCCCTCAAAAAATGTGCTTTGGGCCCCAGTTTCAAACTACACATATCATGTGTAAGCACCAGAGGTGTTACTGCTCTTGACGCAACATAGAGGCACAACATAGGCTTAAAAAAATATGGCAGAGCTTTAGTTACAAACTTCTGTTGAAAACAAAAAAAAAAAGTCTGTCCTAAATTTCAGCATTTGTTAATTTAGTTTCAGTGGTCACTTGCATTATACCCCGCTTCCGAAATTGTGATAAAATATTGAACTTTTTATTTAATTGTTTTTGTTCGGCCTAAAATTGCCCCAAAGTTTGTATTTCTTTAAAAACCCACAATTTCTTGCTCTTCATTGTACAATTTAAATTGCACTTCATGGCATTCAATAGTTATTTAAATTGCCAGAACAAGATTACAGAGTTCAAGGCATGTGTCCTAAGTGATATCTGTGGCCCAGGATGACACTGACTTTATCTTTATTTTCTGATTACAAAGAAATATGAGAAAATCGTACTGTAATAGACTGTGGACTGTGAACTGTGGAAATATCTTATTGTGGGGTTTCAAGATATGAATATGATTTTCTATTATTATAAAACTATGTGACAGTTCAGTTCCCTAAAAGAGCTGTAGCTTCCATAATGACCCGTAAGTGACAAAAATAAATAAATAAATAAAAACCATACAGCTATTTGCATTTATTAAATTTAAAGTTAAATGTTGCTATTTTTTATAATCCTTTTAGTTGTTTATTAAATGAAAATATTCTATAAACTGTTTTGAGTTCCTTCGTATCACATTGACCTTAACATTTTTTTAAATTAGATTTACGCATCTTTTCGATTTCCAACCTGATTAAGGGCCTCTATAACTGAAAAAGGGTATCAGGTTTGAATTTTTTCAACTTCAACCAAATCATAATTTACCTATTTAACTGGTTGTGTTACACTGAAAGAATGAACATTTGGTTTTTATGAACGGTAACATCAGCGAAATGTACAGAAAGTGATCATGTAAATTATCACAATCAAGCACGAATCACAGAGCTGAAGTGTTGCGATCAGCGGCGCAACAGCGCCACTTGTGGGTTAATCGTGGGTATTGCTATTAATTTATCTAGAAAACTTGTGATAAAATGATAAATCATTTCAAGTCAAAAAATGTATCGCTATCACCGTCTTACTGTTCGAGGTACAGTTATAGAATAAAGCTAGTATCAAGTGTCTCGACGGACATCACTCACGCTGATTAGGCCTCCTTGGAGGGCGCTAAAAGGTGAAAAGGTTTTTTTAAAAAGACTCCACATTTTCTGTAGGCGTGTATATTATGTAGGGCAGTGTATGTAGCTGTATTGTTCTATATGAGTTCATTTTATCCTTTTTGTGCATAGCATGAAGATTATTCAACTGACTTTTTTATTATTAATTTCTATATTATGGCATGACAGTGAAAAAACTTTTTAAAATAAAGAAATAATAATAAGCTTTTAAAAGAAAAATTTCTCCTGAAATTTAACATGCAGGCAAAATTATTTTTTCCTTCATTCATTTAGAGTCTTTAAAAACATAGTTTATAGGAGTCTCTATTTTACATATCTTGCATGTTTAGGTCATATCCAAAAAGAAAAACACAAATTGTATTAAAAAATACCGAATGTGCTGAGAGCAAGATGCCAAAATTGTAGTAGATACTTAAGTCCTTAAGATACATTTGATTTTCAAGTAAATGCAAATAGAAAACTGGACAACCAATCAATTAAGGCGTAAAATAATTTTATAGAAAATATATAAAAGGATTGTATAATGTTTTTAATAGGCCTAATAAACTATTTTCTCTATCGGTTAATTCTCTGGTTTTCTTGGAAAATAAAAATCACAAATCATGAGAAATCGAGCCACATTTGGTATTTCAAAGCTGTTTTTTCCGTAAGACATGTAGTTTTTGTACCTGTAATTGATTCTTGGTCCATAAAGAAAAATATAAGGAAGCAACTGCAATGAACTCACCAGATGTCAGATTTCAACTGAAACGTCCAGATCCAGTCAATATTTACTGAGAAAGTTTAGATTTTTTTTCCATTAACAAAATGCTAGGGCTAGAGAGACTTAGGAGGGTAAATGCTCACCATTAAAATAAATTAAGTCACGACACTTGCTGAGTCAGTGGGACAGTCCGCTTTGAAAGATCCCCTTTTACAGCAATTTCCCCTCTGCCCTCATGACGGCAGTTTGCACCTCTGGTGATGCTCATTGATATGAAGTCTGACACCTCATATGAAAGTGAGAAAGTTATTGATGCGCGACTAAGGAGATGATAGTAGTGTCGTTCATGGCCACAGGGGGCGCTGACGGTTTACTTGTGTAATAATAAAGACCAAAGAATCTCTCCCACCGCTTTCAGGAAGTGCAGAAGTTGAGAAGCTGCTCCTGAATCAGACCAACCTCGGAAGCTTAAGTAGGATATTTTAACAGTTCTGTCTTTAAATATGCTAAGAAATACCGTTGTTTTTGTTTCATTAGAGGCATTGTTACGGTGGCAAATAACTGTCAATAAGCTGTAACCAAACGTAGTGTATTTTTTTTCTAAGGGTGCACAAGTGCACTTGTCTGTCTTTTTCTTTTTAACTGTCTTAGTCCTCAGCATTTGCGGGTAATTTCAAAATCTCTTCACCTCATTTTGTTGCAGACGAAATTATCCACAGTGACTGAGTTTCCTGTTGTGATCGAGTTGACACTGTGTAGATTTTTTACGCAAAACATTAAAGTCAAAGTTCTCCTCTTAAGTTCAGTCAGGGTTATGCATACTAACTGTGGGGTTCAAGGTTGCAGCCTTATCTCTATCACCCTTATCTTATCAACATAACTCAGACCCCATGAAAGGTAAAACGTCCCTAAAACTTCTTTAAAATGATTAATTCTTCTACTAGTTGTTATTATTTATTATTATTAATATTATTTATTTGTTTATTGAGTTTTGCACTCTGTGGCTGACTTGTTATATGGAAAAGCTGGACCAATATTGGATTTTTGAGGCCAAAAGCAATATTGATATTTGATAGTTAAACAATATTACAATCCAAAAATATATAATAATAATAATAATAAGAAGAAGAAGAAGAAGAAGAAGAAGAAGATGATTAACATACATACTTTAAAAAAAAAAAAGACTCTAAACCCACATGTGTGAGCTGGAAACTTTACAGTTGGCCTATATATTTTTCACTCTCAGTTAGACAAACTATGAAATGGAGCCAACCTTGTGTATTTCTATCTTGCTTTATTTATTGACATACTATATACATGCAAAGACCTTGATATCTGCATAATGTCAATGCAGGCCCAACTAGCTTTATCAAAGTAGTAGTCTAGTTATTTATTTCCTCTTATCTGTAAAGGGAGATAAAGAATAACAGTGTTTAATTTTGATGGAATAGAAACCAAAACATCAAATTTTTTAATCCCTAAAATAGATGAAGTCCCAAATTAAAGTGCATAAATTGTCAAGTGCCCTTTTAAGCACATGGCTAATAATCTGTCTGCTGATACCCATCACTCCTCCTTCCTTTCTCTCTCGTCAGGGGATGGCTGAACCCAGGATATCTTCCATTGATGGGAAGTTAGCGGAGGAATTTGCTGTTCCCTCCCATGTCGAGGAGGTCAAAGAGAAGATGTCAGCTTTTGCAGGGCATCATGCTGCAGCAGGTCGTAGGGTCGTTCTCATCACATCAGGAGGCACCAAAGTCCCCCTGGAGTCCCGCACTGTTCGCTTTCTGGACAACTTCAGCAGCGGCAGGCGAGGAGCTGCCTCAGCGGAGTATTTCATAGAGTCGGGCTATGCTGTCATCTTCTTACACAGGCATCGCTCCCTCTACCCCTACACACGTATGTTCTCAACTATTAACATGCTGGATGCCCTGAAGTTTGGAAGTGAAAAAGAGGCATCCAGCGACTCTGAAGTGGTGGTTAACCAGCAGGTGCTTCCGAACATTGGCAAAGTGCTGAAGCGATACCAGGAAGTGAAAGAAAGCAGACTGCTTCTGCCGATTGAGTTCAACACACTGTCAGAGTATCTGCATATACTCAAAGCAGCAGCACAGGCACTCAGCACAATAGGTACAAATTGACAATTTAAGAGTTGAAATTCTGGTTTCTGTTTGGTGTGTGGCTCATAACTTGTCCTTCAATGTTTTCTTTGCACTCAGGATCCAAGGCCATGTTTTACTTGGCTGCAGCTGTGTCTGATTTCTATATTCCAGCATCTGAGATGCCTGAGCACAAAATCCAGTCTTCTAATGGACCTCTTCAAGTGAGTAAAGAAATAAAAAATCAAGCAAAAGCTGTTGTAACTGCAGGGTTTTTCATGTCTTCAGGCATGGTAGTGTGTTTTCCTTCAGTCGGCTCACCACTTTTGTTCGGACTGATATTTGTCCACACCTATTGAATAGTTTCCCATAAATTTCTTAACATTTATTGTCCCCATAGTATGAATGCCATTTACTTTGATTATATTGCAACCTTTCAAAATGTTGTATATATCCAGTTTTTGACTTCTCGTCTGGCAACATCATCAGTTGCAGTTATGTGCGTGTTTACATACTAAATTGAGATGATAAAAATTATAAACTGTCAAGCCAAAGTAATTAATGAAAAAATACTTTTTTTACTCCCCTTCAGCTAAGCATGAACATGGTGCCCAAGATACTGTCCCCCCTGGTGAAGGACTGGGCACCCCAGGCGTTTGTCATATCTTTTAAGCTGGAGACGGATGCGACCATCCTGCTGGAAAAGGCTCGACGGGCTCTGGACACCTACAGGCACCAGGTTGTAGTTGCCAATGTACTGGACTCTAGGCGTGGTTATGTGGTGGTGGTGACCCCTGAGACTCAGGTTGAGCTGATCCTCACAGAGGAGGATGAGAAAAATGAGGTGGAGATCGAGGACAGGATAGTAAGCAACCTAACATTGGCACACCACAACTTCATAACTCAACAAGGGGGTTGAGCTCCATCATCTACTCTGCATGATTGAGTCACTGACGCAGCTGCAGGTTGTTGTTTTGTTCCTCAGCTTCCATTCATACTTGCCTCTTCTGCTGAAAAGTTACTGTATAATCTATATGTTGAATGGTTATATAGCCTTAGAAATAACTAACTGTAAACACACCATGCCTTCCCTTGTCCTTTTAACCTGCTCTGAAAATGGGCATCTGAGAGTATAAATGCCGTCTCTCTTCAGGGACAATAAAAAGTTTCTAAATCTTTATTGGAATTGTACAGTGATCTGTTACAGAAAAAGATTTCGATGTTTTGTTTTGTTTTGTTTTTTTACAACAATCACTGACCGTTGAATGAATCAGTGATAATATTTTGATACAAGGGTCACCTATAAACATTTACAAGTGCAGTCCATTGGTGTTTTTTTCAATGTCATGATTACAATTGACAACATTTTGGATCCTCTCTTGGTTACTTAAGTTTCACGCTCTTCTTGACACCAGCACGAATACCAGACATCTCTCCGCTGTATTTTGATGTCTCACGACGAACCTCACGGACCTGTGGAATATGAACATTACAACAGTAATGTAAATGTTTTTAACATATCCACATATTTCTTTTAAGTTCGAAGAGATGGGCCTGCAGACGTTCACTAAAAGTGATATGATGCACTTCAACAGTGTAATGAAAATATTCTCATTGACATGTGGAGTACAGACCTGGCCCTTTCTGCGGATTTTGGCTCGTCTGAACTTCTCTCTGTGCTTGACTCTGGGATTACGGTCTATTTTCTTCCTCTTTGGTGTTAGCCCCTTGTTCTTGGCCATCTGTGGAATGGTAGAGGTGCATTATTAAAACAACTGTTCAAAAATGACCAAGGTTAACGTGGTATTTATGAGCTCAAATGTGAAGGGCACAGTATATGGAAATGTACAAAAGAGATAGAGAAGACCCATGCTGGTTTAACTCTAATTACTGAGTAAAATCCTGTTCATAATATAATAAGCCTGTATATGGTGATCAATTCTAGGCCACTAGTCTCCATAAAAGTTGATACCTTCTTGCAGTTCATATAGCTCTTATGGCCAACTATCACTGGAAGGATCCCGTTAATTTTTTAAATGTCTTCACCTGACTGAAATGGGCTCTGTTTATTCCAATACTGAGCAGCCTCTCAGGTGAGAGCACCTGACTGCAAATACTAATAATTCAGTGTGTAAGTGGTTGTAACACAGAACCTGGTATGTGATTCCCCTCTTAGCATCTGTATCAGCCTCTTCTTCTTCATCTTCATTCTCCTCCAACCTGCAACAGATGGAGAGTTGATCAGATCCCCTTGTTGTTTTGGTTTCAACTGTCACTCAGAAGTTCAAACCATACTGACTCTTCTGCTTCTGGGTCATTGCCCTTCCTCTTCAGTCTCGTCTGCTGCTCCACATCTCTATAGAAACGCAAAGCTGATTCCTCGTCCAGTTCAGAGTCTGAGTCCTCCTCATCCTCAGGCGTAGTTGCTCCAGAACCCTGCAAGCAGATGTGAATGCTCCATAATAAATGTCAGCACAAGAGTTATAGTGAGGATGCTCTTTAAGCCTGTGAACCCTGAAAAAGTACAAAAGAAACTCACCTCTTTCTTCTTACTGGAGACTCTGGTCTTCTTGCCTTCTCCCGATCTGCTGGTGGCCGAATCTTTCTCCTCACCAGCTAGTAGTTTGCGAAACTGTGGTGCAAGTCGAGCATCTACTGCACCTAGTTCATTGATGAGCTGCAGGCAGGTATTGAAGACAGAGAATTTCTAACACTGACAGTTTGATGTCTCAGCCCAAACAGATATTGTTACCACTGTCAAACAATAGTAGCATTAAAACAGCGACGCATTAAAGGACGCAGTCCTTAATAAAGCAGTATTTGTGATTTTTTGAATAAACTAGGAGAAAACGCATTTGCTCTCCTACTGGCAGTGGCTGTTAACATGTGGACTTACATTTCTGTATGTGAGGAGCCTTTCAATCACAGGATGGTTGTGAGCCGGGATTCGGTTTGCTTTCAGCACCATGTAGAAACTGATGTTTGTGCAGTAACTGTGGCAGAAACAGTCATTTGTCATTCAATAAAAGACTATAACTTGATTTTTGCAGTAAGTGATTACATTTAATTACAACTTACTTGAGATAAAGTTGCTGTTTTGTCATGAGGTAGTCCGCACCCTTTGGAAAACAGGGCAAAAATGAGTCAGATTCACATACTTGATTTCTATTTATGACATTGTGCGCCATAGTATGAAGATTGATGGTTATCATACATGTATATTTGTTTATCTACAGTATCGGCTTTTATGTCTTTTGGCACATAAGGCTTTAATGAGGCTTTAAACAGGACACATCTCATCACAATTCTCCCCTCTTTTCTCTACAGCTACACAGAGTAACATGTTGACCACTATTATAGATAGATGCATTTGATGTATTGTTATTGTTATTTTCAAAATACAACTTGTATTTGCTTTAAAATTCACAGTTTTGTGTCAGAAATGAAGCTAAATGCACTTACCTTCCCTGGTGGGATCTTTCCATCCTTTACCATCTGAATTAGGGGCAGCAGTTCATTCTTTAGTTCAGTGAGCTGCAAAAATCATGCAGTTAAAAAAAATAAGAATTCACATCAATTACAAGTTGGTCTGTGGTAACAAAGCAAAGTAAACAAGGTACTTTTGGTGTATGTGTCTTACCTTTGCCTTAAAGTCTTGAATAAGTTCAAGCAACTCTGGTGACTCCTTCTTCAAAAGCTTCATTTTTTCTTTCTGGGACATTTGTTTCAGGTCTTTTACAATCCTCTCCTCCTTTTCTGCAGACTTGTTTTCATCCTTCTCCTCTACAGCAAATTCCTTCATTCAGACAACCACATAAAAACAACCAAAGTCAAAAATATCTTTATCATCACATGTGGAATAACAGTAGTTTTAGATGTACAGGACAGATTTACTATTAAAAAAATACCTGAAAAAAGTTCAAATCATAGTCCTCCTCGCTCAGATTTGCTGCTAAGCGGTTTTGGATAATTTTAGCCTCTTCTTCTTCTTCCTGTTCCTCAGCTCCCAACTCATCTTGTGATTTCCCTTCTGTAATAACACAGTTAAATATGCTTCATTAGCAACACAGAAATTGAGATGACCATGAATTGCCTCAGTAATATTACTGGAGGTGAAGGATGCTTACTGGTGGTCACGTAGTCTGTATCATAGAACATCTTCTTTTTCTTTCCCCACGCCATTTCGTTAGGAAGATCTGAGGAGGACAACGAACTTGGAGTTAAATTGCAAGAAAAAGTAAAACAATTCCTAGATATTGCTTTTTGCTTTTATGTGAACCTTCGTCTTTTTTCTCCTCTAGATCACTCTCCATATCTGTCCCCTCTTCCTCCTCCACCTCTTCTTCCTCCTCCTCATCATCATACTCTGACTCAGAATCATCGAGGGCCATCACCTCCTCCTGTAAAATTCAGAGCTCAAATTTGTTCCTGAACTGCAACAGTTTTCTGAAGGTAAATCCAAACAAAAACATGAGCCATCACCTCATCATCCAGTTCCTCTGGGTCGCTCTCAATTTGAACACCGCTGGCGAGAAGTTTCTGTTGCAGAGGCCACAGCAAAAAAATTAAAAGAGTGATAAAACAGCATCATACACCTATCACAGAATTACTGATGAGTAAACTTACTGCAATCTTCTTATCGTGAAACTCATCAATTTTGTCCTTTGTGTACTGTGAAGATCTCTGGAGAGAAGAGGACAAACATTGATGTCAAACAGCTGGGAGATCATTTGTTTTGTTAGTATCATAGTAAGAGACTAGACATCATCAAATTTTCGTTATTATAAGAAAGTTACTGTATTAGAGACAAATGGTACAAATTTCTGTTTTCATTGTCAGTTTGAATTTTAACAGTTTGACCTTCATTTCCACATTTTTTTTCTTAGACACTATACCTGCCACATGTTATTAAGATTTACATTATGTAAAGTAAAATAAATAAATATATGTATAAAAAAATCAGATAGCTCAAAATGTAGGGACAAAATTTAGACAGAAGACCAAACACTGTCCTTGTTCTATCAGGTGGTCAGGACAATAAATTCTTTCTGACTTTTGACAGATAATAAAGCAGCAGACTTTGTATTTTCAGTAATCAATTCCCTTTCTTGTCAGCACTTAAGTATTACAGTGTTTAAATTAAAAAAAATATTATATATTAAATATTATATTATATTGCTCAGCTCTTTTACACTTCTGAGTAATTCTAAAGGTTTCTCAGGGTAACAATTTATATAATCAACATCTGTTGGATGCTGATGTACTTTGTTTGCTCAGTATGGTGAACCTCAATTACTAGAGGTTCTCCTAGGCTTTCAACTTGTTGGAAGTGTGATGTTGTTTCAAGTTCTCCCACCTTATCAGGGACAGGCATGTTCTTGTAGGCTTCAGGGTCATCTTCATCATATCGCTCTGACTTTTTCGGCCTTTGCACCGGCTTACTCCTGAGCAGCAAAAGAAGAAGGGAGAAGTGTGCATCAGTTTATGCTCTGTGGTATTTAGATGATGTTTATATTAATGAAATATCGCTTAGTTTCTAGTCACTTAGGTCCTAGTGGCAAGTTTATAGACCCTAGCTCCTTGATCCTAACAACGTAATGCACTTCAAATAGCTGAGGGTTTCCATTACACGCACTAGTTAAATACCGCATTAGAAAAGTGTAGGGAGGCTTGGTGTTGTAGCACAGGTAAGCTTGGTTTAACGTTAGCATTACAGTCATACTGAAACAGGCAAACGAACAGACTGTTTTTAGCTAATACTGTAGCCAAACTCACCTTCTGGCTCGGACCATGATGAAAAGATGTTAAACTTGCTTGCTACACCTTAGCAAACAATGCAAGACGTTACAGTAGTAACCAAACAAAACGTTTCAACACCAGCGATCCTGTGAGGCGAGTTGAAACACCAGAAAACTGAAAAATAATCAAGTGAGGGAGACACACTCCAAAACCATGCGCTCCTGGACTTTCTTCTTCTCTGCCTTTAATTGCGTTCCATAGAAAACTCAAGGGGGCATATCGCCACCTAGCGTAGTGGATGGCGTAGCATCTTTTTATGCAAGCATTCCCTCTGTGACATCTAAGTAAATAATAAAAAACAAAAGTAATTTTTTGCTCTGTAAGATGCTGTTTAACTAAATGGGAGAGAATTTGATAAATTTTGACAAGACATCTGTATCTCATTGAAAACTAACTTTGTGAGATTTCTGGAGGTAAAGATTGCTCATATTAACACCTTTTTTTAAATTCCTCCCTCTCTCCCATTTTTTGTTTCATCACTTTTTTTACTGATCACTGTTCACTATAGGCCTGTTGTTTCATTCTTTCACACAGTGACATATGATTCACTTTTGCTTTTTTTGCTATCTTATCTGAACCGTTATTTTTTTCATAAATTTAATTTTACACTCTCAAGTGCCAGTACCCAACACATACCTCTATTTCCATTTACTGAAGGTTTAATAACATATTTTTTTCCCAATATCAATAAAACTCAATCCAAAGTTCTTTCTATAACTACCTCTTCGAGATAACTTGGTTGCTTATGCAACTGCATGAAAGCCTTTCAATGAATGAAACAGTTCATAGTTCCCAATGTGAGCAGCATTGCAGAACAATTTCATTTATTTACATTAGTAAGTAAAGCATTAGACCTATATCAAAGCAAAACACAGCACACAATGATAAAACATTAAACTCAGTGGGACATTATATCAACAAGAACTGATAGAACTGATACATACATCTTTACAGTGGTTTTATTTTTAGAGTCTTGGGCTTAGTTTGTGTAAGTAACACTGCAGAGGTTGTAGTAATCCACTGCTGGCAGCTGCCTGTCCTCTGTGACAGAAGATGTTATCACAGATCATGCTGCTCACGCATGTTCTTATTTCCTCGCTCCCACTTCCTTGTCTCCCCCCTTCTCTGTCAGTGGCATCCTCCAGTCAGAACCGAAGGCATAACTGGAGCTGCGAGGCCTCTCTCTGGGCAGAAAGTTTTTGGGAGTTCTGTACATAAGAGGTTTAATTTCATCACTCCTCTTCTTCATCAGGGCAAAAGCAGGTGTAATATGACCCGGGTCAAAGCACTGCCGAGGAAACAGAGACAGACAGTCACAAAGAGCATTGCAATTATACTGTAAGATAATTGCTTCTCATTACTATTACTCCTACTAGGTTAGGACATCAGTAATTTAATGATATAAAATGACCAACAATCTTGAGATGATTTAGATTTAAGAAAGATAAAATATTTTTAGTCTTCTTTTTTGTTTTCTCTACAAGCTTTCTTTTCCCTCCAGATGCTTTCTCTCCTCATTTGCTTCATAAACTCCTCTCTTTGTTGACCTGCTCACAGCTCATGTTGTTAAGGGCAAAATCCTGTGATGAGGTGGTCACAAATGGCTTACAAACAATATTTTTTTGGCATTCATATTTCAGTTTTCTGCTCATATTTCTATACTTAATATTGATAAAATTTGAATACTTGGGCTTTCACTTTAAAGGTTATTTTTACACTCAATGTAAAAATAGCAGTGTTATCAAATCTATGCAGAAAGTTTCAGTATTACTTGGCTTTGCTTTGAGATTTCTGCCTCTGAAATTTCCATTTTTGCCCTCAAACCAACAGATGCAAACCGAAACTTCTTTGTAGTATTCACATTAAATTCTGAAAGTCAAACAGCCTCATCTTGAAAAGAAAAATTGTCCTTATTTCTCTGAATTATCTGCAGACTTATCTTTGAACAGCTTTCACAAAACAGTCTGCTGGCTTGATATAAGTAGAGTTACAAGAGTGAGTGTGTTTCTTTTTTGAAATATGGCACACTACTTTAATTTTATAAAGGATTGAGGTGTTACAGTGAACTACAAAAGTAAAATCTCAGTGACTTTCTTCTGTAAAAAGATCACTCCTTCTTCACAAGAACATACACAGAGAAACACATTAACTCCACACACTTACACTGGCCTTAAACCTTGGTACCGGAACATCGTTTGTATCTTTGTCATGAACACTCAGGTCCATCATGGACCGGCTTATTTCTGACACAGCGGCCTTTGATCCTCCCTTGAGCATCCCAGATGTGCTCCTCTGAGGCTGAAACTTCTTCATCAGGTCACTCAGGGAGCTGAAGCTCCCAGCCTGCGGCACCATCAGGATTAACGGCTTCTGTGAGGAGAGAGATGTGTTTCAGTTTTGTATCAAGGTAAAATCAAGCAGTTTGGGAACCAGACAGGCTCATAGTTTATTCACTCTGGCAGAAGGCAATTCACAAATGCAAATGCCAGGCTACAACTCAAGTGTTTTGACAGTAAAGGTCAGGTACTCACTCTAGATGATGGTGTGTTCTGCACTTTGGAGCTAATTTCATTTAGGCTGTACTCATCTCCCACAACGGGCTCCCTTCTCAAGCGCTCTTCTCTTTCCGCAGAGGAAAGTTGGACCACATTGTGCGTTTTCTCTGTGGCTTTGTCAAAAACTCTTGTTATTCTTCTGTCATCTACATTGGTGTTTCTCTCTTTGGAGAGTTGCCTGTGAAGGGCTTTTTCTACTATGTGTTCCACACTAAAGGAGAAAAAAAATACACCTTTGTTTTTGGACATGACATTTTAATAATAACTTGTTTAATAGCTTTTCCTTTTCTATAAATGTTACCTTGTCCATCTTTCTAGAGCTGATCGGTCCGTTGAAGAGGGCTGAATGCTGCTGTGAAAGTAATTAGGACGCCAAAAAATATTTGAGTAAAATTAAGCAAAAAAAGAGGAAAACTCAAACAAACAAACAAAACGCATATAGAGAGCAAGCACTTGTGATGTCAAAATTGACAGTAATAAGACTCACTTGAAGGTTGTTGATTTATCAGGCACATTTTTTGTCACTGGAGACGTGTTTTCAATTGACCTGTCACAAACAAAAAGAGACAAGTTAAGTCCTGCAAACAACCTGCAGCACAAAATATGAAAACAATGCTGCCCTTTATAGTGGAAATTAGTCAGAGAATTATTAGAAATGTAATTTTTTTGGTGACTTTCAATAAAAACCAAATCATGGTACAAAAATGACAGAAACATGTTCAGCATGTAGCAATGATACATGTGTAAGACAAATGTAAATAAGTATATTAATGGACCAACTAATGTTGATGAAGTTAAAATGATCTGTGTACCTTCTCCTATCCACGAATTGGTTTCCATTGTTAGTAAAACCGTCCATAATGTGTGTGCTTTTATCAAACAGCCTGCTGTTCTGTAGAGGCATTTCTTTGGCTACAATTTCCTCATGTCGGTCAAGAGGACTGTCAGTGAAGCTGAGGTCTCTCTGGACAACACCCATGGCCTCCCAGTCCAAGAGGTAATCAGCTGGTGGGGATGGAGGGCTGGTAACCTCCGGCTCCAGAGGGAGATGTTTCTGAAACCTGAGATTTGAGAGGTCTTTCAGTGGGTGAGCCACATCCACATGAGTGCCCGCAACTCTCCCTGTGTCTGGGACTGGGACAGAAGCAGCAAAAAGGATCCTGAACTCCCTGTCAAATGAGTCAACAACCGGGCCTCTCAGGACGGTGATCAGCTGCCGGTGCAGGTGGGCGTCCGTCCATGTGAGGCTGCAGAACACACAGACGGCGTGTTAAATCAGTCTGAAGTATGTGAAACACATTTAGAAATGACTGATTGAACCAATCACCTGTAGCTGCCATGAATCGCTGTATGTAAATCCACCAGAAGGAACTTGTCTTTCATTTCTCCAACCACCATTCTTCCCATCCTCGAACAGAAGGTTTTCCCTCCAAGAACACGGACCCGCATGTTCTGCCAGATCACAAGTGTATAATGACGCTCAAGAATGAATTACTAGGAAACTTTGTGTTTACTTTAATGGAATGTGGATAGTCAATTAGCCTACATGTTGAACCAGTGAGTAGCACAAAAGGTTTTGTATGAAAACAAGAACCCTGATTGCCCAGAGGCTAAGACTTGGAATCAAAGCTGAAAATGCCTGTAATTCCTATTTCACATCGTACGGATCACATGTGTCAAGAAGAAGAAATAAATGCTGAAGCAGGAGCACACTGAGGAATTAGCCCTTAAAATTATCACCAAAGAGATTGCAATTCATCCTGAGGGAACATAAAATGGTTTTTTCAAAATTTCAATCCAATAGTTCAGATATTTCCCCCAAAATATAAAAAAAAATAGCCAGCTTCATTTTGGTACTAGAGGGAGAAATCAGAGGACCGCAGTCATTGTAAATACTCTGAAATGTTGAATGTCTGCACCATTTTTTGTTCCAATCCATAAAATATGGATACTGAAGTAAGATTGTACTGTGTCATGTTGAGAAATTTTACTTGAAGAGTGGAAGTCAAAGTCATCAGGGTTCATCCTCTCAACACAGTGGACATCAGTACATTATTTTTTTGGCAATTTATCAACAAATACTGCCACTCCTAGAGACATGCCTTGGATGCATTGTAAGAAAAAAATTGCAACAGTGTGTTTTAGCCAAGTCAGAAATATCCTAGATATTTCATGACTGTGTTTTCGCCAATTACTGCGTTGATAAGAGTTTCTCATTTTGCTCTTAACATCAGGCAGGTTTTAAAACCACATGAAAGACAACACTGAATGCTGTGCAACCAGTTCACCTATGTGTCGTTAAAAGTACATGCTACATTCCTCACATAAGTATGCTGAAGTAAAAAGTCAAACTTACCACTAAAGAACTACATCAACAGAGTGTGTAAGCTGTGTGTCAAGTTTTTCATAGGAAAGGGTGGTGCTTGATATTCGCAAATAAAATCTGTGGTTTTTTCATTGACAGGATGGCTTCTAGGTGTGTGCTGGTTTGTGAGAGGCGACTCACTGGATGCCTGAGCCTGTTGAGCGTGAAGTTCTCCTGAATGGTCCTTTGGTTCAGGATGATATAAACAGCAACACCCCGAGAGGCAGCCATGTGTAAATCCCCAATAATTGCACCGTCTGTCAGTCTGTCTGTTACAATGGCAATTACCTGCACAGTGCACAGAATGTCTATTAGCCTTTAGCCTGAGTGACAGGATCATTTAGAAAGTGGTTTTCTCAGAATGAAGCTCTTTCTTTCTCTCCAGTTTTCCTTCTACTCATTCTGAGGAATAGTTTCTAAAATTGTGTTCAAATTAACTGATGCATTAAACACCATCTAATGTTGTAAGTGGTACATTTAGCTTTATGTCTGAACGCTTTAGCTGTTTAAGAGTTGAAACTGAAGCGTTTATTATATTTTAAGCTTGTGATATTTTTAGAGTAAAACATTAATTTATAAAAGGACAATCAACTATAGACTAAACACCTGTAAAACACTAAAATGTTCTAAATTGTTATTTCCATCTTAAATGTATTGTTTGAAAGTATAAAGTTTAGAAAAAACTCAAGTAAATTACCAGTTGATCTGATTTGCACCGACATACTCCACCTCTGCACTATGAAAAATGTGTTAATCCTTTCAAATTTGATCTACATTATATTTGCGTACTTGGTTGGCCTGTTGCAAGTGGCGTCTGATGATTTCTCTGACAGGAGAGTCTCCCTCAGCAGGCGGACTCGTGTGGACTGAGATGCTCCCCTTTGGCACCCAGGGACCTCTTTCAGGCCAGCCAAGGTCCAGGTCCGGCGCTGGTGTGTCTGAGTTGGCAGTGAAGTAAGTTGAACAGAAGTCCTCAATCTCTGGGTTGCCTCCCTGTCCGTTCCCCTCATTTTGTACCTGCAGCTGGTTAAAGTGATAGTCCTGAGCCCAGCTGTTTATCTGACTGACCTCCTCGGAGGACAGGAAGCAGCCGGAGCGCTCTGTGCCAATGGAGCTATAAAAAGCCTCTGGTCCTGCGCTGAGAAGTCTCTCCACTGCTTGACGTTCCTTCTCACAATAGAGGAACTCTGGGGAAGACTCGTTCACCGGCAGGAACACTGCATTCTCATCCAGGCTCTGCTCCTGGGAGCCTGACATGACCGCTGCCTGTTGTGTCTCTAAGAATAAGTGCCGCCTATCAAAGTTCCTTCTGCTCACTCCAGTTGTTAGATGACAGGACTATCCTGGGTCAGCTTATCTCAACCTCCAATCTAGTAAAAATAATCATTTCATTCATTCCTCTGGCAAAAAGTCACAGTATTTCCATGTTAGGAAGTGCTGCCCAGGACACACTGATATTGCTGATAATCTTGATGATGAGTTAGTCTGAGCTCCTACATGAAATAAAAACCTGTTCAGGGTTTACAAAAACACTTTCGGTTCTGCAGCCTTGCAAGCCTTGTCCCCCAGCGCGCGCTGACATAAGAAAAGTAAGAAGGATATTAAAATAAGTAGAAGACAAAAACAGTTTGAGCATAGATAAAACCAACACACTGTAAGACTCACCTCCTGGGCAGCATGTCTCATCTCTCAGGCTCTCATATGTTCATAATACCTGTAGCTTCTCAGGTTTTCCCTCCCCTGCATGTCATCGCTCTCCTCTTCACCCTTCCACTCCTTGTTACTGACAGATTCCACACATTCTGTGCAGCTGACGGATCGAAAACTCAGTTACGGTCCTATTGTTCCCTTCTCTAACTTTTTCAGTCTGCTTTATTTAAATTAAATCTAAGTGTGATTTCATAGACTGGTTTCGGGTCCCTCTTCTTAAATGTGTGGCGTGTGGTGAATAATACTGAATGTACGCTTTTTTTTTAAGAGGCTCCCACTTACCTCACATTTCTTTTGGGACTGGTTCAGCCTGACAGGTAGGTTTGTGGTGAAGAGTAACACAGAATACTTGATCTAACTTCCTGTCAAAAGGCGTCTGGTGCATCATTTCAGTTTCTTTTTTATGTCTTTGGTAATATCTTTAAAATTTATATATATATACTGGTACTAGCATCATTTGCCTGTTTGTTATCAGAAGTTTGACACATTCCTCTCCTCTGTAGGGAATAGTAATAGTTAAAGTAAATGAGGAATGCCACAAAACAATGAGTGAATGACAAAGGTGTCGCACCCTTTTGCAACCACAGCATTACGACAGAGGATCGCACCTGTGCGTGTTACACATAAAGCACTTAATAGAAAACCAAACACGAGCTTGAGTCATATCAATACAGTGATGAATAACATTGAGAAGTGACAGCAATCAGTGTATTTTTTTTCAAGTAAACACAAATGTACACAACATACAAAGAGTCATTGAGTTCTTTTATAAATGTGCATAAACCTAACCATTTATTAAAGTTATACATTTACCATGTGATAATCCTTCATTTAACACAAAGGAGTTTGTCAGAGCACGGCTGTGTTCCTTTGACTTTCATAACTTTTGATCTGGTCTTAAGTGATGGTGTGTCTGACAGACAGAGATGCCACCCCAATGACGAAATGTCCCGCAGACGGGTGGCCTTTGAGTCACAAAGAAAACACAATCCTGTCATTTCGAAAGATGGTTCATTCTTAGTCAGCTCGTTTCTTCTAGTCTGCTTACTGTCAACTGGGAGGTGGTTAGGGTGAGAAAAGAGTATCACACTCTTAAAAAGGGGTTTTTCATCCCCACTAGGGTTTTTTTCCATTTATTGCTTCTTGCGTAGGTGGACATATAGGGCTCCACTGATCAGGAGGAGAGGGACACACAGCCAAGCTAGGATGAAACAGAAGCCAAAGCGTCCTTTGCTCAGATCTCTGGAGTCGTTTAAGATCTCCTCTCTGTGGAAGGTGAAGATGAGGCAAGCAGCAAAGGCTGTGAAACCTGCAAGGGTAACAAATTCAAAAGTGTCTATTAAAATGTTCTCATTCATTTAATCATAGTATGTATTTACATAAGGAGACATTAGGGATTAATGAGAATACTTAATTATTTCGTTAAATCTGTTCCAAAGGAATAAGACTGGTATCGGTCAGCTAACAACTAACAATCAACAAGCACCCGCTCTCAGTTATCTGCCTTAAACACATACATCCAGCCCATAAGTTCTTACTGAAGATATAAACCCTTTAAAGTGGGCAACAAATATACAACTTCACTTTTTAAAAGTTGCCATGAAATTCTTCAAAAACAGCTGGGCACTATAAGTTTTAGCTAAAAATACTTCAAAAAGAGTAAATTGTTTGTTGTTAGGGACTATTTTCAACTGCGAAAGAACACAAATTTGGTGCTCTAATCTAGTGAGTATTTACATCATCAGCCCATGCAGTGAGTTTGGCTGACAGTAAACTAAAGAGTCAACCTTCATCATAATGGAGGGGCATGTCAGCCAATACGGTACTGTGGTGGTTCAATAATGTGTTTTTAATCCTTTCAGGACAACAATGGTCATTACAAGTGAAAAAGGTTCATTGTTGGATTTGATCTTCTAATGAGATTTTTTTTTTTGAGAATTTTTAAAAATGTGGAATGCAGCAAAACTTACTCTGTACATTCTTTATTTTTGAAATAAGGAGGCCTTCAGTTAAAAGGACCCATTGAAAATGCAGAAAAACATCAGAGATAGAAACCGAGCTGTCTACTGGCATCTAATAAACATAAGCTACATTTAAAATTATACTCCAAGTGCTTTTCAGTTCTCATTTTCATTAGAAATGAATATCTTTAAATTCTCTCTGACATAGTAAAAACCTATAGCAATGTCAGATTTTCCTTTTATTTAATGTGGGAAACGGAGAAACTCTCTAAACACCTGCAAAGGCCTGACAGAGGCCTGTGAAGTAGAAGAGTCCTCCTTTAGACATGGTGAGCAGCTGACCAAGAAAAACCAGGAAGGAGATGGAGGAGAAGACCACAGAGAGGACCATGAGGGCCTGGACAGACTGCAGCCAGTCTGGAAGAGCAGGTCAAAGAAAGAGTGTAAGACTTGCAAACAAAACTGAAAACATCAGGCAGACATGAAACATCCAATAATGAAGAGATGCAAAATATTAATGGCAGATAAACAAACAAACATGCACATGGATACAGATGAACACTTTACCGCTTTCATTGGAAGAAGCACACAACCAGGTATTTGTGGCATTATCATGGAAACAGTTATACCAGAGGTCTCTGATTTCTGAATCAGTCCATACCCACCAGGACTGCAAGGAAGAAAGAGAGGAAGGATGGAAGGAAAGAATGAAAGAAAGAATAGAAGATAGAATGAAAGAAAGGCTCACTGCACAAAATCACACTCAGTATGTTGATGAGCAGCATTTTTGTGTTTTGGTTTCTTTACATCATACATGGCTAAACACTGACACCTGCTGGCCGGCTGTCTCACCTTCTCCAGGGTGGCAATGAAGAGCATGGCCAAGGTGACCAGATGCAGAACAGTAACAGATAAAAGCAATAAGACCATGGCTTCTTGGAGATGAGGGAAGAGTCTGTATTCTGTAACAAGAAAAGTAAAAGTCTAAAATTTGTGTACAGATTTTATGAAACCCAGCAGCTCTGAAGTCAAAGAAACATCACTTGTTCTTAATCCTCTCTCTGTCATGTCATTTAAAATGGTCAGCAAATTTCTAAAGGCGGTGACCTGAAACAGTGGACTCTCTGTCTGCCTCTCTAGGAAACTCAGAGCACTTTCATCATGCATCTGAACATCTGCATTGACAATCGCCACCCATTCATCAAGCCACAAACTTGCCAGATAGAGGGGATTTCTCTCTGTGTTCAGAGCCTGTCCAGTCTCTGAGGAAAACATCAGAAGATCAGTTTTCGGTAAATGCTGTAAACAAACTTTTAGTCTGGAACCGTATCTACCAAAATGGTCTGACATGCTGAATCTGTATACAAACCTTATATCTATAAAGGATGACAATTTGTCATTACACCTGAGATTTAATAGAAAAACCTCCAAACTTGTTCCCCTTTCTTCATCTTTTCCAACGCTTCCCCTGATGATTCACACAACAGAAAGCTACTGTGAAACACAGTTAGAGCCAAATAGCCAAAGTATTGAATGACTCATTCATTTTTTTAAAGTCAGGACGGTGATGTTTCCATTAGAAACATCTGTGAGGACAGAGAAGGAAGTTACATTATTAAGTAATACTTACATCTTTTGGGTTTCAGTTCCCCCAAATGTAGCTGTTGAGTTTGAACGGCAGCCATACCGTTTTATACTAAATACTGAATTCTCCTAAAACATTTATGTGGTTTTGTCTGCTTCATTTAAGATATTAAAAAGGGTGTTAAGGACAAAAAAATGAATTTCATTTTGAAAGTGTAGTCTAACAATTGTGGGTTTGTTTCTTTTGTTTCTGTGGCCAGAAACTGCTGAGGACAGAGACTGATGCAGGTTTCATCAGTCATTTAGTCCATTTTTTTAAGGATTGTTAGATGTAGAAACTTACTTTTCCTTTTTACCGGCCTTCTACACTCCACTCAGACTTATAGGAGTATTCTATGCCTTGCACATGTTTGTCTTTCCCACCCTGCTCTGCCCATAGAGGGAAATCACTGTTGCTATTAGATTGTGTACATTTCAGAGAAGCATGCACTTGATAACATACTATTTCATCTAGAAACAGTGTGAGGTAGCTGGCACAGACAGAAGCAAAGTAAGGACAACAGAAACTGCAAGCAGTGGAAGAAAAGAAAATTATTCTGATAATTGTTAGAACAGTATCATTTGGAACTCTTTTTATTTGCATTTTCTTATATTTTTCATCTACTTAGGCAAAAGCTAGATCATACTAACCTGTGAATGTCAGAAAGTAGGAAATCCATGCATGTCATTTCAGTTTAATCCATCTGACCCGTGATGTTTTGCAGAAGTTCTTACCTTTCAGCCGCAGCACCTTCGAGTCTTTGATTTTTCCCCAGTAGCTGCTATCCTCCCTGTGATCAGAGTGTGATTTTTTTTGTCCTAGAGGATGTTTCAGCTCCAAAATTTTGAGAGAAGCGTAGGGCAAAAGAGGAATGTGGAGTCTGATATAGGAGGAGTCCTCAACACCCATTTCCTCTAAACTTACCCTGCCCTTCCCCTCAAATGTGTGGTCTGGACCAGCTCAACACCAAAATAACAATCCTGGCATAAACACAGAACATTTTCTCAACAGCTGCACTGCAAACATCCACTCTGCATTAAGATGTGGAACAAGCTATGATGAGATGGTAAATGCTGAAGTCAGTTACAGAATCAGACAGTAGGAATTTAATTCTCATAACTACATGGGCTGTGTTTTATTACAAAAGTCACACTTTTAAGCCAGTGCTGCTCATGTACTCCTGCTGTTTGTCCCAGTGTGCAGCTTGCCATGAAGACCCCACCACAGTGAGATTAAAATGCAGGAAATAGGGGCTGATTGCTCCACTTTTCATTGTTAATGTGCAGGAAGTGACAGACCACCCAACACACAGAGTTCAATCCCATTTAATTATCAAAAAGAAAATCAGTGCCTGCATTAAAAGTCAGTTTCATTAAAATTATAGTTGATAACAAAACAAAAATATACAGTGTAGTAGTCACAATACGATGTAAAAACAAAAAAAGGAAAAACAAAATTATGACAAAAATCATCATCAGTAAGCAGGACATAGAGATCAAGCAGTTTATGTACATTTGTGCATCAAAGTAAAGCATCAAAGTGCGTACATAGTTTATGCAAAGAAAATCTCCCAGGTGGGAATATTCTAATGCTGTTTACACTGATGCATTTACAGATAAATTTAGGTGCATCCCATAACATATTATGTTGATACTGATGAACAGACATTGTCATTAAGATTTTGGCAGATGCAGCAAACATGGATTGCAATACTAAATTATCAGTAGTATTTTGTTATTTAA
Organism: Acanthurus lineatus; assembly: GCA_029814665.1. Classification (NCBI taxonomy): domain Eukaryota; kingdom Metazoa; phylum Chordata; class Actinopteri; order Acanthuriformes; family Acanthuridae; genus Acanthurus; species Acanthurus lineatus. The sequence goes on along the minus strand of JAPZDV010000012.1, from coordinate 11,490,781 downwards.
TCAATGATTGCTGTAAGAAGAAATAACATTAATGAGTCACAATACAACACTGCAAAGTACTCTATTACAAGTAAAAATTCAACATTTAGAGTCAAGCAACTGTTAGAAAGATAAACAAGAATTGATAACAAATACTGACTAGCTTTTCAAGGTATAAAAGTAAGAAAATTTTATGTTGGAAAAAAAATGACCATTAGTTTATTGTTGCATATGTTAGTATCAATGTCTCACTGTTATTGTTGTTTGAGGTGGGGTACCAGTGTGGGATAAGTGAGTGGTTTAATCTAAAAAAAAAAACCCAAAACCCCCATTGTATCATAGCCTATGCGCTCATCATAAATTTTGCATGTAAAACCTTCTTTGATATGAAAAAGTTGAGAGGATCATATTTCGTACTTAATAGTAAAATGTAGAGTGTAAGTGGACATTAAAATACTCTCAAGTAATGTAGGAAGGCTTGTTTAAGGTTTGTACTATAAATAAAACCTTAGTGCCAGTACCAGAAATAGATATATCCCAGCATTTTACGCTAACAAAAGGCAAAAAGTAAAATCTGAGACTGATTCCAGAAAATTTCGGTTTTACTGATATTAACCAGTGCTTTTAAAGTATTCACATTGTTGACGGGTCCCTCAAGACCCCTTCAAGGACCCACGGACAGCCCAAGATCGCAGTGCGCAAGAGCCAAGAGTTTCTACAGCAAAACAAAACGGAACCTCGCAGCACCACTTCTTCGAGTTAGAGACACTGAAATTCTCCTGTAAATTCCTTCAACCTCATCCAACATTGTGTTTTCGCGCTCTGTTGTCGTTTTGACGAGGGACTGAAGTAGCTATCTGTTTTTTCTTTCTTAAATTCCGATGTTTGAGCAAAGTTTAGCGCGTGCGTGACTGTTTATAACGTACGTATCGGCCGTTGAATAAACGGACAGACCACAGCGGGCTGCTCGCGTGTTTACATCACGGTGTTATGTTACAGTGCACCGTGCGCATTTACCGTTTTTGGAGTCAATGGCGGACGTGCCTTTTTTGTAAAATAAAAAAAATAAATGCTAAAATGTGAGCGAAAACCACGGTTGAAAGCTGTGCCACACCGCGGGACAAATGGATCAACCTGAGGTACCGAGCACGTTCCTCTTTTTTGTGCATTTAGTTTACTCTACAGTTAGCTAAAATCTCAACTTTAGCTAGAACCTGAAACCATAAAAGTCGTAACGTTAAGCGCCTATTACATTTACTTAACCCACCTTACCCATTGTGTCTTCACACAACGTTAGACTGTATCTTCTTGTTCTTCTCATTGTATGTTAAATTCCTGGATTTACAAGATAATCTAGCTAGTTCACATTGTATTCAACAGCAATATCAGCTTGCTCCGGTTATTCAAATGATAAAGTCTGAACTTTTTTTTTTTTACTTCAACCTTCCACCGAATAGAAATGCAGCTTGTTGTCTACTGCACATTTTCCTAATAAAATTCTTAAACGTTTTTAACCTTGGAGTTTCTGGGCATTTTGCTAAAACATAAAATGACTTTTCATGGATTTCAGCAAGAGTAAGTGCAAAGCATGTGATTTTTATAATGGTTGAGGCTTTAAGAGTTAATGTTAACATACAAGAAAGAGTGTAGAAGCTGTTCAACCGAAACATACTGGCAATGCCAGCTGTCTCTGCAGAAGGAAACAGCTGTTTCCCAAACAAAGCAAACAACTTAATTCGCAGCAGAGAGAAGTGAAAGTTTTGTCACTCTAGATCTGATCTAGGGAGCATGTATCTTGCCATCTTGGGGGGTAACATGTCTGCATCATTTCCCCCAGGTAAAACAGCAAGGTTGATGATTATCTGATCTTATCTTGTAATATATATGTCTTGTAACTGAAATCTGTTTCTCGTACTGATCTAAAGTTATAAGATGAAATTTAAGTAAAATGTATAATGTTCACATTATTGATGAAGAGGTGTAAAATACAACTAGTCAGAGATGATAAGCCTTTTTTAAGTGAGAAATAAAATGATTTGTGGTCATGTCCAAATGTCATTTATCCCACATCTAGGAAGAGCTGAAGCAGATCACTGCATGGTTTAGTGAAGAGGGACTTGCTCCTGACTCCCCTAAAGAGGCTCAGCTGTGCTTGCTATGGCGTGCCCTCCAGTGCACAAGATGCCGTCTGAGAAGTGTGACATGGGACCTGGACACCCAACGCTCACAACACGCAGCAGAGATAGAGGAGGTCAGTTGTCATTGTTGACCTACCATTTAAATCAAAAATGTCAAAAAGAGCAGGAAAGACTGAAAGTCTTTATTGATAAGTGACTGAAGCCCCTCTCACACATGAACTCTGGACTCTGGACAGAGAATCAGACCAGGATAAAGTCCGGATGTACCTGTTCACACATGCAGCCAACATAAGGAGATTATGCATGTGCTATGTGTTCACACATGTTAGAAATACTCCAGGTAGGAGCCTGCAGGAGGCAGGATATGATGCAAAAGGTGTGCAGCAGAAACCTCACTGTTTACAGTACGTTGAGGATGATCTGTGAGATCATTTCAGCATCAACCTAAACTGCTAGAAGTTCGCAGACCTCTTCATTCCTCCAGTTTGCAGAAATTTCATTTTCTTTGTCGTCATTGTTTATAACGACTCTCCTACTTCCTACTCCGACATTTCTTTTTTTTTAGTCACAGGCCACTCACACAATATACACGCCAGTGATATGCCCACTCTCCTGGACATCGTCCGCTGTGTTCACAGAAGTGGCTCACACAGACTTAGGACTAAGGGGCTGCAAGAGAAAAGTCCAGATCGAATTATCCTAAAATTTGTGTTCACGCACTCAGCTCCTTTAGGTAAACTCTGGATAACTTCAGAGAAACAGTGCATGTGTGAAAGGGGCTAAAGACTTAATTGTTCTGTCTTTGTCTGTAAGGTACGCAAGTCCTTGGAGCAGATCCGAATCTTTACAGAGCACAAAGATGTTTTGGCTCAGGAAATACAAGACGAAAACGATCAGCTCAAGGAACAACTCCAACGTCTAATATTCCTTCAAGGTAGGAAATATTTTTCCATGTGCATCACCTCCATGGAAAAATACTCTAACTGTAACAACAATAGTGACAAAGTTACATTTTTATATTTTTTATGAAATAAGTGAAAGTCTCAAAATCTTTGTGTAGTGTACTCAAATAGATTAACAGTTCAGATTTTGAAACTACATTGCAGGTATTTTCATCTCATATGATGAAGGATAAATAAGTGCCTTTCAGGACTGTTGATATGCAAGTGGGATAGTCTGAAACACTCCCAGCTACATCCATTTTGTTTTGTTTGATTGTTTTTGTGGTTTTTTTTCAAGATATTACAGCATTTTAAATCCTACTTTTTCAACATTCTCTGTTGCAATAGATTCTCAAATAAGCGAGGTGGCTAAAATGCTGTACCAGCAGGGTCTCACGGAGTTGATCCACAGCAGCCCTAGTGAGCAGGTGGCATACCTCCTGGTGGAGAGAGCCTCCTTACTAGAGACGAGTGATGATCCTGGCAATCTTAAAGGTGATGGAAACATACCCACCTTGCTTGGGACTGAAGTCCAAGCACTAAACACCACTCCACATCAGGTAAGAGGAAAAACAAGAGGAAATGTGACATCATTTAAGCTTGTTAGAAGATGATGGCCCACAGTAACCCTATAAGTCTAAAAAAATTATAGACAAAGAAGAGCCACTGGCAAAGGGTGTCACAATCAGATAAGTGCAAGAAAAGTAGCATAAATAGGAATCCCTCTGAAGAGTTTAAAATAAAGGACAGACAGCACGTGCACAGCACAAACACACAAACAAAAACACTAACAGCCAAATGAAAGTATTGACTTTCTGGACACATTCAACCAACTAAGCAGGGAAACATTACCCTTTTATAGAGCCTGTCTGTCAAGCTGATTGCCATCAGCAGAGGGAGAACATCACAGGTGCACCTAATACCTCTGGATGAGCAAAGGTGTGTAAAACCTGTTACCTAGATTTTATAAAAACTTGTCCATAACAAGTCAGATAGGCATTATGTCATTATTTCGTTGTCTTCTCATGTCCTCCCTCGTGTGTGATATTTGCTTTTTAAAACATAATGTAGTCTGATTTTGTTCAGTTTTTAGATTGGTATGCCTTATACATTTATCTGAAGTCAAATGACTCATTCTGTTGTGTGTTATTCCACAGTCTTCCCACAGGGGGGGCACACGTCATAGCCAGAGCCCATGGAAGAGACTCTTTGGACTCCATAAAGCTTCACAGAGCAAACATACTTTCATTCCTGTATGTCCTTTATCTGCAATAAAGTTTCTATATTTTACACTAACTAACACTAAAAACTGCACTCAGGTCAGGTGGTAACGTTGAGACAGTTTGCCACCTAAACTGTTTTGTGTAATTTGTGTATCCCTAGGTGCATGTTTGAACTGAGGATTATTTTGCATGTTTTCTATTCACAAACTCCTGACTTCTAACTGCAGCCTATTTTCTTGTTCCAGTGTTAATAAACTCTGTCACCAGCACACGCTAGGGAACTTTGCATGACTGAAGACATCAAGATACTACATCACTGATGTGTTTCGATCCACTTCTTAAGGTCTCTTGTCTGTTTTTGTGTGCATTAATGAACATTCTTGTCGGCTTTTACTGGTTCTCTTGATAGTGTTTTAATCACTTCAGTGTTGATCATTTGATCAATTGCTCTGTCTCTCCCCTTTAGGCTGAGGCCAGGCTTTTGACTGGCCAGGCAAGCAGTGTGGAGAGAGAACTTTACCGGCTGGAACGGGACCTGGAGGAGGGCTCCCGCAGGTTAGCCATGGCCCACAGTGAGATTCGGCGTTTGACTGATGAGCTGGAGTCTGCTCACTTGACTCAAAAGACTTATGGTGAGAAATATTAATCAGCTATTTACAAACCAGACTGTGTTATTCTTTAAGAGATTTCTCATTGAAATAAAGCACTATCTCTCCTTCATTTTTTATTTATTATCAAATCACCATGGTCATTGCTACAAAATAAAATCATCACAAATGTTCAACAGAATCCCTGATAAATATTTTATATTAGTAGTGTGGAGACGTTTTTTTTCATCTTCATAGAAATCCAAACAGACTTCCACCAACTTTCAGTACTCTAAACTAAAAAGTTAAGTCTGCCAGCAACTTTGTGAAGAGTTCTGTGGAAATATGGTTGTATACTGTTTATGTTTTTTTTAGAGCCTGAGCTGCAGGCTGCACAGCAGGAGGTAGAGCAACTCAGACAGGAAGTCGAAAAACTAAAGAAATACGGTGAGAAATATTTTTCATGTGTATTCTTCAGGCTGTTTTCAAAGAACTGCCATATTGTATTGTGTGTATTTTGAGTGTAAAAGGAAGAAAAGATCTGTGCTACAAATTCCCACACAGCTCAGAATCATCTGTTTTGTGTACTTGCTTATCCTGTTTAGAGGCTGGATATTATTCCAGCATGCATGGCAGCATGGTGAAAGGCATGGAACAGCTTGGACTGATCACCAGTATAACAGACAGAGGAACAGTCATACCAAACCTTTAATCAAACAGACAGACAGAACAGCCCTCCCGGTTGGGTGAGATTTAAACCAAATATGATAGAAAAGCTTCAGTGTCACTGAGCTGCTCAGGATGATAAAGATTTTTCAGCTTATACCAAAAATTACCTTTTTCTCATGGCTGATACCAACAAGATGACCAAAACTTTTTCATTTTTTGTGAAATCAAACAGTATTTCACAAATGAGAATATAGGATATCAGTGTTATCCTTTAAAACATATAATTTATAATCTGATGAGTTCACTAACTTACTTTATTTCAAAAGAAATGGTGGAACTGCGAAAGGCCAAGGAGTTAAACGATCGTCTTGACCTTGAGATCAGAGCCTTGAGGAACAGGGTACGCTCCCTGGATGCTGAGAGAATCTCTCTGCAGCAGACGGTAAGACTGTACCTGCTAGAATGAGGTACTTTATCAAGAAAAGTCTTTATAGAACCAGAAAATTGAAGTAGGATAACAATATATAAAGAAGTTTTTATTTGCCACATTTTTTGCAACAAATACTCTCAAGTTTCAATAAAAATTGATCACTGGTGTTGATACAGAAAAATAACACAGCAATTTGTTAATGTTGCTGTAAGGCTGAAAGAGTTAGTTGATTATTCAATGGACAGACGTTTTATTTGCCACAATTTAATAACTGACTCATCTTCTTTCAGGCCAAAAATGACTAAAATTTAATTATTATAATATCTTAAATTTGGGGATCCTGCCTTCTCTTTGTTTATAGTAAACAGAGTGACTTGGAACTGCTGGTTGGACAAAACATGGCATTTGAATAGGCTGACTTTTGCTTTGGGAAATTGTAATGGGGATTTTAACAATCTAATATATGTTAAAGATCATATGATTAAATGACTAATTGAGAAAAAAATCTGCAGAATAATCATAAATGAAACTGAGCTGCAGCCCCACTGTATTGCTTGTGTTTCTGTTTCAGGTGGTGACCCTTCAGGAGAATGTGGAGCAGCTGGAGTCAGCCTTGCAGCAGCAGCAGGCTGAAGGGGAACTCCTCACTGTTCAGCTTGAGGCTAACCAAGCTAATGTGTTAGCTAAAGTAAGTCCCCCCACACAGATCTCTGAGCAATGCATTGCATTTATATAGTCTGCCATTTAAACTCAGAGACCAGCTGTAGAAATGATCAAGGTTTCTGTCCTTGTTATCCTTCAAAATGACTAACCCCACTAGTGTGTGTAAGATGTTGAAAAAGTACCTTCTTGTTTCTTTTCTTATTAGTCTCAAACATCAGAGCTTGCACAGAGTAACCAGACCTGCAGAAATTTACAGAAGGAACTTTGTGCTCAGAAACGATGCATTTCAGAAAAGGAGGAATCTGTAAGTATATAAAAATATATTATAATATATAATATGTTATATATTCTAATAACAGATAGACATGCAAATTGCAATAATCAAGCATTGAAAGCTTTGGTGCCTGTATTGTTAAAAATGTTACATACCATCAGTCAGGCCTTTAAAATGCCTGGTTAACTGGGGGTCCTTGCTGAGACAAACAATCTATAACAGCCTTGATCTCTCTATAATGTTTCTTAGGTTAAATCTCTTCAAAGGGAGGTGGAGCAGCTGAAGTCAGCCTTGCAGGAGCAACAGCAGCAGGCTGAGCAGCAGCTCCTGACCTTACAGGTTCAGGCCAACCAAGCTAATGAGTCAGTTAAAGTAAGTCTCACTGTAGTCATCTAAATCTTTGAGGATTACACTAAAAAAGATTTCTGCTGTTTTGACTAATATCAGCAAATCATACAGAGCAAAGGACAGTCAAAAAGCAAAAGCGCTATGCACCTTGTCAAATCTTCATTTGCTGAGATCCCACTGCCAAAAAAATGTAGTGTTAATGTTGATCTTTTTACCGTTTCAGTGTGAGGCAACTAAATTAATTCAGAGCAATGAGATCTGCAAAGATTTGCGAAATAAGCTCTGTGCTCAGTCCAGATGCCTTCTGGAGAAGGACTCAGAAGTGAGTGATTCACTATACTAAAGAGTTTTATTAGTATTGACATAATTACATCAAAGACAAATACATCACCGACTATTATTTTTATTTGAGAGGACTGCACTTTTTTTCTCATACACAAAGCTTTTTCTCATCCTTTTAGATACATGCTCTTCAGCAGCAGCTGGATAATTCTCAAAAAGATCTAAATAAACTTATAGCTACCATCTGCACGAAAGAAAACAATCTGCAGGCTCAAAAGTAAGATACTCTGCCTTCAGCAACTATTGTATATGCAAACCAGCTCTCAGTTTTTGCATTGATACATAAGTGAAGTTTTCTACAAGTGTCTTTGTGTGTTTGAAGGCTTTGGAAGTCAAAAGAGGTTGATTCGGACACTCCCTGTCAGCTGAGAGGTCCCTTTGCAACAGAAGATAAAGGTGTACAGACACAGCCACAGCTGCTGCAGAACAAGGAAAGCACACTGCCTAAGGTCATTTTTGGAAATTAAGAAATTAATCAAGACAATATTTGACAGCATATTTTGAACCTCCTTTCATTGAATGACTGCTGACCATTGCAGAATGTTTAGTGAAACTCTTGCCACTCCTTTGTTGACCAAAGTAAGTTTTATAGCTGTATATGCACTGATATCATTCATCCCTTAATGCTGATGTTTGTATTCACAGCAGGAGAATCATGATTATCTAGAGGCAGGGGACACTCTGTTGTCCACCCAAGACAAGTGTGAAACACTCCAGAAGGAGATCTGTGAAACCTTAAAATGCCTCGACAAAGAACGGAGGTAAAAGGAAATTAAACAGAAACAAAGTGACACAGTATAAAGCTTTTAGGTAAAGCTGGTAGAATTAATTATTAGAATATATCAGAGAATTTTCTTCAGCATTGTGGCATTGAAAACTCTGAAAGCATAATAATATGTCTTTAATATTAATATATGTTGTATATAAATACCCAACATGTAGCATTATTTTTCCATAGTTAAGAGGGATAGGTTTTTCTATTGATTATAATTTGATTGATAATTAAGGTGTTACTGCCGTCCTTCTTATTACAGCAAATATCATGAGATGAAGGAAAAACACAAGGTTAAGCTGTGTCGAGCGAAACAGAAATTTGATGACGAAACAACATGGCGAGATGAAAAGATAAAAAACCTGGAGCGAGAACTATCCTTATTCTCCCATTCACTGGCAAAGGTAAATATGCAGCTCTATTCTTCTCTACACAAAAGAAACCAGAATGTATAAGGCTGCATTGTGATTACATTCAATTGATTTTTTTTTTTGTATGTACATATTCCCTCCTGTGTTAATATCACTAATGTTTGGTTAGTAAAATGTTTAACTGAGGCAGTGCTGCAGGTTCACAGCACAGAGGGGAGATAATGATTCAATTAAATGAGATTATATAAAATTAGATGAACCAATGAAGTGACGTATTTTGTCTTTCCCAGGAAAAAGAGCTCACCATGAGTATAACTGTGGAAAATGACAAACTACTTGTGGAGAGGAGAAGGCTTTTGGAACAGCTAAATGAGGAGGAACAAAACAAGAAAGACAGTAATCTTACTGCTACTTTGTCCAAATGCAGGTACTGAACTAACACAGTCAACACCTAATGACATTATTACTCCACACACTATGTTCAGAGGATGATTCAAAAGTCATTTCTAAAGCTATGCACTAATTTACTTCACATTTGGCTAATGTTTGTTAACTCACAGTCACGACTGTTTTAATCTCAAGGCTGGATTCTCTGGAGATGGAAAACATAAAACTAAGAAACAAAGTACTCCACATGTCCAATCAGATGGCTTTCCTGGAACGCAGCCTGCAAAACATGAAGTCACTTCAGTTTGCTGAGGTACAGTTAAGTCTACTTCATGTTTTTACATATACTATGATCTGGTTGTTGTTCCTGTTGTTTACCAAAGATGATAAAATAACGATATATCAACTTCCTTTTTGACAAGGAACACCTAAAGTCAGTAGTCATGCTAACAACTCCTGTTATGTAACAAATCTAACAGTCACTCACAGACTAATGAGCCTGAATTGTCCAGTGCTGAACACAAGTGGCAGTAAAAGAGAGGTAGAGTTTGTATTAACATAGAAAAAGTTTTGACAGAAAACATGGTGGAATGTAGGTCGTGGATGCACACTTAACTGTGAGGTCTGCAGATTTTAGGATCACCAATGTGAGTTCATCCTGTGGGAACCAGAAATGCCCTCCAATTTCTACCACAAATGTTAAGGCTTCACACGTGCCAGGAAAAGATCAATTCACTTTTTTTAAATAATATGATTTTAATCTCATACAATTTTTATTTTGTTTTTTTAGGAACTAAAAAAAATATCTAATCCAATGCAAGTTTTCACAACACCACCTGTGCTGACTTCAAGGTAGAGCTTATCCCAGTAAAGAACTTCATCACAACTTTTTTGTGTGTTTGTTTTTTATATGAAAATACCATCAAATATCTGTAAACTTTCTCTCCTTAGCATGATGCTGCCTGAGCTGTCAGAAATTCAGGCTGTATCAGACGATACTCAGAGCAAGCAGACAGATTTGACATCTTCCCCTCATGGTTCGATCTCTGGGCCTCTGCCTCGATCAGCAGAGATGGGCTACATGAATCTGACCTCTGCTCAGAACCACTCAGACCACTCAGCTCCCCCATCCACCCTCAGCAGCTCAGACAGGACGTGTTGTTGAGATTTTCTGTTTATTTGTAACATGAGTACACTGTACAGAAACTGTTTTAATTGAAAGTAATTTAAATAATAAACAAGATAAAAGAAGAATTTCTGTTTCTTTTTCTTTCTCCTACCTGTCCTTGCACAACAAAAATAAGGATTTGGGTGAAAACTTAGTAGAACTTTTTAAAAATGTAAAATATTTAAAATGTTGCCACTGAAAATATATGCATGTCTTAACTATTTCAACTGTCCAGACTTGATGCTCGTCTTAAGAGCTTAGAACCTGACTCAGCTAATAAGTCTATAACACCTGACTTTGCCCCCAGTAAATAAAGTGTTTCCTCTGTGATGGTAAAACTACAGAATAAACTGTAGCATCTGTTGATTAAAAGGCATCTGTTTGCTTTAGGGACTACAGCTCTGTAGTTTAAACAAAAATATACATTTATTACAGTCATGAAAATTTCTTTTTGTTCTTATTGCAGTGACACACTGCCTACTGCAATTAATAGCATTTAAACTACATAACTAGAGGTTGACTTGTTTATTACATACATTTTTAAAAGGCATCTAAACACACAGTTTTTCAATCTCATCTCATTTCTTATTACTAAGTAGTAACGAATTTGGCCATTCATTCAAAACACACTGTACCTCCATTTCAAGCTATCATATGGTTGTGCATAGTAACAGCAGGTGAGAGTTAAGGCGGAGAAAACAGTAAAGTATATAATGTCCAAAAATATTACTATAGTATATGCCTCTGTATCAGAGTTTAAGACAAACAGTTCATAAATAAATCAAATGGCCCAACCAGCATAAAACCTAAAACAGACAGAAACTGTAAAGGCCATAACAGAAATAAGCAATTGGCAAATCAAAGATAGATCCAAACAAATAGTTAGCAAAGTTAAAACTAGGATGGCATACTGTTCAGCAGTAAGGATAATATCTCAATCTGTGGTGCAAAAATGCAAAGCGAAAAAAAACCTCCCATATTTTTATCAGTAAAGTCACTTCAAATCACTTCTCTTAAAAGAGAAAATGAAAGACTTTAGGAAAAGGAAACAAACTGAGTCAGCCGGTGTCGGCCAGTATCGAGTTGTCCATCTCAGTAAACAGGACACAAGTGGTTTCTCCTTTAACGTCACGTAGTTCATGAAATGATAACACAAGTAAATCTCAACCTTCTGTACAACATCCTTGAGGAAAGACGCCAGTATCATGACAGTAGTTTTTAGATTACTCATTGATCTTCTGAGTAAGCTAAAGATAAACCTTTAGTTACACAAACTGCTCTGTTGTGACAGAAGCAATTTACTAATTGACAGGATTGGTTGTGTCATGTAAAAAACCTCTTATGCTGCTATAAGAGGATATAATAGACAGACTTACTAACATCTTGATTATTATTATGTATTTAAATTATTAAAGCCAAGATGTGAAATTGAAACAGTACTAAAAATACAAAAAATTATGAGCATACATTTTTTAGTATTAATCAAAACAAAACTGTATTATTGTTACATAAAAAGTAGAATTACTGCTTTGTGGTTTTGTGTCTCTGTAAACCAGTTGAGCTCCACTTTACATTCATTTCTGAACAGACTGACAATTGTTGTGAAACCTAAAAGACTTAAATTTGGATGTATGCCATCACATCCTCCTTTTTTCCTTGTAACAATTTGTCAGTAATCTAACTGGAAACATGTGTCAGATTTGAGGAAATTCCCCAAAGCCATTCCTAAGATATGAGTCCATGAGAATCAGATACACACACACACACACACACACACACACACACACATATATAAAACCTTGTGGAGGCGTAACAATATTGCTTTTCAAGACTATTTCAAAGCGATAAAACAATGCGGGTTGCTTTGATACTTTTTAGCGCACTCGAACAGTTTCTTCTGTTTGTTCAAACACAGTTTTAAGTTTACACTGGCATTAAAACAAATACAGTATTTGCATAGATTAACATGACACTTATAAAATTAAATTATTTGAAAGGGTAGGCAAAGTGTTTAAGCCGCACTTTAACTGCAGAATAATGCCCTGAGAGAATATCAGCCATTGAGTATGAAAACCTGAGAACATCGTGTTGGCCAGTTTACCTGCCGTGAATTAAACACTGTGTAATAACATCCATTTGCATCTATTTGCAGGATAGTCAAACGGCAGCTGATTGGCCCTTCACACCTATCACCAGGTCATAAGGTAAGAGCAACAGGTCTTGAGGTTGTGGCAGATTGATGGCTCAAATCTGACTTCTACCCAGAAGACTGGGGTTAGAGGGAGGAATGAAGTCAAAACTTTTTTGTTTGTTTGTTTTTAAATGACTCATTACCTTCAGATATCAGTCACAATTTGGTTGAACGTAGGAAGCAGAACTTCCGTAGTATTGTTGCTATGGAAACCTGTGTGAGGATATGCCCATGGTGGGTGTTTTCGCACTTAACTTCAAGCTAAATTGCGCAGTGTATCATAATGTTTGGGTGCCCACAATAGTCGAGTAACTCGTATGTCTCTCCTGAAGCCGATACTTGGGTCCCAGCAGTACTCCGGAGAGAGCACCCTGCTTGGTTTATTAAGCCACAGGTACTTGTTGAGGTGACTCTCATCGTGCCATAAAGCCTCAACATCATTCTGTTTATCCTCCATGATGTTTTGATAGCAGGCATCAGTCAATGCCTTCACTTTCTTCCATGAGCCACCGAAGATGGCAGCATGGTAGTAGAAATCCCCGCTTTCCATGTACGCCTTGGACTTTGGGTTGCGGTCGTAGGTATACATGCTCTTCGGGAGGCGATAGAAGTGGGCATGGAGCAGAGCCACAGACTCCCCCAGAGCCTCCGAGCCAAATCTCCCAGCAAACACCTGGTCCACGTCAAAGCAGAAGACGTGGGTGAAGTTGTGGCGAATGTCTGACTCAATGATATTGGATATTGTCTTCATTCGCATCATAGATATGTCCTGCCACCTGGAGTGCTTCTCCACTTTGATGACCTTTATCCTTCGCAGTGGAGCAAGTTTAATGTCAGGCATCTTGTGCGGCATGTCTGTAAATACATAATACGTGACGGGCAAACCCAACATAAAGTGAAGCTCTGCTGATGTCAGGAAGTCCTTCAGGTAAGCCTCCAAGTACCTTTGGTGAGAGAGTTGACAAGAACAATGTCACATTGTTATTCTAACATCCTAAAAATTACCACAGTTGAACAAAAAATAACTAAATATGAGTAAGCTGACAGACCAGGATGTGGTCAGGAGTTCACGTAAATAGTCAAAACATTCATGTAAAACCAACCTGCCCACAGCAAATACTGTCAGAGCCACAGAGGATTCTTCAATCTTGTGCATCTCGTCGTAAAGATTAGGGTTAAACATCCCGTCCCAGAGGACTGGAGCCTTCCAAGCTGTGCATGTTTGAACATCAGATCTTGATCTGTAAATAAAAAGATCCTTTTAAGTTTAAAACAAGAAAAGTGGTTGTGCCAAATTATGCAACATGTATCAGTAAACTTCATTCATCCAAACATGAAACAGAATGTAGCAACTGTAGTCTAATTAACAGTAATTACTTATTTAATTTGGTTTTATTCTACATTTTAATTATAAATTCAACACTCCTTACAATAGTATGCAGACAGAAAAACAAAGAGCATTAATACATACAACTTTTGTGCTGGTTTAGTTTGCGTGAGAAAAGTCTAAAATATTTGAAAGATGTGGTCAGAATGTGTCTAAGAAACAACCAATGATCCACAGATTAGTACACACTGAAATGGCGTAGGCATTGTGGGTAGAACTGCGACGACTAAAAAACTGAAAACTAAGAGGGGGAAGAAGGAGTTGAAAGAAGTGAGATGAGTAAAAGTGATTAAGTGGAAGATGATTTTGAATTATTTTAAATGACTGAAAGGGCATAAAGGCTGAAAACATTTTTTGAAAAAGTATAAAGGATGGCAACAGAAAATTACAAGCATAGATGTCCTTGAAGAACTGAACTTTTTCATTTTGAATGGTTTCTGTAGGATAAGGTGTGTGTAAGTTGCGAAACTTTAATGGCTGAAAATGACTGAAAGATAAAGAAAAGAGATAGAGAAAAGGGAGCAAAGCCAGCAAAAAATGAACCTGCTGGATCAGCATTCACACTAAATGAACTCTGATCCAGCAGATAAAAATAACAATAGTGTGAATTCTGACCGGTTTACACTAATAAAGAAAATTGTATTTCCTGCCTGTCGAAAAATAAGTGAGTGCTGAGAACTAAAATGCATTGCTGAATATGCAGAAATTTTCAAAAGTAGAAAGAGCACAAATGCAAAAAACTTGGATGCTGGAAGGCTTAAAAAAGTACACAAGCCACAAAAGACATAAATGTCGTGAAAGAGCTGAAAAATTCAAAAATTTGGTCATTTCTGTAGATTAAAACATTAAAATTTGGAACTTTATAATATCTGAAAATGACTGAAAGATAAAGTTAAAGAGGAGAGAGAAAGAGGAGCAGAAGAGAGAACAGCAAAAGGTAGTGAGAGAGCAAAGAGTAAGGACAACTTTAAAAATAGATGAGTGAGAAAAATTGAACAAAGCTGAATATTTGAAAAGGTATAAATGTAGAACAAAGAAAAACAAAAGCCTCAATGTCCCTAAAGAGCCAAATATATATCATTTGAATAATAAAAGGTGATAAGAGTAAGAAGCATTAGCACAAGTTTAAAAGGAACAAAGGGCTCAAAAGTTGGAAAAATCTGAATAGTTAGCAATAGATAACAGACATGCAATGTTGCACAGTCACAAGAATCAGCTGGCGCAGCTTCCTTTTGAGCACGATCTCACTAAAAAACTTCAAAATGAATGGAAAGATACTGTGATGAGAAGATTTTGTGGTCAGAGTCAGTGACTTCAGCTGTACTCGTGGTGAGATAAAAGTTGGCCTAAATCCACTTACGAATTAAAGCTTTACCTCCATATTATATTTTTTGTGGCCACGTTGTTGCACTTTTGTATTGTAGCCTACGTCTTTTGCACGAGTATATTGTTGAAATTATTCAAAAGACTCACGGGATGTTTTGTTAAAATATGATGACTTTGTAAACTTAATAAAAGCTATGTGTGGCGAGGCACTCCCCTGTCAATGCCGACTGCCCACCCAACCTTTGTACTCTGGAGCTGAGCCTGCACTGGCATCTGCTGTGCTGACTGAAGAGGGGTTTTTTTTTTCTTTTCTTTTCTTTTCTTTTTTTTTTTAACAGCAAGTTATGTCATATACCTGTAAAAGACTGCGTAAAATGAGCACACCTCTGTTTGAGGTACACTTTACACTTTAATTGTGTGTGTTTGGATGGAGTGATCAATGTCTTTACATTTTATAAATAAAACTGATTCTTCTCCTGTAAGTTAAGGAGTAAATGATGCAGCTAAGTCTAATATTGAACTAACTGAATATGTATACAGTGTTCAAATTTACTGTGTATTTGCTTGAAGATTTCCTGTCACGTACACGTCTTTATCGAAAACCACATGGAAACATGTAAGTGAAACGCTTTTCGTGCAGAGCTGAGGCTTTTTCACACAACTGAAAAACAACATGCTGTTGTTTACCACTGAAAAGCTATTTTGAAAACCACAGGACCTTTCCATCAGACCGATAAAGAGTGATTAGATGCACCGTTACAATGCTCTGGCATCGTAGAAGCCAGCTTTTATATTTACTTGTAGAATTTGCTTTTATGGAAAAATGAATATTCTATTTCACTTATTCGTAGCAAGCTTAGTCTTAGGCAACTGGACTTGGTAGAGTTGCCTAAGCCAGTTGCCTAAGACTAAGCTTGCTACGAATACCATGACCTAGATGACTGAGAACCTTCACAGACATATTTCACCTATATATGAAGCTAAACTCATTCGCACTGAAAATCTCACACACAAGCCAGTAAGAAGCTTTAACATAAACGACTGAGAAGTTCTCAATAAGCTAGTGAACCATTTTACAAAGACTACTGAAAGGCTTTCACACGTTAAAGTAAAATCAGCTCATACAAACAACTAAAATGCCATTGTATGTTGTGAAAGATAAAAAATTGCAGGAGAGACTAGCAGACTCACAGGGCTCACTTACCCAGTATGCCATTTTAATTGACTTAACTTCAGTATAATATCTTTTAAGTAATATTTTTACCTGATTATCATACTCCATCATCTTTAATGTTTGCATAACATTTACAAATCTCATTCTCAAGACACTTCTCATATTAATATGATCAAAAGAACTCTATCTATCCGAACATACATAATATTTTATCTTACATACATTAAATGCTGAATATTTTTTAAATAACTCAGATTCAGATTCAGAATCCTTCATTAACTCAGTCATAACTCCATACAGTGTCAACTCATACTACTGTTCAGCAGGTTTCCTGAGAACAGAGCACCATGTCCAGATAGGTTAGGTTAGGTGACTTGACTTGTACCTGTAGGTAGATTTGTTTTGCAGCATAACAGAGCGAGCATCCATGTAAATTTAAACATTAAACAAAGAAACAAAGAAGCATTGACAGAGGACACATGCATAACAGACAGGACAACCACAATAGAAAAGAAAACAGGACTTAAGAGAAGCCACTAAAGAAGAACTGTAAAATCAAGTACAGCTTAAAAGGCAGATAAATAGTTAAATAAATAAATATAGATAAATACAAAAAGGTTAAAAAAAAAAAAAAAATTGTGCAACCCATGCTAGGCTTTATTTAAATGAGTGATAGCAGTTGGCACAAAGCTTTTCCTGTAGCGCTGTGTCCTACATCTAGGAACTTTAAACCTTCGCCCAGAAGGTAGAAAGATAGATGGCAATGTGAACATAAAATACACATTTGAACTGGTAAAGCACAGATATGTGGATATAAAACTTTATAAGTCTGAGAGTACATTGTGTGAGATGTTTATTACTGATATCATTGATTTAGTCTTGAGGTGTGTAAAAGGTTAAGGAGGAGGGAAGGTCATTACAGCACATGCACTACAATAAACCCTACAATAAACCAGACAACACACAGTCAAAACAGGCACCAATGTGCATTAAGAACAGGCAGTAAGCCCAATGCTGATCTACTCCTCCAACTGACTGTTTATGACTAAACAACATTTGATTTTCCTCACTTAAAATAGTTAGAGCTCTTACATGATCCCCTGCTTAAGCTTTGTGGCTTTGTTGAATAAAAATAACTTCCTCCAGATGCTTTATATTCACTAGCTTTGATTACACTAGGCAAAATGGAGAGGGACCTCATACTGGTCTTTTTCTGAGCCTCCAAATCACTAAAAGTGCCCCCAATCTTACCCGAGGTCAAGGGTAGCATCCACATCGTAGTCCTGAGACAGCATCTCTCCACTCTCCAAAGAGCATTTCTCCATTGGTAGAAGGCCTATTAAAAGTCTGGTATCAAAAACATGACATACTTGTTAAAAAAACAACCCATAAAAAAGTACATTTATAAATAATTTACAAATGAATCTAGATTAGATGGGATTAGAAAGCCTTCATTGTCCCCGTGGGGCAATTTAAATTGCAACAGCAGTCCACGGTCCACAACCAAATTCATACCATAAAACATACAAATAATAAATGTCATCAGGCGAGTTATCATGACCAATATATGTAGCCTACCTCGCAAGGACACAAGCCTAAAGCTCATTTAGAAACCCTACAGCTGAGGGGACGAATGATCCGAGGTATCTGTTTGATTTGGCCCTCTTGTAAACTACTCTCACTTTACTGAGTACATAGTCTGATGCAAAAATCTTAAATATTTTCTACCTACATAAAACTTGCAATGTTTAGTTTTTGTTGATGTTATTTACTTTCTGCCCTCATTTATTAAAATGGGGTGAAATTAAAATTAAAAACACATTTCAGTACAAAGTAATTAATTTCCTTCATCAGCATCCCAAATGGACTGAATCAACAACTCTCTTAAATATTTTTAACACAAACTGTACATCAACCTTTCTTAAATTATGAACCATTTTATTAGACTTAATTATTTTTTGATGGGTATACCTACAGAAATAAATTGAGTGCAGGATATGTCCCTTAATTCTTAAATACAGGCTTGTTTTAAAACTTACCTTAAAGACGGTGAAGTGAAGTACAGAACACAGAGCAGAATAGGAACACAGAGCACATATTTCAGAGCACCCTTCATCCTGTTGACGTATCTGCAGGAAAAAGGCCAAGACCAAATAAAAAAAATAATAAAACAAACAACCAAAGAAAGGCACAATGGCATAAGCAGGAAAGTCATTATTTTAAATGTGTGAGATACCCCATTGTTGAAAACGTCTGTTTCTGGGTTCAGCAGACCACAAGCTCTCTTTTTTCAAATCAGGCACTTGATTGGTCATGAACAAAACTGAAACACTGAAAAAAGAGAAGCAGATGTTACACCCTCCCCAAGGGACTCTATTTATAAGCTGCCAGTTCATCATTGGTAGGCTATTGTTTTATATCCATGTATTGTTTTTATGAGAAATTAATAATGTCTTGATGTCAGATTGTTAAGTTCACCCTACTTTAGAAGTTAACAGGCTTTGCCTTCCTCTCTTCTTTGAAAATATCTCAACCACATGAGCACTACTTTAAAGAGGTCATATAAAATAAATAATAGTAATTAATAAAAAAATTAGGCATGATTGATTTGGTGACCCCTGCAGTTACTGGTTGTAAAATGTATTTAATTTTAAAGATCCCAGTATGCTGGAAGAAAAAAAAATTTATTACTGTTTTGATGAAGAGGCCAAGCATTTTCAATCATTATGTAAGTAGTCCAGATCTGCTTTTCTGCTGCTCAGGGCATGGGTCTACAGTCAGCAGGAGGAGGTGTGCAGCATGCAGCCTGCAGCTTCTCATCTGACAGCTCACTCACTGTTGCTGCTCCCTCTTGTTCCATTACTTCCTGCAAAAACTTCAAACTGATCTGCAGTTTTAGCCTGCTGAAAATGACTCTTATCACGCCCTGTGTCTTGTTCATGATAAACATTGACACACCCTTTGCCACTGTAATACTGTAATTAAGGTGAACAGTATGACATGTTCTCTTTACATAATAAGTAACTTAATACACAACATTTTTCCAAGAACAGTCACAGGAACCCAGTTCATGCCAGTATATAAACACTGCAGTACTTTCATCAGTGGCTCATGGGCTCAATCACCATTGTGTTACCTTATTTGGTGATACAGCAAGTAGTGACTTTAGGGACATTTTTATTTAGAGTTTTTTATATAAGGATGATTTTAACACAAGCAGTCATTAATACAAACTGCACCCAGATAAAAAAGACTCCCAGCCGTATACACATACATGACACAGTATTTTACAATTGCTTTGTTCCAGATTTCACAACACGAGTTAATCTACAAAACACTTCTTGTGACACAAAATGGTTAATGGTTGACGGACTAAAACATTTCTAACAGTTTAGAGAATTAATGACTTACTAAGTTTTAGATCATCACAATAGTTTAATCATTGTTGTGTTTCAAAGAGGAAGAACTTTATTCATGTGGTGGGAAGTGGTTCTGTAGCAGCTGAGTTACAACAAAGGAGTGTTTATTGAATATTAGCAAGCTAAATATGGAAAGTATAACAGATGGTCTTTATCAAATGCTGTCAGTGGCAAAAAGTATGTGATGGTGGTTTTCAAAGGTTATAGCAATGAGAAAACAAAACCAGGGCTCTAGGTTTTACTAGAAGTAGTTTTCATGATACCTTCAGAAATGTTCAGAGGCACCACTGAAATCGACATGAAATGCAGGTAATTTCTGTTTTTCCATCTGAAATGTACTACTGACAAATGCTTTGGTAATAAATAGACAATCTAAAAATATCAATGAGCTGTTTCATTTCAAAGGAAAATGAGACAAAAAAGGTGGTTTTCTAAGAAACCACAAACCAGATGTTAAAAAAACATCAACTATCAATTAATAATAAAGAAAAAAATTAACTTTGTATTAACAATAACCCATACATGCTTTTCCCATAGCAGAATACAGTGAGTTTATTTGTCTGAGTGAATCCAAGCAACAGATTCCAGACTCAGACAGACCTCTGGAAGTTCATGTGGGGCTCAATGTGGAATTTTGGCTCAGTATAATCAAATGTTATGTAATGTAGCCTTACAATGCTCAAACATAACTACTGTACCGCGGGGAAGAAACAGAGAGGAAACAGAAGGAAGGCACACACAGATGGAGCGTGACAGTGTGAACAGATGTGCAGACATGAAACAAAAACTCTCCGAGCCCAGTGTTTACCTACAGTGTTAACCTTCTCGAGCTAAATTGGCTTATATTGATTGAATAACATACAACTTACAGACAGAGTGAGCGCAGAATCACCTGCACGGCTCCAACGCAGGTGTAAAACACATCGGCAGGTAAACGTCCCGTGTATGATTAGCTGTGGCCGCACCTCACCGCTGCTTATTATTTTTTTTATCACTAATGAGAATGTGGAAATCGGTTATCTTCTGCTTCTGTTCCCCTTCTCTCCCTGCACTTCCTCATGACGAATCGAGTCCTATTTGTAAAAAAAAAAAAAACAAAAAAAAAAAAAAAAAAAAAAAAAAAATTGGATCGGGGAATGGTAACGCTTAATTTTTTCCCCAAGGGG
>JAPZDV010000012.1:11458743-11469726 GCA_029814665.1 Acanthurus lineatus | reverse complement strand
AGCCGAGAGACATAGTCTCTCCAGGGTGTCCTGGGTCTGCCACGGGGTCTCCGACTGGTGGGATGTGCCCTGAACCGCTCATCAGGGAGGCGTCCGGGAGGCATCCTAATTAGATGCCCGAGCCACCTCATCTGGCTCCTCTCAACGCAAAGGAGAAACGGTTCTACTCCGAGCCCGGATGACCGAGCTTCTTACCCTATCTGTAAGGGAGAGCCCAGCCACCCTATGAAGGAAGCTCATTTCGGCTGCTTGTACCCGCGCTCTTGTTTTGTCGTTCACTACCCAAAGCTCATGACCATAGGTGAGGGTAGGAACGAAGATTGGCTGGTAAACAGAGAGCTTTGCCTATTGGCTCAGATCCCTCTACACCACGATGGATCTATGTAGAGTCTGCATTACTGCAGATGCTGCACCGATCCATTTGTCGATCTCTCACTCCATCCTTCCCTCACTCGTGAACAAGACCGCGAGATACTTGAACTCCTCCACTTGGGGCAGTATCTCCTCCCCGACCTGGAGAGGGCACCCTTTTCCAGCTGTAAACCATGGACTCGGATTTGGAGGTGCTGATTCTCATCCCGGCTGCTTCACATTCGGCTGCGAACCGATCCAGTGAGAGTTGAAGGTCATGACCAGATGAAGCCAACAGGACAACATCATCCGCAAAAAGCAGTGACCCGATGCCCATCGCCGGTCACCAAACCGGACGCCCTCAATGCCCTCACTGCGCCTAGAAATTCTGTCCATAAAAATTATGAACAGAATCGGGGACAAAGGGCAGCCATGGCGGAGTCCAACCCTCACTGGAAACGAGTCTGACTTACTGCTGGCAATGCGGACCAAGCTCTGGCTCTTGTACAGGGAACGGACAGCCCGTATCAGGGGGTCCGACACCCCATACTCCCGGAGAACCCCCCACAGGATTCTCTGAGGGACACGGTGGAACGCTTTCTCCAAGTCTTCAAAACACATCTGGACTGGTTGGGTGAACTGCCATGGACCCTTAAGGACCCTGCTGAGGGTGTAGAGCTGGTCCACAATTCCATGACCAGAACGAAAAACACATTGCTCCTCCTGAATCCAAGGTTTGACTATCCGGCGGACCCTCCTCTCCAGTAATAGACCTTTCCAGGGAGGCTGAGGAGTGTGATCCCCTGTAGTTGGAACACACCCTTCAGTCCTCCTCCTTAAAAAAAGGGACCACCACCCCGGTCTGCCAATCCAGAGGCACTGCCCCCAATGTTGTCAACCACGACAGCCCCACAACATCCAGGGGTTTGAGGAACTCTGGGCAGATCTCATCCACCCCTGGGGCCCTGCCACCGAGGAGCTTATTAACCACCTTGGTGACCTCAGACCCAGAGATGGGAGAGTCCACTCCTGTGTCCCCACGCCCTGCTTCCTCATAAGGAAGGCCTGTTGATGGGATTAAGGAGGTCTTTGTATAATTCCTTCCACCGATCCACAACGTCCCGAGTCGAGGTCAGCAGCGTCCCCAACAAACACAGTGTTTACAGTGCACTGCTTCCCCCTCCTGAGACACTGGATGGTGGTCCAGAATCTCTTGAAAGCCGTCTGGAAGTCGTTCTCCATGGCCTCACCAAACTCCTCCCATGTCCGGGTTTTTTCCTGATAGGACTCCGTCTTCAGCTTGACGGCATCCCTCACGGCCAGTGTCCACCAAGGGGTTCGTATATTGCCGAAAAGGGTGGATACTCTGAACTGCTGCTTGGACCATAGGCACAAACAACAGTCAGGATCCAACATACAGGCACCAAGCTAGGGGGCAATACGTATTGCCACCCCCGCCCAGCGTCTCTCACTAGTGGCAACTCCAGAGTGGAAGAGAGTCCAACCCCTCTCGAGAAGACTGGTTCAGGAGCCCTTGCTATGCATCAAGGTGAGGCCGACTATATCCAGCCTGAACTTCTCAACCTTGCGCACCAGCTCAGGCTCCTTCCCCACCAGACAGGTGCGCGTCCACATCCCTAGGGCTAGCTTCTACAGCCAAAGATCAGACTGCCAAGGTCCCCACCCTGTGCAACCAGTATCACAAGACAGGGATAGAGGGGGGAGGCTCGGGTAAGAGCTGCTGTGTACCCAGCACTCCTCTCATCTGACCACCTTCCCTACTCAGGGTCTCACCACAGTTTACATAACCAAATCTTTATATTTATTTGTTTATGGTTTTAACAGGAACACCTTATTAAGACATACAAAAACAGCTGTTACATTTCAAAATATTAACACTTTTTTTCCTTTTTAGTAAAATCTACAAAACTTTGCATTATGGGAGAACACTTCTCATTGGCTAGAGGAGCCATGTGACTTAAACTAGTGTTCTGATTGGAGGATCAAAGTTTCAACTTTTTAACATTTTCTTATATTCTTTAACTTAAGTTTTAAGTTTACTTCTTTACTCTCAAGCTATTCAGAATACATAATTACTTCAGATCCTTGTACACTACCAATTTTACGTTGAATGTAACCCCCCTTAAAAGCATGACACTTTATATTACCTACATTATTGCATAAACTTAACGCTTCATAATTACTGGTGTAACCTAAAACTTGATCCCCATGCCTGTTAAACATTTGCCTAGCTTAACTTTTCCCACTTATTACATTAACTTAGACATTTTACTTTACTTACTTTTTAAATTCAAAACGCACTCTATTTAATCCCCTCCCCAACGTTACTTACTTGGACAGCTCGGCTCCGAAGAAAAAAGAGGGCAGTCGGCGCGGGTTTTTAAAGTTCAACACTGCGTGTGACATCACATTGCGGGTGCATGCATGTCGGTTGAAATGCCCACCTTGACGTATTTTCTGAAGTTGACTGAACGGATTATTGTGGGTTTTTAATGAGTTTCTGCGCTTTTTTCAAGTTGAAGTTGTCATAACTCTTCTTACTTCGCTGTAATGGGAAATGAGTTCTCTCAACTTGACAACAATAGTCCTTCTGACTAAAAGCCCAAATCCTTTTTAACAGTGCATTAAGCCCCCGACAACTGAGCTCCTAGAATCATTGGGACACGCAAACCCCTCCACCATGATAAGGTGGTAGCTCAGGGAGGGGCCTTTCCTTCAGCTTTTACTAAATTAATTAGTAGCTACTTTTCAGACTAAGATAAACCTTTTTCAGCATGTTAATTTAATACATCACACTTTCAAAGGTTAAAATTAGGGATTACCAACCTCTCAGGCTTGGTGTGTCCTTAAAAAAGGGCAGGGTGTGTTAGTGCTGTTTGTCATCATTCCAATCTATGAGCCGTCAACATTTCCACCCTAGAGCTGCTTCCTTATTTAACATCTAAGATGATTTCATTTTCTATAGATTAAGAGGTCACAAGGAGGTGAAATCGTAAAAAAGTCTTAAAATAGGGAAGATTAGGAAAGAGTCTCCAATAAAAACATGTTTATGTAGCAGATGTTTATGTTTGATTTGCCTTTTCTAACCCCTTTTATGATCAGAGGGCTCCTAAGATCCATGTGCTCCCCAAGAGCTATCAGATGAACCTGTGCCCCCTTATTCATCTCACAAGCCCTCAGATTCATCTTGCTTCTGACCACTGGACTAATACTGCCTAATAGCTCAACCTCAAACTACAACAGTAAATGCTGCTTTTACAGTAATGCATCATGATTAATGATGAAATACTGTCTCCCACCATATATTGTAAGTAGGCTACACATAGCAAGTAATGGGTACATTTATATTGCTATATTGTTGCTTTTACTTACTGTAAGGAAAGGATGTGAATATTTCTTCCAGGATTGGCTGTTCATATTTTGTTGTGTGCCTTCTGTGTTCGCAAAATAGAAAGTTTTACCTTTCTTTTTTTTAACTTTTAGCTTGTCATCTTAATTTCATCTATACATCATTTCTTTCTCTTAATTTCTTTCATATTTTGTTTTCTGTTGTAGGAGCCAAACTTTACATTTGGCCTGTGTTGTTTATCATTTGTTTAAGTCGCACATGTTCTTGGGTTACTTTCACTTCTGGTAGTTTGCACGAGATGGGGTTTCACACTGTTTACTGGGTCACCTGCTGTTCAAGTATTAGAGTAAGCCTCTTATCGTAATCATGATTTGAATAAAGGTATCTAGACTTCAGTATGAATCTTGCTCAAAGGCATTGCAGTTAAGAGCACACTTAGCCTCTTAGCAGGGTGTTTTCATTGATGGTAATCAATACATCCAGGTAGTACAAACATCAATTAGCAGACAATAAGCATCAGGTCTCCATTTATTTCGTACATTATAGCTGTATTTCCATTAGCCTATCCATTATTTCCATTTAAGTGCAGATTGAGTTAAAAAGTGTGCACTATGTTGTCTTGGGACAATAACATCACTGTGCTGTATCACACAACAGAAGCAAATTGTACATATCATATCGCAGCTAATGGCTGTTCAATAGGAAGAGGGAGAATACATTAAGGGAAATGAAACACCAAGGCAAGGTTTGCAAAATCTCTGAAGATGATGTGAAGTACTATTTGTGGGAAGTTAGATAAAGCTCGCCAACAACTGTAACTGCATCTCAAACATTATAAAATCAAGTGACATAGACATATAACCATAAGATATCAGCAAAAGTCAACAACCGGGGTTAGATAAGTGTATTAGGCCTTTTGTGTTACTGCTTTTTATTATTATGCTAACCAATGCGTGTGATTAATAATAACTCTGCCACCATGACCAAACCAAGGATAACTGGAAGACAATTGGTGGATGGATTAATGGATATACATCAGCAAATTTTACCTTAAAATGTCAAGATTATAACATACAGTGGCACAGTAGAGCCAGGTGAGCAAAAAAGCCAAAAGAATATCTCAAATTATATTTAAAAAAATTCAAAAAGACTGCTGATATTGTGTGGTCTAAGCTGAATTAGTAGCAAATTTTAAAGTTGGCTAACCAATTTTTTTTATCTACTTTGCAGGTTAATAAATGTCACAAAATAAACACCACACCTTGTCCATCTAATGGTACCAGGCTATTTTTACAGTCAAATAAGATTCAATTCATATTGTTGCCACAACTCGTTAAATATAGGTAAAGTATTCATGTTCAGCATACCATAAAATCTGCCCATTGTCTGTTTTGCAAACCTCTGGCTTCAAGAAATGCTTTCCTCACTCAACAAAAGGCTTTGACTTGTTTAAATGCAGCTACAATATTTATAAAAGCATTTTACCAGTACATTCATTTTCAGAATCATTTATTATAAAAACAGGTTGAAAGTTATTATAGTTTATTTACAGTATATATATCATGCTATGACATAAAAGGCAAATGTAAAATAATACAACAAGAGAGTGGACCCTAGAGTTGTAACAAAGTTAAGGCTTAAATGCATATAAAATGGAAAGTGTTCATTCATAAAACAATGGCAAAATGAGTATTCAAAGAAGCCCGATGCTTCAGTTACATATAATAGCTAAAAACATCAAAACCCATCAATGTTTCCCAGTAAATCAATATGTGTCTGTGTGGCTGGCAGCAGTGGAGTGATGATGTAAAACCTCAGTCCTGCCATTACATTTTTTAAAATGCACATTCAATCAAATGCAAAGTGGACATAAAGCACTGTAAGTG
This sequence comes from Acanthurus lineatus, assembly GCA_029814665.1. Taxonomy (NCBI): domain Eukaryota; kingdom Metazoa; phylum Chordata; class Actinopteri; order Acanthuriformes; family Acanthuridae; genus Acanthurus; species Acanthurus lineatus. Next base: position 11,464,119 of record JAPZDV010000012.1, on the reverse strand, counting down.
CATCATTCAACTTTATATTAGAACTACTGTATTGTGGTTAATTTGGCAAGGGAATATAAATTATTATAATAATTACATTAAATATGCCTTTGTTTCATTCTTTATTTTTTCTGCTTTAAATATTTGAAAGCAGCAGCTTTCATTTTGTTTTTATTAGCTTGAGTGAGACTTCCTTTTTCTTTCCTGTTTTTCAAACTTCAGCGTAAGCTTGAGAACTGCCTTGTACATATTTTGTAACACTTGATAACATATTAAAAAAAAGAAAATACATCCATCCATCCAATTATGAGTCATACATGCTGGTCAGGGTGATGTTGGCTGTAACTTACTGTAACAAAAATATTGACACATTATTTATATGTGCATTATGGCTATGTAATTGGTGAGACATTGCAAACACTGACATAAAAAGTGGCACGATATAGATGAATACACTTTATATGAGTTTTCATCTTTATGTTCACTTGGCAACCCAGCTAATGGAAGACTTTTTGGATGCAAATTTTTTTTTTTTTGCAAAGACTTGAATAAAGAAGGTAGAGGACCATATAAAAAAAGACAGTGTAGTCTGGTGCAACACAAAAAGTTTAAAAGATTTTCCATGTAGCTGCCTGGAGCATTTTTTTTTTCCTCTGTGAAGTCACATAAAAAAATGAGATTTTTGGGCCTGTCGTTTCCAGGCCTGAAAGTGCTGAGAAGTCATCTTTGGATGTCTCCGATAATACTATCTGGTCAGCAAGAAAGGAAAAAGGAGGGCATGCTCATTAAAAGAGCACCTCTTCACAAGATACTTGTACAATCTGGCACATTTTTTGGAACCCGTTGATGGGTGCAAAGTACATCATGGATATCACAGGGCACGTCTCTGATGGGAGGCGGGGGACAGGTGAGGAGCTCAGATGAGGGAGATCCGTATAGGGAGGGTGGGAGACTGTGTCCTGTGCTGAGGAGAGTGATGGGACACTACATGCTCCACCATTGTGTGTTTAGACATGTGCTTCATAAGGTACGTCTCCTGGAAAGAACAAGAGACAAACACAATTACGGCAAATATTCGCTGCATTTAGCGCAAATATTTAAACTGGGCTTTAATTTCAAACACACCGAGGTGTACGCCCTGCCGCACATGCTGCAGCAGTAGGCCTTGGCATTTTTAATTGCGTGGGCAGAGAGGTGAATTTGCAGTGAGGCAGAGTCCGAGTAGGCACGGTAACAGTTGGAACACTTGAAGGGCTTGTCTTTATTGTGCTGCCTCTGATGAGACTTCAGGAGAGAGAGAGAGAGAGAGAGAGAGAGAGAGAGAGAAAAAACAGGAACAGACTCAGTCTCATTCATACAAATAGCATTGTGTAATGTACCGCAGTAATACTCTTTGCAAAAATCCCACCAAGCTGTGGAGGATGGGAGGGGGTAAAACAGGTGGAGTCAACGTTTACCTGCAGATTAGACAGCTGAGTAAAAGCTTTTTCACATCCTGGATGGGCGCATTTATACGGCCGGTCGCCTGTGTGGATTCTAGGTCAGAACACATTAGCAAACATTAGAAAATAAAAACCTTTCCAGCAGGATCAATATTGATCCATACACACTCACATTTACACATCAACAGCAGGGTTGAATTCAGTGAAATACAAATGAAGTCTTAGTGCTTCACATAGCTACAAAAAATGTTGTTCTTGTGCAGAGTTCTCAGAACAACTAAGTTAATGTATTCCTTGAAATAAAATTTCCTGTTTTGAGGACTGAAAGCAAGATTATGTAACTTCTGGAAAGCAGAAATGAAAAAACTGTGAAATAACAGAACTTGGGGATGGGTGTGAAAGAGTGTTGAAAGAGTGAGAGGAGGTAATCCAAACACCACTGCACCAAAACATTTTGCGTGCTCCACCCTGACCAACAACACAACAACCTGAAACATCAGTTCCTACTGCTACAACAAGCCAAAGTTGTTTTAGGATCCCCTTTATGTTAAGCTTACCTTTTCCTCTGTCCTAGCAGTGTTGAATGAATCAACTTATTTTGGTTTCTTTATCTAGCTCTTTGAATATAACCTCAGGGATTATTCCATTTTTTTGTCATGTTAACAGCATACTTCCTTTTTTTTTGTCTGAGACTCCGTCCCTCTGGCACGGATTGGCAGATGTACTTCCAATACAAGTGATGGGGAACAAAATCCAGACAACTGAACAGACAATGGAGATGACATTGTCTCTGATAAATGGATTGATGGGGGATATTTTTTGACTGTAACCAAACCAACATGTTTTAATGTATACATTACATACTTCATATACTTATAAAGAAACATATTGTCGGTGGTTTTATCAGAAAAGTGAATGTGACCTGGTCTTCCTTAAAGAAAGTAAATTTCCTCAGTGTTAGGAAATTTTAACAACCCTGTCAGCGGTTTTCATGGAGTTTAATGAAAACATTTGAGGCCTTGGTCTGCAGATTATTACACAAAACCATCACCATTGCTGGGAGCACCCTACTTTCACTTCCCTCCACTTAGAGAAAAGAAAGAAGTAAAATGTAAAGTTTTTTTAATGATGGTAAAAACACCGAAAGACAATAATATTTGAATCACAAAAAAGAACAACATGCATAACAAACCTATTGTTATGTTTGTCAGCTTTAATGGATAACAATAAAACTACAAAAACCAGTGGTCTGAACAGGCTGGGGTGAGTGTTGAGATCAGACCTGGTGTGCTGCTGCAGATGGGAGAGCTGGCGAAAACATTTCTCACAGTAGGTGCAGCGGTAAGGTTTGACACCCAGGTGTATGCGCAGGTGCTGGGCCAGGTAAGACGCGTTCGCAAAGGACTTCGTGCAGTGTGGACACTTGTGAGCCTTTGCCTCTGTGTGCGTTTTGGAGTGAATCTGCATGTCTGATTTGGAGAAGAACGTCAGCGGACAAACTTTACACCTGTAACAAGAAAACAAACAGGAGAAACACACCATGAGGACACACAGAGAGACCAGAGGATACACAGGATGAGCCGTGCAGACATACTGCATGCTGCCTTGAAGATTTGTTCTCCAAACAGCATATAATTCAATATCAAGTGTGGTTTATTAAACCACTTTTGCATTTACTTCCTCTTTGCACATGTGTAAAAAAATCTGTGGTAAAAAATCTGAGACATGCCACAATATAATGATGTCTATTTATTCAGGGAAGACAAAATAACTATCTAAACAACTAAATAATTTAAAATGTACAGTAACTACAGTCAGGCCCATAAATATTGGGACATCGACACAAGTCTCATCTTTTTGGCTCTAAACACCACTACGAGGAATCTGAAATGAAACAAACAAGATGTGCTTTAACTGCAGACTTTCAGCTTTAACTTGAGGGTATTTATATCCAAATCAGGTGAACGGTGTAGGAATTACAACAGTCTGTATATGTGCTTCCCACATTTTAAGAGACCAAAAGTAATGGGACAAATTAACAATCATAAATCAAACTTTCACTTTTTAATACTTGGTTGCAAATCCTTTGCAGTCAATTACAGCCTGAAGTCTGGAACGCATAGACATCACCAGATGCTGGGTTTCATCCCTGGTTGAAGCTCTACCAGGCCTCTACTGCAACTGTCTTCATTTCCTGCTTGCTCATGGGGCATTTTCCCTTCAGTTATGTCTTCAGCAAGTGAAATGCATGCTCGATCAGATTCAGGTCAGGTGATTGACTTGGCCACTGCATAACATTCCACTTCTTTGCCTTAAAAACTCTTTGGTTGGTTTCGCAGTATGCTTCGGGTCATTGTCCATCTGTGCTGTGAAGCACCGTCCAATGAGTTCTGAAGCATTGGGCTGAATATGAGCAGTTAATATTGCCCAAAACACTTCAGAATTCATCCTGCTGCTTTTGTCAGCAGTCACATCGTCAATAAATACAAGGGAACCAGTTCCATTGGCAGCCATACATGCCCACGCCATGACACCACTGCCACCACGCTTCACTGATGAGATGGTATGTTTTGGATCATGAGCAGTTCCTTTCCTTCTCCATACTCTTCCCATCACTCTGGTACAAGTTGATGTTTGTCTCATCTGTCCATAGGATGTTGTTCCAGAACTGTAAAGGCTTTTTTAGATGTTGTTTGGCAAACTCTAATCTGGCCTTCCTGTTTTTGAGGCTCACCAGTGGTTTGCATCTTGTGGTGAACCCTCTGTATTCACTCTGGTGAAGTCTTCTCTTGGTTGTTGACTTTGACACACTTACACCTACCTCCTGGAGAGTGTTATTGATCTGGACAACTGTTGTGAAGGGGTTTTTCTTCACCAGCGAAAGAATTCTTCAGTCATCCACCACAATTGATTTCCATGGTCTTCTGGGTCTTTTGGTGTTGCTGAGCTCACCGGTGCCTTCTTTCTTTTTAAGAATGTTCCAAACAGTTGATTTGGCAACACCTAATGTTTTTGCTATCTCTCTGATGGGTTTGTTTTGATTTTTCAGCCTAATGATGGCTTGCTTTACTGATAGTGACAGGTCTTTGGATCTCTTATTGAGAGTAAACAGCAATAGATTCCAAATGCAAATAGCACACTTGAAATGAACTCTAGACCTTTTATCTGCTCCTTGTAAATGGGGTGAGGGAATAACACACACCTGGCCATGGAACAGCTGAGCAGCCAATTGTCCCATTACTTTTGGTCCCTTATAAAGTGGGAGGCACATATACAAACTGTTGTAATTCCTACACCACTCACCTGATTTGGATGTAAATACCCTCAAATTAAAGCTGAAAGTCTGCAGTTAATGCACATCTTGTTCGTTCATTTCAAATCCATTGTGGTGATGTTTAGAGCCAAAAAGATGAGAATTGTGTCGATGTCCCAATATGAATGGACCTGACTGTATATACACATATATATTTATATATATTTGCTATAGCTGGTCAAGGTGGAACTGATTTCAACTACTACTGTACTACAAATTATCACATAATCAACTTCGAAAGGTGATTTTATTATCAGATAATATAATTATTCTCTGTCTTTGAAATTATGTAATGTAGAAAGTGAAAGTATTTAAGTACCTCAAATGTTTACTGCCATCTGCTTCAATAATTTTTTTTCTTCTGTGTCCAATCACTAAATTAATCTCATGACTGTGGACCATCTTGTGTTTTATTTACTTTCTATATTATATGGCTTCCAAACAGTTTCTATCAGCTTAATTCGTTTGCTCAGTAACTGCTACACAACCACATGTAGTGCTGAGTGACTGCTCAATCAAATATAACAATATTTTTGACCAAATACTTCAGTATAAATCTTGACACAATGTTATAGGGACGACGTGACTATTAGTTCTTTCTGAAAATATTAACACAAAGACATTTTTTAATAAATAATCATC
>JAPZDV010000012.1:11438642-11458643 GCA_029814665.1 Acanthurus lineatus | reverse complement strand
GTAATGGGACAAATTAACAATCATAAATCAAACTTTCACTTTTTAATACTTGGTTGCAAATCCTTTGCAGTCAGTTACAGCCTGAAGTCTGGAACGCATAGACATCGCCAGACGCTGGGTTTCATCCCTGGTGATGCTCTGCCAGGCCTCTGGTCTTCAGTTCCTGCTTGTTCTTGGGGCATTTTCCCTTCAGTTTTCTCTTCAGCAAGTGAAATGCATGCTCAATGCGTTTGTTTTGATTTGTCAGCCTAATGATGTCTTGCCTCACTGATAGTGACAGCTCTTTGGATCTCATATTGAGAGCTGACATCAACAGATTCCAAATGCAAATAGCACACTTGAAATGAACTCTAGACCTCTTATCTGCTCCTTGTAAATGGGATAATGAGGGAATAACACACACCTGGTCATGGGACAGCTGAGAAGCCAATTGTCCCATTACTTTTGGTCTCTTAAAAAGTGGGAGGCACATATACAGACTGTTGTAATTCCTTCACCTTTCACCTGATTTGGATGTAAATACCCTCAAATTAGAGCTGAAAGTCTGCAGTTAAAGCACATCTTGTTCGTGTCATTTCAGATTCATTGTGGTGGTGTTTAGAGCCAAAAAGATAAGAATTATGTCGATGTCCTAATATTTGCGGACCTGACTGCATTTTGGTGAGCAGGGTAGCAGGAAAACAAGCTGTTAACAAGACACTGACATTTTATCACCTTTAAAGCTGATGTGGTGAACCTGTTTACAAACACTTACCTGCAATATTTACACATCCAGCAGAAACAGAGCAACATAATGATTCACCTGGGTCATGTGTCTGTCAACCTGGAGATTGTAAGACCAATATTTATCCTTTTACAGATCAGATTTTTATCTTTATCATCTCCTAAGGGAAACATTTGATTCTTTAGTTCCTAAATTGTCCACTATGTTCAAAGAGACTGTAAAGCTGAATTTCATGACTGGACTGAACCAAAGCAATAAAGTTGCAGGCTGTAAAAACCTAATTTCAGCAGCAGAGAAGTAGAATATCAAACAAAATCAAAAACAAACAAACAAAAAAAAACAGATTGTAGCTGCTTTAAAACAGTTAAAACATTTTTGGGCGCCCCCTTTGGACAAAAGTAGGATGATCACCTTAGCCTCCAGTCTAAAGGATCTTGATCTGGCTAGCATGTGCACTTGTTTTGGAAGCAACTGAATGAAAGACCCAACATGTTTTTAAAAGGCCAGCTTATTTGGCTTTTTGCAATATGCGTTAATTTTTTTTTTTTAATGTTTAGGTGAGCCAAAGAATAACCTCTCTGATTCCTTACATTCAGATTCTGTTTTATTTTATTTTGCCAATTTAACTATTGTTCTTGAATGGTATGTATGAATAAGATTACAGAGGGGGAACCGCGGTCTACTTTATCAACTGGATTACTAATTATCCAAGAACAGGTGTGGGCCATGAGTCAGAGACATCTTGATATCTCAGTGTACCTTGGTCTATGTGTTTATCTAAAAATAGTACTGGTTGGCATGTATATTTTTTAAAACAAATGAGAAACTACTGAAAGAGAGCGGCTGTATGACTGTGTGTCGTGTCTTGCCTGTAGGTTTTTCCCTCTTTGGCAGTGATGGTGACACAGGACTGCTCGTTGCCTGAGGCTAGGATCGGGTAGGGTACCACCAAAAGAGAAGACCCATTCTCTGCTTTGATCTTCTTTCGCCCTCGTTCCACCTTTGGAGGAGGGCCGAGGAGTCCCACGAGGCCCCCATTGTTTTTACCAGGCTCCATCCCGTGGCCGCTGGCCAGCCCTGAGATGAGGTGAGGCGTGGGGGCTCCGCCCAGCCGACTGTGACCACTTGAGGTGGGCGTGGTGGGGGTGATGATCTCTGAGGTGTTGAGGTTGCCTGTTCTGGATGCCAGTGCAACACCTAACAAGATGAAAAGGCAAGACAGGGACATGATTGCAATAAATTTTATTTAAAAACATAGAAAAAACAAAATTCACATTGAAACACAGCAGAAAAAATATAGAGATAAACACCAAAGGTAAACAAATGATGTACATAACTTGAAGTATCATCACAAAGAGAATATTATTATATTTATTTGAATAAACTGTAGTAACACAGAAATTCAAACAGTTGCAAAAAGTTTTTTTCTGTATGACTAATATTAATGCTCTATTGCTTAGTTTTGATGTGTAATGTGTAACTTTGAGATGTAGATGGAAACCTTTTTGAATTTGAAGTCAACCCTGTGAATGCATTTTGTAGCTAACAGTGAGGCTTGTCAGATATTTGATTTGTCCTATTTTAAATGCTGTAACTGTTTGTTCTAACATTAATCACAAAGTCATGAAAAGATAAGCTGGTTGGCAAACACTGATACTTAGCACAAAAGAAACTTTCCATTAAGAGTCTTTATTATCTCTCTACTGCCTGCACATATGTGCAGTCCAGAGTCCAACTATAAGCCAAGCAACAGTTTTGAAAGAAACCCACACAATGCAGATATGATTAGAAATCCTATCTGTATGGGTAACTGTGGTTACCTGAGACGTGGTTCGTCCTGGACGGATGGTCTATAAGCTGACGTAGATGCCAGTCTTCCCATAAACCTCGAGCTTTTATTGCCGCTTTATCATCCAGATTCAAATTTACATCCCCCAGAATTCGACCTGGTAAAATTTAAAAGATACATACAAATTTGACTCTTTTGATTAGCTTGAGCACAAAAAAATAGTGAAACAGTCTTAATTTTTTGCATGTTTTTGACATAATCTCTGCTTCCTTGACACCTATGCTGTATGTGAGAAACTAATAACACTATTTTTTTTAACCTCATTTAAGGGTCCAGTGAAGGATTCAGTGGCATCTAGTGGTAAAATTGCAGAATGCACCCGACTAAATAATCCTTGACTCACCTTTCCCTTCCATGCATGGTGGAGAACCTATGGTGACTGTGAAATTTGTTTAAAAAAAAAAAAAAATCCACAAAAGGCCATTTTAGAGCCAATGTTTGTTTTGTCCATTCTGGGCTACTGTAGAAACGCAGCTGTCCAACAGGGCTCATTCAAAGGTTATGAAACACAACTACTCTTATTTTCAGATTATTATACAGGAAAGAAAACTATCTGTGGGTATTATATTCAATTTCTGCCATTTTCCACAATATCCTCCTAAATCCAACACAGTGAACCTTTAAGCCCATCATGTAGAAAATGCAAAGGTGACAAAATACATCAACTACCACAAATCACTGTTATGACACCACTTATAAAAATATTTGGGTGGCGTTGTGCAGGAAATCTATAGTAAACAGAAATCAGACATAATAATTCTTGTTCTGGAGTTCTTCTCGCCTTAGATCACTGACAGTACTGAGATGGCAGGAAATAAGCAAAACAGAGATCCAACTGGACATAAACTGAGGATGCTGCAGTTTAACCTCACTGTATTAAACATCATTTGGGCATCTCAAACAGAACTAATGTGTAGCTTTGTGCAGCAGATTTCTGACTCATGTCATCTGTTCAAAACCATGTTTAGAAGCTGTGAAATTTTAAGAAAACATGAATGATGAAGGGTCAGCAATCTCAAGAACCCCAAATGAAACATCAGAGTCAATGCTACAAAATGATACTGTGAGGAGGCTAAACCAGTGTTGCAGGCTAAATGTCAGTACAGAGTGAAGACTGGGCAGGTAGGTGAGGAGTCACCTGTGACTGAGCTGGAGGCGGGGCGGGCGTGCAGGGCGATGTCAGGCTGAGTCGGGCTGTGGCTGTGGAGTGCCGGCATGTGCTGGGCTTTGGACATCCCATGCTGGACCGAATCCCCCTGGCTGGGGGAAGCCAATAAGGGCTGTTGGGAAGGGGCTGAGGCAGCGGGCAGATGGGGCGTCCTGATCTTCTCTGCCATCAGCTGCTCCTTGATTTTATTGATCAAGACTAGGTTATCCAGCTGACAGCCAGGAAACAACATTTGTGACAGGAGAACAGCCATCAGTTCAGTCAGTGCTACTTTATAAGGTGGTGGTTCCCCCTTGTGGCAGACATGTGACATTGCACCCAAAACTTCATTTCAATACAAGTCTCTCTTAAAAAATTGACAGCTAACGGCTGTTTTATACAAGTGATTCCCAAATATTTTGTTTGCAACACCTTTAAATAAAGCCACATTAGCCTAGTCATTGATTTTTGTGTATTTCTTTTTCAGATTTCTCTAATATGGGGGATTTTTTTAGGGGCCAGAATAGATTGTATCCCATTTTTCACAATAAAGTTCAAAATGAAGAAAAAAAACTGTAAGAAAAGAAACAAATTTCTGAGACAGTTTGTTCCGATGTATCCCCTGTAATCACCTGTTAACCCCTCAGATCTACCCAGGAACACTTTGAAGGCTCTGAACTCCAGATTGGGAAACAGTGTGTCAAGGAAATAGCTTTAAATTTTGGCAAGTATGCTTATTCACATCCTGCTGCACTTTAGATAGTAAGATTGACACCACTTGAATGCCTATATGCTAATTAAATAGCTAAAATCAGTTAACCTAGCTTAGCAAAATGACTGGATATGGAGGGAAGCAGTAGGAAAGCAGGGGAAAATTACAAATATTTGGCAAACAGCAATAAAAACTCTAAATAAAAAGACTAATTGTAATTTTTCACACAACAGTTTTTGGATGGAATACTTTAAAAGCTAGATTTGAGATGTTTATTTATGAGCTTTTGAGACTGTGGCTATATTTAATCTCTTTCTTTCATCTTCAAATCAAACTCTCTTAAAAAAATTTAACATATTTCCTCAAATGTAAAACTATTCCTTTAAATACTCTATTGTGTAAAATATTTGTTTTGAAAAACAAAAAAAAACAACAAAAAACAATTAACCTATACAAAGTAAATTCACAGTACAGTGCCTTTGCTTTGGGTTTAAAGTGCATAAATAAGTGTGAATACCAGAGTCACTCACCTGGCCAGGCATAGCAGGAGGTGGAGGCCAGAAATAGGGATTGTTAAAGCGAGGTTCAGCCATCCTGAAATAAACACACAAGGGTCATAAACAAGGTGATGGCTGCTTCTCCATCTGTCCATCAGTAAAATACTAGTCTGTAAATTTTTATAACCTTGTAAGACATTTGGCTCCTAATCTTTTTTTGGCTTGGGACCCTCAAACGAAGCAGTGCTTACTTGTGACGCCTCATTATTGGTTGAATGTGAGTGACTTTCTCCTCTGCTTCAATTTTTAGTGTTCAGAAGCATAATTTACACACAAAAAGTGAATATTTTTAAAAGAAAACAAAAGTACAAATTTGTGCGACAATGGTTATTTTTTTTTCCAACTTCCTCTCCTGTTAATCATCCTGAGGTTTAATCTGTTAGAAAAAAAACTGCTTCCTGTAAAATTATGTGAAGATCAATTGTTAGTGTAAGAGCTGGTGGTTAAAATCTTGTGTCAGTGGCTCGCCACACATGCACCAGCTGACTGTTAGATGTTATAAATTGAGATGTGGTGTCCCAGTCTTGTGATGAAGACAGTCTTTATAAGTTTCCCTCCTTTCCCAAAGGAGCAAGAGGCAAACTTGTGTCTTTACACTTTCTCCGAGCTGGCACTTCATCAGAGGCAGCAGAGAGGAAGTTTCTGAGTTGCTGCCGTGAGTGAAGTCAGCAAGACATTTTCTGGGTCTGGCAGCATTTTCTTAGGATTTCCAACCACAAGGTTGCGTGATGTGCATGCTGCCTGAGAGATAGGCTCTCTGGTGATTAGAACAGCTAGTCGGGGAACTCTCCCACAGTGGTTATCAGACAAAACAGATATGCTAAAAGTAATGTGGCTCAGATCCTAATCTGTCCTCCTCGATACGTGGGGCCCCAGCAGGCCAAGAGGGAAATAAGAGAGACGTTGCACAGTTTCACCTCAGAGTACATTGAGGCCTGAATGATGTGGCCAGTGTCAAAAGCTTAGAGGCACCTAAAATGAGCATGGAGCACTAAAATGAGGAGGCAGCACACTGTAAGTTTCTTCCTTTTACACATCTATGACTGCAAAGGCTAAATAAGAGCAAGAGTAAGAAAATATTTGAGTTTCTTCGGGTAAAGTTCAGCACAATGCTCGATCAAGCTGCTTTTTTGTAGATACAAAACGAGAAAAACATTGTTTTTTATAACAAAGAGAGCTGCTTGCTGCAGAAGTTTAGATCTAAAGGCCTTTCTTTCTATAGCTTCCCTCCTCTCTGACTCGTATGAGGTTCCTTTTTAAAACATTTTGCATTGCATGCTTTGGCACACTCCACCATTCCTAAGTCTGTTTGGCTTAGCAGAGGCATAACACAGTCCACATCTGTGGGCCAAGAGAAACAAAAACGATACGTCCAGGGGTACGAGCGTACAGTAAACCCCGCAAAATATTTCCCTAATGATGCCAGTGAGGATCAGTTTCGCTTCCTGGAGGCTTTCTGTCTCGAGGGAGCACTCTCAGGAGTTTGACTGCTGCTGGACATCTTTGTGTCACTTTTTGAAAAGATACACTCCTCGGAGAAAATGTTCAATGTTTGCTAAATCTCGCCTGTGGCTTACAGTTCCTGTGCACTGCTGTGCATTCGTACTGCATGCATGTCGGGTTAATGTTCACAGCCTGTACAGACGGGTCCAGACTGTATTGATTTTAGACCTATTTTAGGAACACTTGTGCCACTTTTGCCAGGGCAGCTTCATGTTTGTTTTTATGCACAAATGCAGCTCAAATTAACCTGAGCTCATATTTAGGAAATGAGTTGTATTTCTGATGCAGTTGCAGGACCTCGATATATCTTTTTTAAAAATCCAACACACTGCTCTTTAGGGCTGCAGAGTTGTTTTTTTATACTCAGTTAAGCTGCAGATTACTTTCTTAATATGAGCATTTTAAAATGATGTTTTTTTTAATCAATGAACTGTAAGAAAATAGTGAAAATGTACTATTACAACTTCCAAGGTCTTTAGACATTATGCGTAGAGTTAATGTTTTAATGTGAACAACAGTCTAAAATCCAACAATCTTCTATTTACGATAATATTTAACAAAGACAAGTGTCACTTTTCACACTGAAGAAACTTTAAGATAGTTTGACTCTTTTGCTATTATTTCATTATCAGTATAATAACCAAATGGTTTTCTATTAGGGACTTTTATGCTACTGATTCAGTGAGTTTATTAAATAATATCCTGAGCATCCAGATAACTTCAGCAACTGCATCCACAACTTAAAAGCATAGAGCTGTGGACTTAATTGGTTACTTATCCTTAAATATTGACTTACTGACAATTACAAAGCTGACAATTCATTTTTTAATGGTGAAAAGTCTACAAGCGTTTTTCAATAAATTTCCAACATGTATAACCTTTTGCTGTCAAATAGATTTTTACAAAACCAAAACTTCTTCGTGGCTTTTGGCTGATGAATAAAGCATTAAAAAATATTTTTAAAGCAATTTGTAGCTATCAAACCCTTGAAAATGATATTAGGAAGTGGAACTGCAGTATTATCAAAGCAACTTAGACTACATGCTGTTATTGCACTAGAGGAATATATTATCAATAGATTGCTATAATAATCTGCTGATGAGCGACAGTTAAGTTCAAGTTTTACCACAATGACCTGCAGATAGCACGTCTTCTGCAGACAGGAAACTAAATTTAAATCTCAATGTTTCATCTCCAAAAACAGAATCAGTGCGATAAAGCAGAGGGCAGATTATCGCTGTTATCACCTGTAGAAACAGACAAAAGTCCATCTCTGAATCAAAAGTTAGCGTTAACTTTTCCCCCTCTATTTTTTTTTAGTCATTGCTGTGCTTCAGTATTCCTCCGCTCCAAAGAAAAAAACAAAAAAACACAGAAGCTTAAAGATGTTTAAATCTGAACCGGAGCAGCTTTTTCTAATGAGAGCATCTCCTCCTCCGGAGAGCAACGATCCTCCGCAGCGCCTCGGTCTGTCCGCCGCCTCTCCCACATTCTCAGACAGTTTATTAAAAAATTTCAGACAAAAGGAAAACAAAAATGGCAGCCCGGTCTTATTTTTATAAGCACTGGACGCCATATTCTGCAGATCCGAATATTATAAGGAGATGATCCTCTAGATGTAATGAAACGCTCTGGCGACGCGTCGGGATGTGCAATATTTGCATTAAGCGTACGAACGATTGTTTACTTTGATTTGCAGGTTTGAATAGCCCGGCTTGTGGAGGGGAGAGGAAAAAAAAAACGCCTGACACTTCCTACAACAATCATCATGCCTTTGCTGAATGCTCTGCAGCTGCCGAGCCATAAATCCTACTGTCGACGTTAATGCTGGCGCGCAATGAAAGCTTTTATCTGCACGGCAGAAGAAAAGAAATCGCTCCTTTTTTATCATCTGCGCGCTGCAAATGCTCCCCCTTTTTTTTGCATTACAACTTTTGCATGACTTAAACAGAAACGGTGACGAAGCGACGCGGGAGAGCTTCGTATGAGAGAGAAAAGAGCGAAAAAACAAGAGAGGAAAAAATTTCACATCGAGCGGCCAACATACCTGAACCAGCAGGAGAAGAAATATTTTATAAAGGATCAGACTCTTCTGTCTTGCTCGCTCTCAGTCGGACTTCAAACCTTCCGGGTCGCCTGCTGTTCACTTCTGGGTGCTGCAGGCGAGGGATTGTTCAGCGTCTGAACACTCAATCTGATTTTTTTAACCCATTTTCTGGTTTCTAATTCAAGCACCGGCTGTAATTTTTGCAGATGCATTGGTGCCGTGTTAGATAAAACTGTGCATATACGCGAGGAAACTTCATATTTAACATTGTGTCCCCGTGCAATGACACTGGTGTAATTCCTGCATGTGTTGAAGCTGACTACCTCTTGAATCATCACTTCTAATACATTCATTCCAAAGCTGCATTACTTTAATGCTAAGCTGCAGTATTAAATATATTCTGGGGATAATTCTTTACATGCAGGTGTCATCTTTTTTTTCATGCTCTGTGTAAAAGCTGTGTGTGTGTGTGTCTGTCTCTGTGTTCATGTACAGGAAACATACAGTGTAATCCTCTCAGCAGCAGCATGACAGGCGGCTAATATGCTCTGTGCTGATCTCAGCAGGAGATGGCACTGCTGCCACAGCAAGAGAGGTTCAGCTGCCTCATGGCTGAAAATATGAGCAGATATAAAAGATGAACCATGACCTCAGACATGAATATGAGACACCAGTAACCACATATGGAGCTCAGGTTAAAAACAAAATTATATAATGACAGCAGGCACTTTTTAGGTGATTTTGTAGTGAAAAGAACTGGAATATGCACCCTATTGCCAGTTTAGTTTGATAGGTTTTTGAGAAATGTTGATCTATTTTAGAGGTTGCATGTTTGTGGAGCATTTTAATATCTTTGCATGTAATATTTTTTATCAATAATGACCAAGGTAACTTATTGAGCGACACAGAATTGCACAAGGAAATGAAAGCTTGTAGTCCTTTGTGCTGCACAAATAGATACACAGATACACAGAATAAAGGAAGGTAAAAAAAACCCAGCTACATACAGTTATCGTATACACACAGGAAGTAATTCTATATTTATGTCTAGTTGAATGTGAACAGGATCAGCAAGATAGCAGGATCGACTGCTGCATTAACCTGAGATCTGTGCACAATGATAAACTGCACCATTCTGAAGTGCTTCTGCAAGTCTTAATATGATTAAAATCAACATAAACACTGATTACAAAGTTAAACCAACATCTCTCCATAACTTTTTTAACAGACAAGAGAACTTTCTGGAAGGTCCGGCTGCGTTAGTTAAGTCAGGAGTAACTTGAAAGTAAACAGTATCTGTTTCTCGTCCAACACATCATTAATTTTAAGTTAATCATTGACAGTCATAACTGTGATGATTAAAGCATGGTGTTGTATTAAAACACATCTTTGCAGTCTGAACATGCGACATTTTGTCAAAGCTCAACTCTGCGCATGCAGCTGCCTCCCTACCTGCACCAAACACACACACACATTCAAATTTATATATCCATTAAAATGCAAAACTTGACAAGACTCCAACACCATCATATACCTTTGGCATGAGTCAGCAAAATACAAATAATGAGAGACGGTGATATTTGAGGTCATTTGAAACTTAAACAATAACTCTAAAGACCAACTTGTCCGGCGGACACATTAATAAAAAACTGTCACTTTTCACAATTAAAACATTTAATATTTACCCATTGAGAGAAAAAAACCTCTTGGCTTCAGCTTATCGTGATCTTAAACACAATCAGGCTTTCTCAACAACAGGTCAAGAAGAAGAAAGAAAAGTGATAAAGTATGTTTTTTATTCTTTTTTTTTTACTACAGTTTGCATAACCTCCTCCACCCATATGTAGATGTAACTAAGTAAAAGTAAGGGGTCAACAAAAGCTGATAGCGAGCCTTCTGTATTCAAAAAGCAGATTTATGCTGTACTCAATTGATCTCTCTAAGACTTTTTAAACTTATAAAAGTTTCTTTTTAAATGAATGAGTTATGAGTTAGTTTCAATTCTTTGAAATCAAGATCCCTTTTCCAAAAGATACAGGTGTGTCTGAGAGAATAAATGTACAAACACGTTGATAAGCAAAGTTTTATAGAACAAGAAATAAATCATTAACCAATGACATTCAGAATGCGCTTATTAAAGTTTGACAAGACACTGTCAGGACTGCATTGTTTTAGTAGTTTTTGTAGAGATTTTGATCAAATCACAAAGGCCTCCTCTGTGTTCCTTCTTGTTTTTGGAGACATCAGTTAAAGAAGTCCTTGTGTGGCTGTTGTGGAGGTTTTTATTTAGAGTTTCACACACTTCAGGAGCAAACCTAGTTTTTGGACCAACATGTATGAGAAGTCCTCCAAGGGCTCGAATAAAACATTTATAGTTTTATGACAATATTACAGAGTTCCACGAGTTGAACACGATCAATTGGCGCAATCGAAGTTCAAGACCGACATAGATACAACACTCAATATCACTGCTGTTTACAAATTAGAGAATGAACTTTAATCGTACAAAAAGGGAGAGTGAGTTTTTTTAAAAGCACATTACAGAATCGCTGCTGCTCCAGTTTTTAATCAAACTGATGAAAAAATAAGTTTAAGGGCATTGCAAGGAGTGTGGAATCATGTGATTTGTTTATTTCTATGTTTAACAGCCATCATTGCAAATGAAAATCTGTTTAAATTGAGGTGGTGAGTTAGGGTTTTATTCATGTTACGTTTCGCAACGTTTGCTGACCCCCTTTCTCAGTCTCTGACTCTCTGACCTCACCTTTGGTCTCTGAGGTGACGAAAAGTGACTAAGTGAAATGCAACATTACCTTAAATGGAATTACAGGTTTCCCTGAGTTTAAAACATTTTTGGAAACATTTGGGAAAGTTTAGGTTAAAGCACACATTAAGCAAAATATATAGCAAAGATATAGTAGTTTTTGGCATTTTTTTTTTTTTAATTTAATTTGTAAAAGTTACATAAGATGAGTTTACAATAAAAATTAAGCAATATTTTTACTATCTCTGCTTGCATGAAAAGAATCTTATTGAAAACCAGTTTGTCCAGCTGGGTTCGAACAAAATGTATAGCCAAAGTTTAAAAATGTCGTATGACCTGTAAAAAAAGAGGAGAGGCTCAAGAGAGCCTTCTAGGAGAGGCTTATAGATGAACAATTTGTGCTGCAGCTCTATTTCTCCTAGTTCAGTACAACCAATCCACCTGTCCAACCAAGGCACAACAGACAGCTATCAACTGGAAACTTAGGCGATCATCACTGTCTGTCATTTATAAATTATAAATGAGGGTATTTGAAACATTTGAAATATTTGAAAATATGAATGACATGTGACTGCAATTCCTGGCATCATGTTTTTTAAGGTGATGTGATCCTCGTATAACCCTGCTTTATGAGACATCCTGTATGTGTGCAATCACTGTAAGCTTTGGAGGTGGGTGGGTGTGACACAGTTCATAACATACACAAAAGGCCAATTCAATTATTCTGTCATCTGTTGTCAACAAGTCTATTTTCTCATACACCCACACACACACACACACACACACACACAGAGACTTGGCATCAGCCACTGTGACTTAGTTAGTCGTTAGACAGGTTCTTTTGTCTGTGCAAACAGAGCCACACCCTCTGAGATGCACATGTTCTCTCACCTCCACACAGGCCAGGTGCAAGGGAGTGCAGGAGGGGGGAGGCGAGGGGGAGGAGGGAGAGGGTCATTATCCCCTTGAGGGTGGAGCAAAGGGGAAGGTAAAGACAACGGATGAAACATTTGAAGCTCATACTGACATGCTGCTCTGAATGCTCCCGAGAGTCCAGGTAGGAACTAATGAACTATTCTCTTCTTTTTTTATGCCGTGTTGAAATGCCGATGATGAAATCTTGTGAAAGAGATAATGTGACAGTTTTCAGCAGGTTGATCCAGTCTGACTGTACAGTAACACGGTCAGGAGGTGGATGTTTACAGTCAGGACACGGCAACAGAAGTGCACTGCATATTGACTGAGGGTTTTCGTGGCATTGGCTTCAGCATTTTAGGTGCCAAATAGGATTTTTGTGGTTAATTTAAATACAATGCAGATATAAAACAGCTTTTGTTAAGGCTTCCTTAGTTTTGATCAACTGTAAACGGCTGTCAGGTCCAGAGTTCAATGCTAAAGTAAACAATAAAAATATCGATCTACACAGAGCAGAAACATGTACTGACAGAAGAATAATCATTTTAAAACATTAATGAAAAAATACACAATTATCAAACAGTGCAATGGGTTCTAAGTGTCAGAAGAGGACCTGGTCTCCCTAAACTCCTCCATCCTGAGGCAAACAGAAAACCAGTTTTGCGATATTTTGACCCTTGTGTTTGTGTTTTCTCATCGAGCCATGGATGGTGTGTTGGAAGGAGCAGCGGTGTTGTGCTTATGCAAACTGGCCTCCAGTATTCTCTTCCTGCCCTCTCTTGCTGCTTCCCGCAGCCCCGTCAGCTTCTGCTGCTGCTGCCTCCTGGTCTTCACTGACTTCCTGGTTGCAGGTGAGTGTCAGGACGTGAACAGGTGCACGGCTCGCCACAGTTTCTGTTGTCTAATGTAGAACCGCGGCCAAAGGGCTTCATCAACACCACAGCTGCTGTTTACAGGATGTTATTCCACACTGATAATCATATCAGAATGGAAACCTTGGTGACCCTTTTTTCTCTGAAGTCATTGGAGCAAAAACAATCTGTTGATTGACTCATAACTGAAATCACAGTGATTAAAGGACTCCAGCATCACTTTTAAAGCAGAAAAAAATCACTGTCGTCAGTGTCTTAAATGTGAATTTGTTGTTTTATTTGTCATTTAAAGAACAAACTGAAAATCTTTGAGTCTGAGATTGTTTACTAGAAAAAACAAGCAGTTTTAAGATGTCAGTTTTCATTTAAGGGAAATCCTGCTGGTCACCTGTCACTGTTTTCTGACAGTCTGCAGACCAAATGATGAATGAATTCACTGATTTTGTAAAAAGTCAATACTTAAAGACAAATAAGAAAGTTTTTTCAGGAAAGTTTTCTGTTCTCACCATAAATCTCAGTTTAAGACATGTAGCTTTATGAATGACGTCATAACTAGTTCAGATGCTTTTTGGGATTTTTGC
Source organism: Acanthurus lineatus (assembly GCA_029814665.1). NCBI lineage: Eukaryota > Metazoa > Chordata > Actinopteri > Acanthuriformes > Acanthuridae > Acanthurus > Acanthurus lineatus. The sequence goes on along the minus strand of JAPZDV010000012.1, from coordinate 11,444,972 downwards.
CAGTTATACTTTTGTGATGTGGAAACTAGAAACCTTCAGTTTTAATATATACTGAGAATAGACTTCTCAGGGAAGTAAAAGCCATGAGCAATAAACTTTTGAGTGATTTATAGGTGCAATTATAGAAATTTTCAAACTAGATAATAAAACTTTTTATGTGGGAAAGAACTTGTCGGACAAATTAATATTTGAAGCAGGGTGTTTTATACGTCTTAGGAGATATCTAAAGAATATATTTCATTGTATTTTTTTTTTTTATTAACTGAGTTTCTGCACAATCTTCTCTCCCCTAGTTTTTCTGAGTTTCCTCACCATCTTTGGGCAATGGTTGACAGAGTTTACCCCGCTCAACGACATCATTGCCCTGCGCTTCCTGCTCTTTCTCAGCCACACATATGGCGCGGGGCTGCTCCTGACCACACCTTTGATTGCTGTGGATATTCTGACTCGAATGCAGTGGAAACATTCAGGTGGTGCTCAGAGGATGGCGAGACAAACAGAGATGGACTCTGAGGGACAGTGTTGTTATGGTGAGGATGTGACTGCGGAAGAGGAGGAGGACAGCGACAGCCCAGAAAAAGAGAAGGTGGTATCTTATGCTGTCAGCTACCTCTGCTGCCTGTCAGTGTGGGTCATCGTTGCCCTCAATGTCAGTTGGCGATGGAAGTTGGAGGAAGTGTGGGCTTCTGTCTGTTTGCAGACGACCAACTCCCTCATCAGATGTTTGCCCAACCTGTTCAGGCCCATGCCCATCGGTATGAATCCCTCCTGGCTCCTCGCCCCCCTGTCCTTTAGCCTGCTCATCCTGGCTGTAAGGCTGCACGAACCAACCTGGGTCCCTGCACGGAGACAAAGAGAGAAACACAGAGTAAACAGTAACGGCAGCAATCATTGGCAAGGCCACGTTCCAATGCTTCCTGACCTCTCTGAGCCTGTGAAGCCTGGGATGTCGGTTTCAGCAGCAGCAGCGCAGTGTGTTGACCCAGAGAAAACAGAGAGCAGCTGCACTGCTCACAGAGCATGTTCCTGGAACAGCATGCAGATGTTGGTGCGTCACCACAGAGACTTTGTCCTCATCTCCCCTGAGTGTTTATCTGCAGGACAGGAGCATGAAAGGACAAAGACTGGTATACCTGTGACATTTATCACGAGGGAGTGTGTGCACTTACAAGACAGAAGTCAGCGTAGATGGCGAGAGTGGGGTTTTCCCTGCCTGGGGGCCAAAGCAATTATAGGGTTCTTGGCTGTGCTCTTCACCTTTGTGATGCCTCTAAACCTCAGTGTGAACATTCTTCTTATTAGTACTATAGAAAATGTGTTAGGGATATGTATTAAAACTTTGGCTCCATCTGCAGCAAACACAAGCAACAAATCCACCTCTCACAGTGAAACAGTTGTATAAAAACAAAGAAGCAAAAGTGGATGCTGATTGGAGGCTTCTTGCAACAGGATCTCCAGATTAATATTGCATGTGTGCAGACAGGCCTCCCTGTCAACATTGGTGTGAATAGAGTGTAAATAACCATTTCTGAGCAGCTATTCACATGCGGGGAACAGTATGTGGAAACTGCTGAAAGGTACCGAGAAGGCAGGTTGAGGCGTGCTTGAGAGAAAGACACTAAACCTGGTTGAAACAGACGGCTGGAAGGCCTGATTTTACTGTTGGGAGCCTCGTGAGCTGCAGCAATTTGTCATTACACACTGAGTTATAGAACAAGCTCCATCATGTTTGAATAAGACTGATCCAGGGGCAAACAGCGTGTTCAAGGTAATACAATGAGGTGTGCACATGCTGCATCACATAAACCCTGCATGAGGCGTTGCATTCATGAATACTGATTCTGATTTTGTTTTTCTGCTTTATGATATTGTCTCTGTTCTCGAATCAGTTGGTTTCAAAGGACTTTACTACTTCTCAGGGTTGGAAGGTGACTTCTCTAAGTACATCTAGTCAAACACTGTACTGTAAAATTTGAAGAATTTCTTCTTTACTTGGTTTTTTAATATAATGGTTCTGTTTACAGCACTATATGATTATGACACCACAAGTGACGGATTCCTTCAATGTCAAGATTTGACCTAAAAAGTTGTTTTGCACCCAATAAACACAAAGCGTTGTTAAATATTGACTGGTATTTTTTTTTGACATGTGATATAAAGCGATGTCTTGTTGATGCCCAGTGTCAGAGGCATATAAGCCATTTCCAGCTTCACAAAGAGAAATTTCTTCTTTGAACTTCTTAGATAAATGCGTTAAGATGCTTGTTCAAGGTCAAAAGACAACACATTATCCAATATTTCAGATTTGATATTATTGTATAACAAAACCTGAGAGACACATCAATCAGGTCATCACAACTCCCCGGAAAGTTATTTTGTAATCCTACAAGGGGCTGAACCCATGTCTATAAATAAATCATCTAAATGAGTATAAAGCAGTTACAACAAGCTGCACTTTGACCAGCTATAACAGTAAATGCTGCTTTCACAGTATCAATGATCTAGAATTGTATGGTATATCTATCACAGTTAAAATTTTCATTGAAAACAAATATTTTTACTTTTAATACATTATATTTCAACTTACAGTAGGGTTGGAAGGTTGTATTTAATTATAGTATTGGTACATTAATAGATTTGCAGCTTTAAAAAATTACACAAATTTACTGTCTGCCTACATACAGTTAGCGTAGCATATCATAAAAACAGCAAACAGCTGGCCTGATTTTATCAAAAGGTAACATAAAATCAGCAAACCAGCAACTAGAGAGTTTGTTAGTTGTAAAGACACTTTGAATGGATATATAAAACAAGGTGTAACATGATATTAAACTTCAGAGAAGCTATTAGATGGATGCTAACGTTATTAGCTCTGGGCAAAGAGTGTTTTCAGTCTTTATGCTAGGCTAAGCTAAATGGCTGCTTACGTATATTTATATTTATATTTATATATTTACTGTTATATTTATACGTAACTGTTATATTTACGTTACATTTATGAAGCCGTATATTTAGTTAACAGGGAGAGTGGTATATTTTAACTTAACCCTCGGCAATAACGCAATTAAGCGCATTTTCACAAACTTCTTACTATTCTTATCAACCCGAGAGTCAAATGCTTAATGTCATTGCGCATGAGAGAGGAAAACAAGAAAGACACTTTGAGTTTCACTTATGAAGCCTGGAGTGTCAAGCAGGAGACAGTATTCACCACCAGAGGGCACTGCGGTACCACAACAGCTCTCGGAGAGTGACAAAACACCTTGAGGCTCCTAAAATGTTTGATAAACGAGCTTTAGGAGGTAACAGGAGAGGGATAAAAAGGATTCAGGAAACAAAAGAAGGTTTTTTTCGGTTGTCTTACCTTTGATGGCGCCAGAGGGCTGAATGAACTGCCTGAACACCTTCTTTCAAAGTGCAGAGACCTGTGCAGACAAATACTCAAACCGCAGCTCATGCACTTTGGCAAGATAAAGCAAGAAGGCCACCTTCCTCTGCATGCGTGTAAATGCTGTTTCAGGAAACAGAGGGAGATCTACTGTTTATATTCTGATGTATCCTGAGGGAAACTGTTGCTTCATAAAGTGTAATCACATGTTCTGCTGACGTGTGTGTGTGAACAGACTGAAGGTAAATGAGTGCACTGGTCTGATGTTTTTAAAGTTTTTTCTTTTTTAATTAGGGCATGATGACATGAAGAAGAAATGCGTAAGTTGCTCTTAGTTTCCTCAGTCAGGAAGTCGTTACTATTCTATGCAGGAACTGAGTTGTGTGAGGACAGCATGAGAAGCATCAAAAAGCAGTATTTTGTGCAAGTAATTCCCTTACAAATGGAGTTTCATTTTATTGCTTTAACTGAACACACACAAGTAATTTAAGATACTCCCAGTGAGATGAGTAATCTTCTGATTCACCTTCTTGTGACTCCTTTCTTTCTTTGCTTTCTACAGCAAGTCACATCTTCAAAAATCTGAAGACTGCTTTTGTGCGGTGCAGATTTGTAAAGGTTATATTCATTTCAGAAAGTCTCTAGTGCTCAACACAAAAAAAGAGGTCTCTCAAGACTGCTAATGTCAGTCAGAGATTTATTTCTGTAATTACTCTGAAGCTTGGACACATTTTTGAATGAATATAGAATGAGGAATGTGTAATCTGATAACTCTACGATCATGAATATACAGTAGCTTACACCCTCCAAGACCCTAGAAAGTATATGGCTGCTATAAATTAAAATCTTTATTCTTGATCAATCTGTCAATTTTGTTTTAGATAACTGACAATGAAAACACCGTTAACATTGTTCAGTAAATAAGAATAATGTGAAAATGCCTATTGTATGTTTCCAGACTCCAATGTGACATCTTCAAGTTATTTGTCTTGTAGATTGAACAGTTCAAATCCAATTTTCAATGATTAAAAGTGCCAGCTTAAATTTGGTATATTCCCTTGATAAGTTACTTAAATGACTTTCGAAAACCCAAACAGTTGGCGATCAATTGTCTGTTACTCATCAAATCAATTAATCAACTAATGTTTACAGCTCTAAAACATGTTTTTACTCATTGCTCTTGAATAATAATCAATCTCAAACAAAATGTAATATATTACATAACCCTAAAACGTGAGAGAGACAGTAGACTTATTCATAAAGGCAGCATTTCAGCTGCAGCTCATGTTCTTTAACTGTAGGTAATGGAGGAAGTGAGCCTTCATTTCAGCCTTTTTCCAACACTTAGATGATTAAAAACCTTACACTCCTGCCTCAGGAGGGCCACATCAGACTGGAATCAGATACGGGTCTCTCAAAGGAGAACTGAGTGACTTTTTAATGGACACTTTCCCCTCAGGAAAAAATGTCGATTACAGGATGGACACCTTCTCCTCGGATAAAAATGTCTCTATCACAGGAGTGAGAGGTGAAGAAAAATACCCTGAATCAAAGCCGAGATATGAAGCCACTTGTCCTGAGGGTTTGCTGTGAAAAAAAGAGGCACTCTGCTTCAAACTGCACAGTTTGTGATGGAACAGCTGTAATCGTGATGCAACAAAACTCAATGGCTTTGGAGTGTGACAGAGCAAAGCGGCAGGATGTAAAGTTTAACAAAAACCATAACTTTTTGGGTTTCTGATTCATTATGTGACTCAGATCTTTTATCAAACTGTATGACAATTCATCCTCCCCCGGTTTAACAGCCAGTCATTAAAGCACGTCACAGATGGCAAACGAGGAGGACCCACTGAAAGCTGTGGCTCATGTGCAGCTCGGGAACACTGAGCCCATGCTGACATCTTTTTTATTCACCGAATCACACGCCTGGGCCTCATCCTCTGCCAAAATAAAGAAGAATAATAAAAGGAGTTCACATCTTCCCACCTCCCTGCTGGATGGCTTAGCTGAGCTGAGAGTTTGGCACATCTCAACTAAAATGCCTGGTATGAAAATCTTAGTGAAGCGGAGCAGGTATTGACAAGTAGAGGCAAAGACTTCCTGCATTTTAATTTGTCTGCCTCCCAGTTATGTTTCATTTTGAGAGTTTCTGCTTTAACTATGTTGATTTTCTTGCTCTCAGTGTAATGTGATAGATCCAGTTCACTCCGGTGACTTATGATTAAAACATTAAACTAGTGTCAGTATAGAAGAAAATAGACATGTAGGTCCTCTACAGCGGAGTTTTTTTTAGCTCATGGGCTTTTGAAATGAACCAAGTAAACCCATGAATCCTTGCCAAGGTTACATGTTTTTCTGAAGTGTGAGAGCTTAAAGCTAAGAGTTTTTTTTTTCACTTTTAGATGGTTTTTAGCCACACTAAGGGGCTTCATGAATGATAATGTCAGTCAGAATAAAATATCTTGACAGTTTCTACAGACATTAATGTCTTTTAAAGGTAAGTTTTGATTCTTCGAGTTAGTTTGTATGAGTTACTTAAGTCAGTGATGGTGTTCAGAATATTTTAACCACTAAATAAAAAGCCCTACTTAAAAAAATTGGTCTAAGAGTAGTCATAAAAGTTGTTTTGCCCCAGTTATTTTGTTTGTCCCCTGAATGTGGTGACAGAGGCTACCCGTCTCTGTCTGCAGGGTCTCACTTAGCCAGCACTGAGTCAGCACTGCAGGAAGGTCTGCCCGCACTCATTTTTTATTTTGCTTTAGGGTGAAAAAATAATTCTGGCTTGTTTGTATTTTTTTAAGCCAATCACAGTTGTCTTTGGGGGAACTACAGCGTCTGATGCAGCAACTGGCAAAACAGTAACATGCAGAGACTGAAGGGGGGCGGGGGGGGGGGGGGGGGGGGGGGGGGAGAGCTTACAGAAACAACAAACACAAGGTGAG
>JAPZDV010000012.1:11416051-11438586 GCA_029814665.1 Acanthurus lineatus | reverse complement strand
CCCCCCCCCCCCCCCCCCCCCCCCCCCCCCCCCCCCCCCCCCCCCCCCCCCCCCCCCCCCCCCCCCCCCCCCAGAAAGCTGACTGAAGCAGTCACCCAATGGTGAGCTTTTATGCAGGCTTATGCATCTGTACTTGGTTCTCACACTGAATGATTAGAGTTGAGGCTCCCTGCAGTCTATAGCTGTTACATGTCGTGTGATAAGATAGACACTCTCTCTGGCTCTGAACGGGGCCTAGCACATGTCTGTTTGCGGATGAAGGTGTAAATGACCATCAGCTGTGAGCGATCTAGCCACTTAGCTCGTTTTAAGTTATTTAGCGATGGCTATCAGGTTTTTAAGACAAGTAGTGTCTGTTAAAAGGGACATTTTGATGCCAAGTGAATATTAACATCAGTCTGAACAACATCATCTTGACAGCTTTGCTGCTTGACTTCTCATGTTGTGTCCTGAGTGGATCAAAGCTTTAAATTTCTGACTTTGGCTTACGACTAAATATCTACAAAACACAATGAAATTCCCATCAGCCTCAGCTGCATCTCAGGGCTGCATCTCAGGGCTAATTAGTAAGTAAGTTAAACAGTGAAGATGGTAAACATTCTACCTGCTATAAAAATCTGTATGTTAATGTTCTCATTGTGACGTTAACATGCTCATTTTAGCATTTCATTTTAGCATTCTCCTATGCAGCCTCTCAGAGCTGCTGGCACGACTGTAGACTTGAGTTATGAAACTTGAGGACATAAGACCATCCAGCGTTTCAAAAGATTTGCAATAAGTGAGAAACTATTAACATATTTTATGTGGCAGACAAATTATTTTTTCATCCTTGTTAAATTATTAATCCACTCATGAACTTTCAGATCTAGTTTGTGACCCCTTGGAGATGATGAACTCCTAGTTGGAAACTTAAGATGCATTTATCTAATATGCCAGATTGGTATTTGCCCTATCATGGACTCATTGAGGCTACTGCAGACTTAATAGCACCACAGAACCTTCAGGCTCATGCTACATACATAAAAAAAAAAGATTTCAGAGAGTTTCACACAGTAAAAGTTGGCACTGGTGTTGTATATGTGCCCAATATCAGGGAAGAAAATGAACCGGTGCAACGTTACTGATGCAAATCCAAACCAGGACAAAGTTGAAGAGACTGGCTGATTTAAACAGTAATTTATTTTACATTAAAACATTTCCCACAAACCTCCAGCAGCAAAGCACACTAGTGTGTTTCACACAATGATGGGTGCACAGCTGCCATCATCAAAAGACACAATCATCATTATAATCATTAAAAGTGTCATAGTCATTATCATAATTTTAAAGTATTAGCGTCATAACCACCACCAGTAACCCAACACCACATCACAATAATCTCCTTCTTAATATTCATACAGAAAGTCTTTAATGAAGCAGACCAACCTGAAGTCTGCAACACGGCAAACTGGGGTCAAATCTAAGCTTTTGTTTTAACCTGCATGAAGCACCTGCTGGTTCAGATATACTTCTCAAGGACAATTTACAGAGAAGTAAAATAACTAAATACTGTCCTGATTGTCAAAACTTTCTGGTAAATATTATCTGAATACATATTTATATAAATCCTGTTTCACAAAGCAGGTTTACAGAGTCATCTGGATACATTTGCTGAGTGAATCCCTGAAAATAGACAGATGTAAAAATACCTATTCCAGGTTTAATTCAGCAGTTTTACAGACAACAAGATTGCTTCTTGAAACAGGCCCCTGCAGATCTGCGTTACGTTAAAACAAAGACCAAGAATAGCTTGCAGATGCTCACAATCTGACCCTTTTTTTCGTATCACACTGCAAATACTGGAATCAAATCCTACAAAAACAAGGGCACTGCCCCACTTTTCTTTCAAAGAGACAACACAGACAACACACATAGAAATGAAAGATGTACAGTGGCAAATGAGGGGGAAAGGTGAGATTTTTTTCAATTTTTCTTTTTTTTTGCTGTTGTAGATTTATCAAAGAAAACATTTTTTTGACTTCTACTTGAAAGTTATTTTGTCATCATCACTTTTGGCCACTGAGGGGGTTATGATTTAACGGCCAGATGGGTTTATCGAGCGCAATCAAAGCTGGATTTAAATTTAGAGCTGAACCAGGCCGCACAAACAGACCAGTCCACATGCCTACACACACACACACACACACACACACACAAACACACACCTCTCAGCATGCTGGACTTGGCAGAGCGACCGGAGCCTCTTAGAGCAGATTCTGCAGGACTTGTGTTCAACAACTAACAAACAAGAGCACTTGAGGCACGTGGGGCGAAGGAATAAACATGGGTGAAGCCTCTGAGGAATTATCAGTGATTTTGTGATTATGTAACACAGCAGCCGCCTTGGGAACGCCAGTTGCTCCGGTGTGTATGTTAGTGCTAAAGTTCATTGATCCATCACCGTCCTCCTTGATAATTGCCATTTCCTGAAGCAAAACCACCTGACTTCTTTCAAATTAAAATGATTCAATTTAAAATAAGCAGAACAGTTTGTTTCTGTGGCATTTCTGAGCAGTAGCTCATCTTTTACCTTTGAAATTTTCACATCCGAGAAGTTATGCTTTTAAGTTGATTGTTTTGATTTCTAAAGAACGACTTGAATCACTAAAGTGGACAAAAAAACCCCCAAAGTATAATGCCTATTGAAGGCTAGTTTAAATTTAATTTTGGGTAGAGAGTGGAAACTAAAACATGAGCCAGCATGATGAGAGATATATTCCTTTTAACCATCGATTCTCTATATACAAACATGCAAGTTCTTACTCCACCAATAGCAGCATATTTCTGGACGTCCTCCACCTCCTAACAGACTCTCCTTCAGCACCTGGGTAGGATCGGGCGGTGGATAGGAATGTGCAGCTTTTTCACTTCCTTTTAATTCATTCACTTTGTTTAAGGTGGCACACACACACACACACAATAAGAGATATCTCCTTGCAATGATAAAAGACTGAACAGACACCTAGATGGGACCTGCGGCAGGAACCAAGATTGTGATCTGAGACGGAAATGAAACACACTTGACAAGTTCAGGGTGATTTTCTGGCTAAACAGAAGCCAAAAGAAAAAAAAAAAAAAGGAGCGGAGTGCCGTCAATCACACAAAGCAAAGCCAACTGTACAGCACAAAGACGACAAGTGACCAGTCTTCAGTGTCCGCTTGCCAGGACAGAGAGGGGATGTCGAGTCTGATAAGCCTGGAGCTTGACAAGAAGAGCGGCGCCCCCTGGGAGTGTGCAAGGTGGGCCTGACACAGTCACTCTAAGAGGAGAAATCACTTTTTTTTTTTGTTTTCATCGTCACTGCCATAGACCCCAGAGATGCCGAGGGGTCTCCATTTAGTGTCAACTTTTTCATTTAAAGATGTGGAATGAGGCTCAAGTGCAGGTCAATATCGTGTGGTCGTTTCAAGTCACAAAATACAGCGCAGGTTTTTTTAAGAGCAACATCGAGCACAATTCTTAACTGAACAGAGAGAAATAAACATTTTAAACACCCTATTAAACACTTTTAAACGTATTTTTCTTGAACATCTTTTGAAACCTACACAAAATCCTGTGAGTGCACCTATGATGGATTCATCTGTCAGGACAATCTCGACCACAGATGTGTGTACGTGTGTGGGTGGCGTCTTAAAGGCGTACAGTGTTGATTCGCAGCGGCTGCACGTTCTTGCCGTTGGCGTGGCTCTGGCCCGGACTGAAGTAGGGAAAGACCTTTGCTGGGAATTTCTCCCTGTAGGTGTAGAGCCAGGACATGTCATCTGCATTGTAGAAGATGAGCAGGCCTTTGGGGTAGTCCAGGTAGACCCCCACCTTCTCCAGCTTGCTCTTTACGTTGAGGCGGGTCCAGGGCTCGGTGCAGGCGCTGTACTGGTTGCCGTCGTGCATGACGATGCAGTAGAAGCCTCGGCTGGGCTGGATCTGGATGCTGCCCTTGCGGCTGACCGTCTCGTTTGCAACGCCGATCATCCACTGTGTCTTCTCCGACACCATCACCTCCCAGTAATGGACCCCCGACATAAAGCCCTCTGCGCCCAGAACTGACACCTCTACATCGAAGCGGCGCGGGGAGTCTTGCAGGGGCTGCGGATGGAGATTCCCATAAGCCACTATGGTACAGTCATCTGAGAGGATCAGTCTTTGGTGGGCTGTGATGGGGTCGAGGGTCAACGCTGCTGGCACTGAAAAGACATAAAAGAGAGATGAGGGAAGAGACAGTTTTAGCAAAAACAATCCACATTTATTTCACTTTTTGGTTCAACACAGGAGGGAAAAACTCGGCCTTGGTAAACATCCAGTCATGGATCTGAGAAGGAAAGGACGCAACAACAAAACAAATGCATCAATATGTTTTGACCCAGCTTTGACAAACGGGAAGGTGAGGACTGCAGTGTCATTCACAGCACCTCATTTTTCTTTATCATCGCAGATGCTGTGCAAACTTGTTTTATGCTGAGGCAGTGAGTAAACCATCCACCCTGCTCAAGAACTTTATGAGACACATCATGTCAAGGTTACGAACTGATCTCTGAAAATCTCTTAGACAAAAACATTTCATCACAGGCAGCGAGTCACAAGACGATGACACCGTGCTTTAAAATATGTACTGAAGAGTTTATGAACCAGGAGGTCATGAATGAAAAATGACCGTGCTTTGATTCATGCATGCTTCTGGTTTCTGCCTCCCTTCTCAAAAACAATGAGTGCCTAACTCTTGTTCAGCTTAAATTAATTCTATCATTGTAGCCAATATCAAATCACAGAATTGCCTCACGGGGCTTTGCAATTTGTACAGCATAACACCCTCTATCCGAAGGCTCTCTACTAGGTGCTAAAAGATGCTTCTTTCTTCATGTTAATGCCTTATAGAGTCTACATGTATTTTCTCTAGCACATTTCTTTGTCGCATAGCTGTCTGGTCGTCTGTCCAGCTGTGCAGGTTGTGTTAGAAGCACTTTAGTGTCGCTTGAGTCTGGCTTTCAATGTGACGGTAATAGATTTTTTTAGTTTGCCCAGTCTCATAGTTTTTGACATAAAGGTACAGACTGGAAAAAAGGGAACAAGGATACTAACATGCATCAGTGCCCCTCATCCAGAATTAAACCAGAGCCATTACTGTCACTGGGTTATGTGCTTTGAAAAAGAAGGCAACAAAATTTGGTAAAATGAAAATAAATAATGATCAGAATCAAATCATTCCATTAGAAATGTCCAAATTTCTGGCTCTTACTAAAAAATGTATTTCTGTTATCTGGAGTAAAGACTCCTTTTCATTGCCAAAAAAAAAAACATATATATTTTTAGGTGTAAATAAACAAAGGTGGTAAAAAGTGACTTTTTTACAGCCATATATAGCGATCTCTGTGTAACTATTACAAATAAACTCAGGACCTGCTAAAATACATAAACAATCCTTCACCTCCATCGTTCTGGAGTGGAGGAAGACATGTCAAATGACAGAAAACAAAGACTTTATCTCCAATCCTTAACCAATAAAAGCTGCACCTTAAGGCTCAGTGCAAAAATACCACCAGAGGTAAGTAAGAAATATGTTTTTTGTAATTTGGGTGAACTGACCCTGTAAGACCAACATGCAGATGCAGATATTACAGTATATAAATATCACTGCTGCAAGGAGGTGATCAAAGCGGTGCCCTGTGGTGAAAGATGACTGATGGCTTGTTATTGTACGACACACCCACCTGCTGCTCGACTCTTATTTCAGGTAAATAAAACATGGAGCTGTGTGATGATTGTGACTGCAAATAAACCTTGATACAGTTCCTACACTCTGTTTTTATCTGCGTGCATAAAGTGCAGGCTTCAAAGTCAAGTGCCCTCCAGGGTCTGATGAGGTAGCTCTATCTGACCGAATATCAGACCATGCAAAGAGGGCAAACAACACAGCGCCGCAGTAATTACAGCAATGGGAGGAGCCGCTCCAGCTCTGCCGGTTTTCACTTTTGTGGTTTTAGGGAGGGAGAATCTTTACCCGTTTCTGCTTATTAGGAAGTCATATCAGGCCGAATAATAAAGGCCTGCTCTCTTTGCTCTCATTTACACAAAGAGTGGGGGGACAAGGCACTTTTCCAGATCCTCTGTGTTTACATCAGCTGGGATAAATGGAGGTGAATCCTCTGACGTCTGGCCAGCGGACAGGACAATGCCATCTCCGGTGTTTGTTACAATAAGTCATTAAAATTTTATAACCTGAGTGCCTCTTTGTGTGATAGAGAGAAACCAGCGAGCGAGCACACACACACACACGTCAAAGGAGAAACTATTTTTCCTGCCAAATACAACAGGGAGGAGGGGAAAAAAACGAGCATAGCAACTGGTAGTTATTCCTGCTAACCCATCAGTGAGAGCCAGGGATGAGGGATGATGGGAGGTATGTCTTTATTTTGTTTCTGGCAACCGCTGGTGATGGATCGTAACCAATTGTTCTATTTGGCAGCAAGTCAAGGGAGGCAAAAAAAAAACCCTGCCTGGCCTCTTCTCAGATGGCAGCAGGCTGAAATAGGAAAATTGATTGAGGGAGTACAAAAAAAAAAAAAATTCCTCAGCACATTATAATCTCGTGTGAGTGAGTGAGTGATAGCTGCAGGGCAGAGGGAGTAGAGTTTCTTGGCATTGTCAAACAAACAAAGAGGGGCATCGCCGCCCTCCGAGGCTGACCACCATGTTACTATGTTTCCTAATGCAGGATTAGACTGTGCACTCCCTGTTTCAGAGTCAAATATTCAGACTATTTAGAGATTATTTTCTGTCTTGCTGTGAGTTACATGAGAAACCGTATACCACTCCCCTTCATGTCCATTAAATATACTGCAGTCAGAGGATGGTTAGCTTAGCTTAGCAAAGTACAGTGTTTTCATTAGTGAACTTAAGAGAAGAGCTGGAAGAACAGACTTAAGTTAGCTGTGTCCCTATGCTTCCAGGCTTTATGCTAAGCTAATCAGCTGCAATGAAAGCAGCTTAGCACAATTACAACCCAACATGTTTGAGTTACATTTCATGTCTTGTTCATGTACCTGGGGAGATATCCTGGAACAGCAGCTTCCATATAGTGTACTGTAAGGGCCCCATGTACTTGGATGTCGGGAAGTCTTCATACGTCAGATTGGTCTCATGTATCTTCCCTTTAATCCTGGGAAAGAAAAAACAGATCAATAACAGTCTAAATCCAATTTGCCTTTTTTTTTTTTTTTTTTAAATGACACTGCCTCTCATTCAACGCACACTGTCGATGCTTCCAGTTAATATTCTAGTCTGTGTCTTTGAAATATGCCATTATTGACATTTAACAGCTGACAAACTGCTTTATAATCTCCGGCAACAGAGATGAATGCATCAGCGAGAGGGAAGGAGTGGAGGGGGCCGTTCAGCTTTAACACCGTTACAATATGATTCAATGTGAACCTCCACATGAATCACTCAATGCACTCCTACATGGAGTCCAGAGTTCAGGTGAGACATCGAGTGGGCTGTGTATCACGTTGAAATCCTGAAAATAACTGCACAGGGTGTTGAAAAAGGGACACTGTGTCTTTTGTGGCCTAATGTCTGACAATAGGAGTTGAAAATATATGATTTCAATGTTTTTGTATCATTCAAGGGGTCTTGAGGAAGCACCACTTTTTGATGACTAATCCCGAGGACATTAACATGAATTTATCCAATAAAAACTGATTTGGAGCAACTAGCCTGACCTTTCCCATCACATAAGATTTGAACTCTGGGTTTTAATAGCTAGCAGAGCGATGCAGTGGCAGGTCTAGGGACTATAAACATGTTTTCTACCAGTGTTTAGTGCCGGCTTTACTAAATATTTCCAATTCTTTTGACATAATTAAAAAGAATAGAGAAAAAACTCTAATAGGAGAACATACAAATGAGTCTAATACTTTGACCGAGCATTTTGCACCCACATACTTGACAGAGCCCAACTTTTCCCTTCAGACTAATTCTCATGCTGAACTAAATTCATTGTACTTGCTTGTCCTTTTAAAATCTCTTTTCATCCATCAACATCAACCCCCAGCTGAGATATAATAATACTCTGACCAAAAAAACAATATTCTCACTTACATTTTGCAAAAAAAAAATAGGCTAACACAGTGTTTCTGTCACTCTAACTCGCTCCATATTCACCCTTATTAATCTGTTCAATTAAATAGTCCTCCAGTACCCCCCTTTCCAGATTAAACATTACAGCTGGTTTATTTCAGGCCTAATACACCATCTGTTCAGGGATTAGTTGATGCTGTTGCTCAAATCTGTACTTTCTCCAAACTTAAGCAACCTTACGTTTCCTATGAACAGAACAAATATTTGGCAGTGCTGTGAGGTTTTTAACATTTTAATAACTTTGACGGCAAATATTCCACAGATAGATAAATCACTGATACGAGACTTCAAGAACTGATAAAAACCTGATCCTTCTTGAGGCAAAAGTGTTTACAACCCCGTGTCTTTTCTCATTCGACTGCAGTGATGGTACTGGGAGTGTTTTAGCAAACTCTGGACAGGTGAGGCACCTCTCAGACGTGACGGCTACTCCCTCCAGGAAGTCGTGGCGTCCTGACTCGTTTAGGCGCTCCTGCAGGATCTGGATGCCCTCTTTGACATCGCGCAGCTGCTGGCTGTAGCGCTGGATCTTGTGCTCGATGTCGGCCAGCTTGCGGGCCGTGTCCATCTCCAGCTCTTCCAGCATGCTCTTCTGACGCTCGCGCAGGAAACGGTGAAGACGCTCGAAGGCGTCGCCGATGGTCGCGCGCAGACTCTTGGCTGAGGACTGAAATGACAGAGGCAGAAGATGATTTTTTTAGAAAAAAAACAAAGAAAACAAAGCAACCACAGCTGGGTTATTTATAGCAGCCATTAAGGGACTGTGAAATAGATTTTGTACTTTAGCTAGCTTGGTTTGTTAAATGTTCCAGTCATCATTGCCTGACTCTTAATTAGACACAGGTCAGTAATTCAAGTGCTTACAAAGTGCTCTAAATTGTTCCAATATTACATTAACATTCATTAATTGATTCAGCTTGTACATGTATTGATTTTAAGTGGCTCTGAGTGTGTGTGCAACCTTGTGCTGAGAAAATAAACTAGTTTTTACACTCGTTTTAGTGATGAGAGGCAAACAAGATTAAACTGCAAGATAAAATAACCCAAAAAAAGATGAGTGAGCAGGGGGCTGCAGAGGACATCCTGTGTGTGGAGACGACTGATTACAGGACCGGTGGACCCAGGCAGAGATGCTGAAGCTATCAGTTTGCAGGGGACAGCAGACTGGGAGCTGAAGAGCAGAAGAAACTGATTTGTAGCTGAAGAGGGAAATTGGGAAGCTGGACATCAAAGAGAATGAATCATCTGAGTGTTAGCAGTCTGAGTGTCAGACAGGCAGAACAAAGGGGTGCGATGTGAAAACCCCATAAAAATCGCACAGAGAGGAGCAGGAGTCTTTCAATTTAGAGCTTCTGAGGAAGAAAGCAAGGACTGGGCTTCATTTGGACATTTCGCTAAAAGTTACTTTATCTCTCTTTAACAATCATCAATTTGCTGAAAAAGTTTAAATCTCTTTTGGACACATACTCAAAATAAATCAAGGCATCTGCTCATCAAAGAGCTGCTCAGAAAAAGTGAAAATTAATGACTAGTGACTCAGAAAGATTGATTTTTAACAAGAATGAAACTTGTTTTTTTGTGTGTGTGTCTCTGCTGGGAACTCCAACCACTGCTCTGATCTTTTCAGTAGAAGCTGGATTTAGAAACTGTGATCTGAGGTTTAATTACACAGCAGGCTTCTTCTTCTTGCTCTTTCAGAGACCAGAGGAAGGTATTCACACTCTGCCTGTGGGAACCTATTCAGATGACTATTTCAAGCGAGCATTAGGGTTGATATTAAGGTGGGCTGATTCCAAGCCTTCCTACCTAGTGAGGTATTGAAAACTGATGGTAGGGAGGAGGAGGGGGAGGATTGCAGCAGCCCACCTATCGGTCTCTCAGTGACGTGTATGCTGCTTTGACTCAGCAGACTGCGATGGCACTGAGAGGGTGTCTGCAGCCCCTGGAGACAGAAGACTGGCTACCTCTCAGGAAGGCATGTGATTATCAAGCGAATCCCCGGTGGGCATGTGAATAGGACACAATGCTGATCCTTCAGACAGAGAAACACACCAGGCAAGGACTCAAACTGGAGTGCAATGCAGGCAAATTCAGCCAAAGTGAGAGCTGGGCAGCCGCAGTGATTCCCTCTAATTCTTAGTGTAAGAACTGGGATGCCACTCAGTTTAACATTAAGGTGAAAACCATCGAAGCACCACATCAAAGTCTGTTTACAGGCCTTGGGGAGAACTACTGCATTCGTGAAAAAGTTGTATAAAGCCTTTTGTGGCTCCAGAGGGAGCTGCATGAAGTCTGATAAATTGCCTCAAAAGGTGTCACTTGAGGCTGAAGACGATGAGTTAGAAAATCAAAAAATCTGCGGGCGCGGAGGTGAGAAAAAAGGATTTTGGCAGACCTCTGCAGCCTGCTCCTCTTCTCTCTAGCAGCTAGTTGCTTAGGGCTGCACTGGCTGCTACTACTGTAACACACCTGTATCTCGTACCAAACTTGAATTGCATTGTGGGTGGCCAGGAAGGTGATAAAGAAGGAGAATGAAAAAAAGACGATATCTCTCCGACTTTTCTCTTTTAATTTAGTTATTTTTTCATTACTTATTTTAATAGTGATTCCAACAATGTTATGAGAATACAGGTTAAACTGGTGGAGTACTCTTGAACTTTTACAAAAATACATGAAAGCCAAGACAAAAACTAACATCTGGCAACTTAAAATTTAGGCAGATGAGGAAATGGTGGGAGACATTTCATTGTCAGCTCTCTGAATGCATCACAGATCAATGAAGTCACAGTGTGGCGTTCTTCCAAGCAAAGCACTCTGATAAAACGAATGTAAATCTAATGAGATCAGCTCTTTGCCAATGAGTTGTGGCGACGGCTGACAGGCCTACAACTCGCGGTCAGAATGAGTCGATAGATGAGCCGAAATGGACAGGCTTGTTCTTGCAGCAGAGATTTCTGCAGTGCAGAACTCAGGAAGAGAGCTGAGTGATGCTGCGACATCAGACAGCAGGTACAAAAACAGGAGGGAAGAAGCGAGCTTTCGAAATGACAAATAACGCTGACGGCTGCAACAACGTTTCTGCTTGAGACCTTTTCCTGGTCGATGGCTTCAATGTCACAACAGGCCAGAGAAGAGACGTGTGTGTTTGTGGAGGAGGGGGCTGACACAGTGATGCTCATGGTTTGCTGATTAAAACAAGGTGTCAAGTTTAAACAGCCACTCAATAAACCAATTTACTTGTCAGACTTAAACTGTCAATCCAAATCAGTTTGGAAGAAAAGACAGATAATCGGTGACTGAACGACTGCACATGTTAACAGACCTGTCCTTTAAGATAAAATACAGAGTCTCACTTTCTCTATTTGATTGCAAAAAAGGATGTATCATGAAGGTCTGACACTACTGACTTCTGCTGCTAGTTTTATTTATGTATACTTAAACACATGTTAAATCAAAATTGGATGATTAATTTCATGTTTCTCAGTTATTTGCTATGAGTGTAAATTTTCTGAAAAATCATTAATGGTTGTCCCATATTTAAAGCCCAAGTTATCCTTCTTTTTAGTCCAACAGACCAAAACCCAAAGATTAAAGCTAAAAAATCTCATTGACAAATTAAGTCTATTGAAAGAAATTCAAACAACTTTTTAAATTATTAATCTTAATTGGCTCCAAAAAAAGTTGGCGCTTTCTTTTCAAATGTGAATATTTAGTGATTTTTAAAATATTCTTTATTAGGAAAAGAGCTTTGTATGAATCCAAACAGTGTTTTTTTTAAATCAGGGATTATTAAGAAAACTATCAGCAGATTAAAGGTTAGTGAAAATATACTTTAGCTGGCTGATCAATGATATTTAGTTTGCTATCGCATCACGCAAAAAAGCAGCAGGGTTGTTCTACTAATCAATTAATCAACAAAATGTGTCAGCTCTGAGCTCTGAAACAATTAGCTGATTAACTGATTGATCGTAAGTTGTTTATTCAGCAAAACTGCCAAATTATCTCTGATTTCAGCTTGTTCAGTGTGCAGACCTGCTGATCCTCTGTTCTTACTGTAAATTTATTTTTGACCTGTTGGTGGGATAAGCATGACTCCACCATAGGCTCTGGGAATTTGTGACGGCCATTTGTTTTCTATTTTATGACATTTTTGTTCTCTTAGTTGCAGCTATGTGTTCCTGAGTTATTGATGCTGCAGCTCTAAATATTATTATTATATCTAATTTTTTTAAAGGTGGAAATGTTGTGGTACCTTGGTCTCAGTTAGCTGTCTTTGCAGGAGCTGCAGGGCCTCGGTGTGTCCCTTCTCGCTGTCCTGCAGGGTGGCCAGCTGCTCCTTCATTTCCCTCTGCAACACAACAAAACAACAACAGGTCAGAAATGAGTTATTATGAGTCAATACAAAAAGACAGTAATATTACTGTTTGGAGGATTATGTTAACTACTGCATGGCACTCACTTTACTTCTTTCCTCATTGTCTCAAAAACAGTCAGTTATATAGAAATAAACCCAATATATATTTGGCAGGCAGATATTTTTGCAAGCCTAAATTCTATTGTATTTATTTGACTTGTGTTATTTGCGTAACAGCTCTCTTTGCTGGGGTGCAAGGCAGAAGAGATTTAAGCCTCAGCTACAAAACAAGCAAGGCAGATGGAGAGCGAGATATGAAAGAGATAGAGGGAAATCTCTGGAGATGTTGGGCTGTGTCAGAGAAAACTGGGTCTCATCTCCAGTCAGGCACACGCTGGCAGAACCTGCACCACTCAGCCACCTCCGAGTCTCCCCACGGCAGGGGAGAGGCTCTGCAGGAGCTGGCTGGGATGCCTGCTGTCACGAACAGTGCAGCGTTTTTATGCAGATCCCATGTGCCAACAGCAGCAGCACACTCAGGTTTGGGTTTTAGGACAGAGGCGGTTCAGCAGACGCCCTCTCCCCAAAGTACTGTACAGACTTGTTTATACAAATGTCCAAAGAACTGTGTGCACAAGACTTAAGGTACAGCTCTGCACTTTGTTAATCAGTACTCGGCTGATGTTTTCATAGTTGGTAAACAACAGGCAGAGGGTTGGACATTCAGTGTTTCACTCAAAAGCTTGAATTTATTGGATGGGATACATGTTGGCTTTTGTAAAGTCAAATTTTTTTTGGTTACACCACAGTCTTGCTTGCAGTTTTGATTGGGACACATGATTTCTTATGAAATGGAAATTAAAATGGAATTTTACACTTAGCACTGAAACACTACCAAGCATCCAGAGTCATACGAGCAGCACTGTAATACTGTCAATAGTGTTGCATTGAGCTATATGCTAACAAGCTCACAATGACAATACTAACATGCTGAAGTTAGCAGGCAAAATATTAACCATGTTCACTCTGTTAGTATGAGATTTTTGTGTTAACTTTTGATAACTGAGACTGATAAAAATGTCATTAGTTCTGCACATAGAATCTCAAAACTATAGCTTCAGTTAACAAGTTTTTTCTTGTGCGAGCGAAGCTCTGCAGGAGTGACAGCCTTACAGATTTACTGAAAATGAGAATGCATCCCAAGGGTTTGTTGAAGAAATAATGACATCTGATACAACAATGAGCAATGAAATACTAATTACAGTGTTAAAAGAAGGGATACAAAGATACACTGTATTTGAAAACCTAATGTTCTCTGATAGTAAAATAGCATTTTAGTTCCTATCTTGAGAGTTTGGATTTTTGCTTATTCATTGAGCTGCCTGTTGATTAACTATTGACTGATGATTATTGTATAAATGAAAAAAACTAAATAAAACTGAACATCAAGCCTGAATTATGCCATTGCATTCCATTTGTATACAGAAAAAACAGGGCAAAAAACACACACAACACAGCCACAACAAATGAAACAGAAACTCTGCACTGGTTGAAATCCCTTTACATAGAGGGAAAATAAATGTGTGGCAGTTAAGATGAAATCATTTCATCTGCTCTCAGATTTTTATCGAAGGAAACAACCTGGCACAAGCCTCATTTATTTCAAACCCCTCCATCCGCAGCTACCCTGCTGCTGCTTCTTTTGCTCATGTAACCTGTGCGTCACCTCCTCTGTGATCCACAAAGTGTCAGCTCCTCTGAACACCAACTGCGGCATAAAAATCCACCAAATGGAACTGTCAGCTTAGCGGGGCAAATAAAAGACCTATCAGTCAGCTACGGAGCTGAAATGAATGCTGGAATGCATCTCTACTGATGGTAGAAAATACATAATGACTTCACCATCTAGTCTACAAGGGAAAAAGGTTAAGGTACCAGCAGACAGGAAAAAAATGAGCTATGCATTAATTTGTGATGTATTAGAAAATCCTTGACCTCGGTCATTAGCTGCTAAATTAAAAGGAGCAAATATGGGCTGCTGAAGATGAAGTACGTTTCTTTTCAAGGACAGAAACAGTGAAAAACAATGGTTGGTGCAGAGGGGAAGCGTGGCTCTCCATGCTAATGACAGGAGTGCGGCATGCTCAGCAGGCTCCCCGCCTCATCGCTATATGCCTGTCTATAGCAGGTCAAAGGCCGCTCCCACATACTGAGACGGACCGATGCTGACAGACTGGCAGAGAAAACATGGTCCTCAACTCTGCTGCTGCTGCTGCACACTGTCTCTCTGACTGGTCAGAGGGGGGCAACTTTAGCTGTTGCTGCCATCATGCTGACAGATGCATGCATCAGCATGAACCTGCTGATCTCTGGAAAACCTAAAATCATTTGCAGAAGTTTCATTTAAACAAAAAAAGTTTCAGATTCACACTGTCTGTATACAGTATGTAACAAACTAGATATAGCCACTCTGTTCCTGTTGCTGATTACAACTCAGTGCAGCGTTTTCCCTATCATTGCCCATGGTATTAGGATACAGACATTATCTGTGTCTTTCATTTCAGCTTCTGCTCTCTATGTTTTACCGAGGGGGGGGCTTTGCTGCACATGGCTTGATTTTTTTCTGCACCTGCATTTTGGGATGACCCACTGTCTTCTGTCTCTGATTATCCAGTAGTCTTTGCTTTTGTTGTTGTGATTGGTTAAGTTGGGCCTGAGGACTGAGACGGTTAAAATTAAATGCTGGTCAGAGCCAATCAGAGGCAAAGCAGAGGCAGGTGTTCACCTCAACACACAGGGAGCAGAGCAGAGCAGAGGAAACGGGGGACAGGTGTAGAGACTCTTTACATCATTTTAAAGTGCAATACAAGCTTCCAAACAAGCTTAATTTATTGACATAATCCTAAAAACAAAAAGGGACTGTTGTGGACCCTAAACCTCTGATATTTATTTTAATTTTCATTATAGTTAAACCAGAAAAGTACTCTAAAGTCAAAAGAGGAATGGTGGCTTTGAAATAATGAATGTACATAAATGTACATGACCTTTAATGTAATTTAAAAAGATGTTCTGAGTGGATTACTGGGAAATTAAATAGAAAATGTGAAGGCAACCCAAAGGAAACACTGTGATGCCACAATAAAACAGAATATGTACAGCACTTAAGCTGAATTTAAGCAGGCAAAGCTGCATTTTTGAAAAAGGGAAGAAAAAAAAAACTTGGTAAAATCATATTTACACACTTCAGGACCCTAAAACCTCCTCCATAACGTGCAATTACATAATCCTCTTTAATCTTCCTGGAGGCAAACACCATTCTTTGAGTGTCCTAGAGATGGAGATTTTCTGTGATGACATTTCTGGTGGTAGCAGAGGAAAAGCCACAGTTGTAGTGTCCATTACCACAAACAAGCACAGAATATGGAGTGATTTACTGGTATCTACAGCAAGAAAGCTATTATTACGTGACAAAATAAACCAAAAGGGAAAAAAAGATGATTGAATGCTGGTAGGACTCTGACAAGGAAGTTTGTGTGTGAACTGTGAACACAGTGTGTAAATGTGCAGAGGCGTCTCTCTCCTGTCCGTCGCATCTGGCCAACACAAGTCTGACATGACATTTCCCCAGGACGTCTTGATGCTGGAAATGGGGGTCACGGCTGGGGGATTATAAATCTAAAACTCATTTCATCCTGCTGTCGTTCCCTTCATCCTCCTTCTCTCCTGTCAGGTTAGCAGCTCTGGTAAATATTTACAAGGAAATAAATGAATAAAATGATACAACTGTGCGTGTCTCTTCAAAAAAAATGGGCATGGGGCTTAAGATTCCTTAAAGTTTCCTTACTGCTGCGAGCCTGATTACATTCAGCGGCTCGTTCAGGATTTAAAGAGCGTCATTGGCTTCAAAACTGCCAGCACTGATGAAGGGGCGAACAAAACAACATGCAGTGTCACAGCATGAATAATAAAAAGCCTTCAGGGTGGAGAACTTCCTCTCACACACAGACAGGACTAGCTTCCAGTGATTTTATTCATATGCACCATTGGCAGGAAAAAATAACATTGAAAACTTGCTACTCATCTCCCTCCTGGACCACATACAAAAATCAGAGTGCATATACCACTCAGATGTACGGATAATTATAGTGGAAGCGCTTTTATGTGTTTATCCTTAGACAGAGAATGTGAGCCTCAGCAGAACCCACAATAACTCAGTGTGCTGCAAGTAATTTTCACAAGGACATTTGGCATAACCTTCATCGAGCTGAGGGTGTAATTCTGTCAGGTAGCAGACAGAGTTGGTAAATAGGATGCCAGCCAACAACAGAGCAGTGCGTGCACTGCAGCCGTCACAGTCAGGGAGTGGGCTTTATGTGCTTGCTCTCGTTTGACATTGACCTGAAAGTCTGAAATATGTCGTCCACACTCATGTGAAAGTCACATGGGCAAAGAAGACATTAAGGGTGGCTGTGGCTCAGAAGGTAGAACAGGTCATCCCCTTTGGGAAGTCAATGGTTCGATGCCTGGTTCCTGTCTACAACTCAAACTGTGCCCTCGGACAAGTAACACACCCATAATTGCTTGTCTTTGATCCGTGTGTGAGTGTGGGTAAGTGTTACAGATGAGCAGTGCTTTTTATATACATCTGTATGTATGTAGTGCTGCATAAATGCAGTCCATTTACCATTACCGTTAAGTGCCTGTAGACAGAATATATATCGCAGTGCTTCATGCCTAATTTGTTTGGTCTAGTTCAGTCAACCTCCAGTGCATTAACCCATTTGGTTTGGTTCGTTGGGTTGGTGTGAAAACCTCAGTCTAACTATGCTACGGTCTTAAAAAAACAGGACAAACAGGCACATAGGTTTATTAAAAACAGGTGATATTATCATGATTGCATACAAAGGGGGCATTTCAAAGGCTCAGTTGGTCACAAGCAAGGATGGTTTGAAATTCACCACCTACATTTGAGACATGTGATTGTGTAAAGGGTATTACTACATGGGCTCAGGAACATTTCGCAAAAAGCAAACAAATGACTTCACTTTGTTTTTATTTATGTTCTACACAGTGTCCCAACTTTTTTGAGAATAAGGATTGTAATATGAATTGTGAGCATGACCTAAATAGCAGGACAGTATCTCCTTTTTTCTTGTTCTGGACTGAATGAATTCAGCACATAAAAAGGTCTAATTTTCTTATACTGAATCCTGTTCAATCCTTTGTGAAAATTCTGTGATTCTTGGCTGCAGGAAGAAAACAACAAGTTTGTATAAGAGCAAGAGTAAAGAAGAAATGCGAACACTCCTATAATTACTAGATTCAGCTGAAAGTAAACATGGCAAAATGGAAAAAAGTGAACAGGAGGGTGCCAGGATGAAAAATCTGCTAGAACAAATGTAAGCAGATTTCTACAAAGTGCTGTGGTTTCTTAATTGGGATACAGAAGCCAGGAGTGAGTGAAAATACACAAATAAAACCGTGCACTGTGCAGGCCGTCAGCAGGCTGTCCCGATGAAACAAGATGACACAATGAAGTGCCTGTGTGTGGTCTGTGTCCTTGCCATGCCGAGACCCTTTCACAGCATTCAATGCCAGGCCGAGTGCAGCCTGAAGACACTGACAGGAGCAGCAGAAAAAGAGCTAAAAGCAGACCAACACAAACAAACAGCAGCTACTGATGTCACAGCTACAGAAACACTCGCCGTGATATGAGCTTTGTATTGTGAGGTGGAGGATTTTCAAAATATTTTAGTTTTTTTCTTCTCATCTCTAATGCACTGTTCTCCAAATAAAAACCATTTAGACCTCTGGGAATACAACAGGTTGTGTATGCAAGCAGCCTTCAAAAAGTTTCTTTATTTGATATACAACGTTTTCATGGAGAATACCAACAGAGGCCGATTTATTTGAGCTGAGTGAAAAAGTTCTGATAAACTGTGGGCCAAGTGATTTGATGCTGATCATAAAAATTTTTCAACTGTCTGTCTGGCACGACGGTTGCCCACTTCCCACACCGGCCCCCGGGCAGTAACCAAATCAAAACAAAAGCCAACAGCAGAACAACAAAAGTGCTGTATCAGGCTGCAAACTCTGGCGCATTTGTTCCAAGACATCAGATTTAGCTCAAGATGCGCCTTGCATCCCAGAACCTTGTTTCCTCCGGCATCAGCAGAGCCTGCAGCCTCTCCAGGGGGATGAGCGCGTCCCTGCAGCCTGAGCTCAGCCAGCGGAGCACACAGAGGCCAGCTGAGCTGACTGTGCAGGACTGGCTCAAAAAGCTGCGGGACAGAGACAGACATTCACCTCCAACATCTGTCCTAGTGAGACAGAGGCAGCCTGAGAGAAGAACAGCCTGTACAGTATGTGGGCACGTGTGCATCCACCACATAGTGAGGAGCTGCTTAACTTTACTAAATATAAAAAGGAGGTTTCTGTGGTGCACTTCTCTTACGCCAGATCTGCTGCAAAGTCCACTCCTCAGATACAATACATATCTTGTTAAGAGACAATGGTTGTATGTTTGTTTTTGTTAGGAATGCTATTTACATCTCTTTTAAAGACTGTAAATTTAATGTTTTTTTTGGGGGGTTGGTTTTTAGGATGCCCAATTGGGCTCCTTAGGTAAACTTGAGATAAGCATTTTTGCTTTGTTTGAGGAGTCTAAAATAGATATTAAACTGAAAATGTTTAAAATAAAGACAAAAAAGGAACAAATCCTTACTTTTGATTATCTAGGGACAGAAATTTATTTGCTTTTTTAAATTCTTAAATTTCCAAAGAAGATCCACTTAAAATTATTCAAATTTTGTGTCAACTCTGCTGAAAGACTAGTAAATTAAATGTGTTTTGTTAAGGATTGTAGTTAAGCTGTTCAATTCCCATTAAAGCAAATTTAGCTGACAACTTCAAGATGTAAATACAAATGTAAATGACTTATTACTGAGCACTCTGAAAATCAACCTACTGGTGCTGTAATTTCAGCACACTTGGCCAAATTTTGACATAAATTTATAATAAAACAATTCTCTGACAGATAAAAGTGGTCTGGCTCTGGCTAATCCCAGCTCTGATCATCAGATCACAAATGACGCCTCCAAAGTCTACAGCCTCTGTTTTACAGGAAACATTTGGTAAAAGCAGTGGGAATGGAGTCAGAGCAGAAGCGCTGATGCTGGCAGGCCCCTCCAGTCCTCTGAATATAGGGCACGTCATGTAAATGATGAATGCTCAGAGGCTGCTGCTCCACTTCCTGGAGCAAGGAAGGGCACAGAGAATGCAAATGTATTACCCCAAACATGAATAACTAAGAAAAAAAACCCATAACACTTCATGTCAGTTTTAATATCTTTATCCTGAAAATGAAAGAGATTTGTGATGTTTGAATTGCCGAAGATGTCGGCACACTAAGCTGAGACAGTGGTGAGACAGTGTGAGAGCGGGTGTGTGAGAGTGTTAACAGGGCAGCTGGACGTCTGACGGTTTCAAGAAAGACAAACAGGTCTAAAAGCCATCAGTGTTAAGTTTTATCATCTACATAGTGCAGGACAAGCTCTTTAAGAGGAAAAGGAGGGCTTGTCTTTGGTACAAAGTGGAAATCTGAGAAGTGTTGAGCGATAAGAGTGAGAGCCTGCTGCTTGTAGAGAGTCACCACCTTCACAGAAGCTCCTCAGTGCTTCACCATCAGTCCTGAGGCTGTTTCCTCACTGCTGAGCAGAACTAGCTTCTGCAGAGCTATTCAAACCCAAGATATGAACACCATTTTCACAGCTGATGTGGGAAATTCATTTGACAGACATCCAGTTTGAACGCTTTCAGGGCTAATATAAAATTTTGGAATATTCTCACTAGAGCGACTGGTTTCAACACATCTCTGAGGAGCCATCAATCAACCCTGTCAAGAGCAAGATGCTAATCTTGGCAAGGGTAATACATCATCTCAACAGGCAACTGATGGAAAAAAAACACATTAACAAACAGGAAAAAAATGACGTCCTTTAGGCCTGTGAAATTACTTAAAATCCAAAACAAACCACAATTTCTCCCATAAATCACCTTCTTCTGTGATTAGTTGAAAAAAAATAGATCATTATCAGAACTGGTTAAAGGAGGTATATATGAAAATGCTGCCTGTTTGTGCAGCAACAGAAAGCAAAGTTTTCAGACCTTTTCACATTTTTGTGTTGAGACAACTGAAGTGAAACTGAAACCACCTGCTTTTGATCGACAAGGCAGAAAACCTTGTAAAAAATACAAATGACATCTGTAATAAAGTCAACAACTAAAATCCCTTTAGTTGGAACAGAGTCTTACTGAATAGTGTGTTCTGTGTTTCTCTCCATATGCACAGTAATTATTCAATCCATTAGTCTGTTAATTATAGTTTATTTTTGGCGGCCCTCAAAGAACAGAATTTCCCATAAGCCTTAGACCATCACAGGCAAAGAGGCGGTTACATGGGGAATTGTAAGAGCTGTGTATGTTCAGACACGTCTGTAATAACAGCAGGACATAAATTGGACCAGACTGCCCAGAGTCATAAAACATGCAAATGAGGAAAAACTTCCGCCTCTAGTCTTTCCATGGAAAAACGTCAACTGCCAGACCGGTTTGAACAGCTATGTTACATGAAATGAAGCTTTGAAGAACGGTTATTTTAAGTGTTGGCAATGTGAAAAAATTAAGCATTAAAAACAAAACCAGAACTGAAGTGTCAACACTGATACTGAAACACATGCATTGGACACAATTGTATCAAATATTGACAGAAAGTTGAAACTGAAAACCAATGATACTGAAGAAAAATGACAGTGTGAATAAACTAATGGTAATAAAAAGACATGAAAAAAGGATTTGAAAACAGTTTAAAATACGAAAAGGCCCCATGGAAAATATCATGGAAAAAAATTTATGTCTGTTTTATTTTGAAGTAAAATGACTTTCGGTGCCAAAGTTTAATTTTTTCCTAGTTCCTAACAGCATTTTTCTGTCCTCGTAAAACACACACACACACACAAAAACTCTGACGTGAGCTCAACAACAACACAGCTCTGTAAAGCTGCATTGGGTTTGTCCTCCTGCTCTGTAACTTCACTTTATGGTCACACTGAGTGAACACCCTGGAAATGACCCCTGCGTATGTTTTACTGCCAGCAGATTTTCACCACCACCACCAAATATGAGCTCGTGTCATCTTTTAGAAAAAGCTTCTTAGGATTAGTGAAACCTCTAATAGTCGGCATGTTGTTAATATAAAACCATGTAGCATGTGTCAGGCGCATAAATCACCTTGTGAAAAAAAAAAAAGAAAAAAAACCCCCACAAGGTGACTGCACGCCAGCCAGCACGACACGAACATGGCAGGGATAACAAACATTTGTTTGCCTCTACTCCATCTTGGCGGCATGGGTGCAGCTGGAAGCTATTCTGTTGCTGCTTTTGTCCGTCCTTTACGCAGACGTGACGGCTGCAGCTCGCCAGCAGCTCTATCTGACCAAATAAAGTGTGCGCCTGCTTCTCTTTCACTCAGTCCCCTGACATCAAATAAATATTTGGGATGTATGCCTCTTTTGTCAAACCACACTCTGAAAATAACAGACTGTCTCTACAGACACTGGCAGTACAACTCCATGAATTTTAAGTATAGCCTTCAGTCAGGCCCGTATTTATTGTATCCCCAGATGATTTCCAATAATCTACATATTGCAGCCTGGATCAACATACATATATACATAAAATGCATAAACAAATTTCAGGCTTGAGCAAAGAGAAGGCAAAAATATGTTTACAACGAATGCATATATGTATGACACTGACCAATTTCAACCCACATAAGTCTTCTTTAAGCTTCCAAAAATATATATATATATACACACACATATACTGAATACAATTAAGATCAGTCTATAGGGATATGCAGTCTCCATTTCACTCATAATCGTGAGGAAGTCAAAGCTGTATACAAGGAAAACATTGTCTGCTGTGCAAACAAAATACAAAAAGTTAAGTATA
>JAPZDV010000012.1:11384379-11415951 GCA_029814665.1 Acanthurus lineatus | reverse complement strand
TTTACGTTATTTTACAGTCTCGGCTAGAGACTGAGAGAGCTGCAGTGCAGTGTTGTGTAGTCCTGAATCTTCCTGTGGGGAAAGAGGAAATGCGCTGTGGGGGCGTGTTTGTGCTTACCAACAACAAGACCAGTATCATCATGGCGGCGGAGACCAAGTTGAGTTTCTTCACTTGGAGATATTCTCACTACTTCACTTTTGTCGAGCAAAAAGAAAAGAACTTTTTAGTTAAATGTAACTTGTGTCTTGGATCAAAGATCCTATCTACGGCCCAAAACAGCAATTCTAACCTGTTGAAACACCCACAGAAGCAACATGCTGCGACGAGGCTAGCAGCTAAAAGTACCGGCACAGAAACAGACTCATCATCCGGTGCCACCTCACCTCCTCCACCACCTCCTCCACCACCTCAGCAGCAGCGGCTGGATTTGAACCGTGGGACTGCTGGCCAGGACAGTTGATAAAGCCATTGCAGGGTATGTTGTGGAAGACGTGCAGGCTAATGTTGTTATAATTAATGCTGTTTGTTACTTATGTTCCAGCTATTTTCTGTATAACATATGGCAGACTAGACCCAAATCTGACCTCTAAAGGGCAATTCTAACCTGTAAAGGGCAGCAAGTTTGTAGGCAACTAGCTACTAAGTAGTATTGTCAGTTTGTTCTGGCCTGAAATAATTGGAACTTTGAAACATATCTTTGTTGTTTGTGTTTGTATGTAGACCACATTGCTTAGCAGAGTTCAGTGATGCAAATGCATGTCAAGTTCATCAACAGATTGTATTATTCTCCGATGCAATAACATTTCTGAAATGAAGGCTACAAGGGCATTAATAGGAGCTTTTATTTTAGTAACTAAATAGTTACTTTTCACAGTAACGCATTACTTTTTGGTGTAAGTAACTGAGTTAGTACCTGAGTTACTTTTGAAATGAAGTAACTAGTAACGGTAGCTAATTACTGGTTTTCAGTAACTAGCACAACACTGCTTTTAGAGGTCACTTTCTCACTCTTAAACAAACACTACGTAATTTCTGCAGCTAAACATCTCTCAATCAAAACATTATAAACAAAGATAGAGTTAGATTGTGTCATGGAGTTGTGTGGGTTTATGGAATTTGTTTATTTAATTGTTAAACAGATACAATGGAAATTAAAAACTCTTTGAACAACTCGGGCAGATGTTTGCATTACATTTGCATTTTCGTCACTCTCTGATGGGTGTTAGCCCACAAATTAACAGCAGATGGCAAATTGAAATGTGCTGTAATTTTAAATAAATTTACAGATTTCTTCAAGTTTGAAATTTGTTGGTAACACTGGAGTCAGTTAATACAAAACTCAACGAAAAACTTCAAAGACAGGTATTTTTTAGACATTTCTATGCAGAAAAGTTACATCTCATATTTAAACTCATTTTTTTCAAAGCTGCACAAAATCCAAATTCAATTAATAAAAAGTACAGCCAGAGTGCACCTGATCACTGAGAGGACAAAAATGTAATTTCATTAGTGACCTTTATGTCATCTAAGAATTAATTCAGGGAAATGAATTGCATAATGTTCTGGGATAACATTTTTTTTTTGTCCTTGAGTTGTCTTGTGCTCACTTTTGTAAGAGTTATCCGAGCAGGTGTTGCCCATCTAATTCCCAGGAGAATTTCTGTTACTGCTGTCAGTGTTTACTGCCATTTAGGTAGTCATCAAGGTATCCAACCAAAGACTGAGCAGATGGTGCTGAGAAACAGAGAGAAGGGACACAAAGACAACGCAGACTGACGGATAGAGAATGGATAAAATTGATTGTAAGCATTATTGATGTAGAGCATCTGTAATCCTCTACAAAAGTTGTTCATTTGCAAAAACAGATAAACTTCACTCTTCATATGAATAACCGGTGTGATTTATATTCCCCAGTGCAAAATAAAAAATGTGATTTATGAAGACTGAAATGGTTTGAGATAACTTATCAAAACAATCCAGTACCTGTGTGATGGATATTCTTTGGAGTGAAAATAAAAACATGGCTTAAATAAATGAATAAAAATGGAGATATCGGTTTTTGCAAATGACCCCGTCAATATTGTCCTTTGTAGGCTACTTTGCATGGGTTACAACATTGATTTCTTTTCAGTTTTAAGATGTAAGACATCCATAAAATGTGACACATCTTAACAATGTAGACTTATTGGTGATTAATGATTCAAAATCTGGGAAAATAAAATGAACCATGTAGCTCCTAATATCTGTACAGCTATTGTTGTTTAGGGTAATGATATTATTTCCATCAAATTTGCAACAAAAACAGTACTGTGTCAATGCTGATTGGCTGCTGGTTTATGACCACCCACATTTTTCTGTCTCCCTTTCGTTCATTCCCCTCACATAGCTCTGCACTGAAAGGAAGACACATGTTTACATTAAGAAACATACATCAATGAAATAGATAATAAACAGTGCAAAAATGCAAAGGTTCTGCCTTTTTCATCGTAGGGCATGAATGAATTGTGTTCTGTAAGGTCACACATGCATCTATTTCCTTTGTGTACAACCAAGGAATGATGTAAAGTCTTTTGTTTGCTTCTGGTTTCTTTATGAATAATGCTCCAAGTGGATCCTCCAGTGCCTTGTGAAATTGCATTCGAATGGACCAGGGAGCAAGAGTACATACACACACACACTATGTGCCTTTGCTGGTGGCAAAAAAATGTGCTCGCTGGTGAAGATTAACCATGACATTGTGCTTTCATTTGCACTTCAAAGCTAAACTCGTGCCCTAGTCTCAACCCCACCCTGCAGAACTCTTCACATCCAGATATCCATTTTGTATCATGTCATTATCTCTTTGCTGCTATTATTTTCCTGCCTTGCTATTTCCTTCTTTAGTGCCTCTATCTTTCCCATGTGATTGTCCAGGATTTATAAATAATATTACGGGGTCCACTGAGCATGTAATAATGAGGTGTAATAATGTCAAGACTGTGCTATTGTTAATGTCCAGAGGTTGAGGTGGAAATGTGAGAATTAAAAGGACCTAACAGGTTAAGATAAGGCTGGTTGAGATGTCAAATCCCTTGAAAGACAGTCTGCATGTAGGGAACTACAATAACAGCAGGCTGTGTGAAAGACAAAAAAAGACAGGCAGAGGTGTGTGGTGTGGTGTGTGTGTGTCAGAGACAGTGAGAGAGAGCAAGAGAGAAAGGGGGGTGTGTGTGCAGTGTGGAGAATGCATGTGTGTACAAGAAAGAGATTTAAGTAGAGAGGGAGAGCAGAGCAACAGAGAGGGGACTGGGGGAGAGAGTGTGGGAGCTGCAGGCTGATACACAGAGAGAGAGAGAGAGAGAGAGAGAGAGAGAGAGTGAGTGAGAGAGAGAGAGAGAGCAGAGACCAGCAGCACGTCTGCCTCTATCTGTCGCCTCTTGGATCTCCCTGAGCACAGCTGTCGGGCTGCTTCCGACTGCGAGTGGATCCTCTCGCTCAGAGACTGTGAGGGAGTGCCTGAGTAACATAGCGCACACCAGAGTGTCCTGGAGGATTCGCACAAGTCTGCGTTCAACTGTGCTGGTTGTAGTGCTGCCACACATGCGTGAAGGTTTGGACAGCTTCACCCTGGACTTGACTCAACACCCATGATCCCCAGCCATCTCTGGCATACCCTCTCATTAAGGTAAGCAAGGGGGGAGAAAAAAACAAGTTTTATTGAGTGCGTTTAAGTGGAACTTCTGTTACTCTCAGAAGATAATTTCCTCCACCACCAGTGAGAGTTTTATTGTACAAGCGTTTGTGTTTAATTGAGCAAAACGAGTTTTAAAGTGAACATGCAGCACATGTAGATCACGTTGTGTTTGTCCCAGGCTCTTATTTCATTGTTTATTGTGTCTGGTCTGACCTCCTTTGTGTCCAAATGAACTTGCCTATATCAAGTGATGGTCCGTTGTTGTGCTTTGTCTGCTCGGATCTTCTGTCCATGTGATTATTGTGCACAATATAACTACACAGTTTTTGCCTCACCATGCTAAAGTGTTCAAAATTTGTGTGTTTGTAAGTATTAAGAGACAGTTGGCTAATTGTTTTCATGTGGCTTCAAAAGATCAGTGTTATAAGTTCAAATTTGTCTGCAAACCTCAAGCACACATGTGTTGCAAAGTACGATTTATTGAGTGATATGATACTTGGAATTTGTCATGTGGATTGCATTAGCTATGACATAACAGTTCTGCCATGGTGATATACCCTTAAAAACTACTACCACTACATTTGACTGGAAATCGTTGTACAGAGAGTGTTTGTTTGATACTACATAAAGATTGAGAGGAAAGTGTCAAGTGTGAGTCTGTCTATTTCAACTTAAATCCTAATTAAAGGGCAACAAATTGGCTTCTTGTCTCATGTGTGACTTGCTGTCATGCGTTTGAAGAGGAGAAAGTTGCAATGAATGCGCTTGTCTCATTGAACACAAATTGAGATAATCAAATGTCTTTTTTGCCTGAGTCTTTACCAAAAATACCCGTTTCCCTATGAAATGTGAATCATAACCATCTGAACTGTTCTTTGCTGATGCTTCTCTGCCAGAATATCTGCTTTTACTTGCAGGTTTTTAAAAACTTAATTTAACTTTGCATATACATTCAACTACTTCATAAACACTGACATGCAAAACAGCAGTTAACTAATTAAGTTAATCAGCAATGCGATTTAGCACTTCAGAGATTTGACTCATTCTCAGGGTAGTTATTTCCATTTAAAAAAAAAAACACACACAAAGATTAGCTGACTGAATTGATTAGGTGACTGAATAGACTGAATAGATATTAATTTGATTTATCTAATTGCTTCTGCTTAGTTTTCACGATGCTAACTCAAACTGCTGTAAAACTCAGAAACATGGTTATTAGAGCTCAGATCAGTGATTCAAATTTTGATTGCCCTCAAGGTCTTTTTTCTTTCATTTAGTCTCCACAGGAAAAAATTTTTATACAATGTACTAAGTGCTTGTGCTTTCAGGAAAACAAAGATTTCAAGCTGAGCAATCAAAACCACTTGATGAGTGATGTTAATAATGAGTGACGGGACTAGAGTTGCCTGTCATCTGCATTAAAGGCGGCCGTGTGATTATTTTGAGAGCATATTTATCCCTTTACTAGGTTGAGGACCAGGAATTCAAACATCCTGCGATATTCTACACTGACCTTCCCAACCTAAACAATATTCAGACAATCAATAGCCAGTGTTCAGTATGACAGACCAGGCTTTGTCAAGCGCTCCTGCCAGCATAGCTAGAGGAAAACTGCATGAACTTCAAAGTTTTTCTTGATTCACATGATGTTTAGAATTACAGAAGTCTCCTGGAATGATGAACCCTTGTGGGAAAAGACATAACAGAGGACAAAGCTGCAAAAGGGGTAACTTAATGTACTGTACAGTAAGTGCTGCGCCTTTATTAGATTGTTTACAGTAGAAAGCAACTACTAGGAATTATTAGAGAATAAACACGGGATGACATGCAGTATACTCAACCTAACAAAGGCCTCATTAGAGCTGAACTGGCATTGGGGTGATTTAATAGATTTTTAGCTCAGGAGTTGGTTAAATCATCTGGGTTTCTGCTTCTCACATGTAAGCTTTGTCCGCTTTTTTCCTAAATTAAATTGCTGTCACTTAAACATCTTTGGGTTTTGCAGTGTTGGTCTGATGTAAAAGCAATATGAATTTAGCTGAAATGAATAATCAATTTATCGAGTAATCAAAAGAGGGATAATTAGAAATTATTTTGAGAATAATTCTATGAGTCAGTGTACGATCAAAAAATACCAAACATATTGTTCATAAAGACGGAAGCCGAGTGCAGCCATGGTTGCTGCTATGTTTTTTTTCACTCTTATCTTTTGATAACTGCATAAATTAATGTGTTATCACAAGACAATGGCTTGTTATCTCATGATAACACATTAATTTATCCCATTATCATAAGATAACAAGCCGTTATGCTGTGATAACAAGAAAAAATGTTTGTGATCTTGAGATAACGGAATGAAAAAAAAATAGTAGTGACCATGGCTGCTCTTGGCTTCCATAAATTAAGACTATTTCCGGAAATTTATTGTTTTTCTATCTGTTGAATCTAAAAAAAAGGAGTATATGGAGTTTTGGTTATAGAAAACAAGGTATTTCAGGTTTCTGGAAAACTGCAATAGGTTTGTCTCTCAATTTTCTTATATTTAATGGAGCAAATTGTTAATACGTTGATTGAAACAGGAATCATCACATTAATTCCAATCAAAGGAATGTAATATGAAGACTGTGGGGAACCGTGATGGTAATTATTTTTATCTTTCTGACTTTTAACAGATTAAATAGATAACTGTTAATGAGACTGAACACTGGTTGCCACCCCAGATAACGTATCATGCGGGTACTAATCCACGTATGCTGTTTGTTTTGTGTATAAAGTCACGCCTGTGTCCACTTCATGAGTCATTTGACTTTGAATATGGACATCATGTTATGTCACACTATGTTATGGCATGGAGGCATTCTTTGGCCGCGGTTTCAGCATCAGTGTGGGAGGTGTTTTGCAGCCTGGGTGAAAGACTGAATCCACAATTAATCAGGTTTATGGTGCAGATGAAGGAGAACTGCAATGTATCTTTGAGACAGGAAGGTAACGTTTTATAAGATCAAGCTGTGTGCATTCTCACTCTTTGGTGGTTACATTATGTTTGTGCTCTGTTCCAGATAATATCACTGTTTCCTTTATTTGCTCCTGGCTAATGTTTGTTGTCATGTGTACTTGAAAAGGGGAGGGGTAGATGATTATAGGACAATGTAAAGGGACAAATGCATTCATTCATGCTATAGAACAGTTGTTGAATGATAATTGCTAATTGTTTGTGGGGTAAGAAGTCAAGGAGAACATGCATTAATGAGCACACACACACACACGCACACACACACATGCACACATTCACTCTGAAAACCCCTTCTTATTCTTATCTTTGAAAGCATGAATGGAAGAGGTCACTGACGTAGTGTGTAGGAGTGTGTGATGAGTGTTCATTCATTATAGTTTCAGTGTGGGTAGATAGTCACACATGCGCTTGTCACCTCCACACACAACTTGTTTTATAACCCCACGCAGGAATGGGGTGTCCGTCTTTCGACTTATGAAACCGGCCACATCTGCAGAATGTGAATCTGGTTCAGTGTGCCTTGATTCTTTCACTCTAAGTGGCAGAATTTCTATTATCTGAGCTCCATCTTTCCCCACTTTCTGTGAAAAATACTGAAATCAAGAGTGGAGGGAGGGGGAATCCTAGAATTTCAAGTTAAAGGGAAAATATTTCTTCCTGAGAAATTAAACTAGCTAGCAACTGTTAACTGTTGTATTTTGTTCAGTTCAGTTTAATGCACACGGAATAATAAATTAGTACAACCCACTTTTCTTCTTTAACCTTCTGCATACAGACACTTTACTGTGCATAACCACGGATTGACATGTAACCCAGGAAACCAGCTCTTTGTCAGCAGTTCAGCATGAGATATGGTAAAACTGATCGTTTGAAGTAAGGGACACTATTGTTCCCAGCAGAGAGAGAAAATTAACCAGAAAACAAGTGAGCAGTCTTGTTTTTGAGGACTGCAGCTTGTTGTCTTTCCTCCCAAATCGCAGTCAAATACTGCCTGTTAGCAAAAACAGTGTGCTATGTACATCACAATATACATGATGGAACATGATAGGTGGTCCAGAGTTTTTCATTTTTTTTAGTTTCCTTCAAGATGATTATTAGAATTGACAGAGGTAAAGCTAGATGTATCATATTATTTGGCTGTTTGGCTTCAAGTGAAAGTATGCACATGCAGTTTGTAGTTGCGATGAGTTGGTTGCCACTAAGCTGTATTATTATTGGCCTGCTGGACGGTGAAGCCGCGGCTAATATAGATCAGATTCCTGCTCAAACATGCCGTGCTGAAGTTTTTATTTTAGAAGCAGTTATTGTGTTGATATTCACAGTAGAAGTGCAGCTAGTTGGACGCTAAAAATACCAGCAGAGCTGACCAGAGAAGCAGCGGGAGGTGTGGGACTGAAGCTAAATTGAAGCGTTTCAGAAAGGCAGTGAATGACGGTGTTGAGCCAAAAGACAATGTGACAAACAACAATGTGCTTTTTGACTATTAAGCATGTAAACCTTTACTAATAGAAACTACAGTAAGAGTATGATGTAATGGCTATAATATGACATCTGTAAAAGTCTTTGCTGTCCTCGAGGTGTTGTCAAAGAGTTTCACCTGAGGCGTTTTCTCTTGTAGGGGTTTTAAGCCTTTCCTTGCTAAATCAGGAATCAGGTGCTGTATGCAAATCTTCAGCATGAATTATCTGAAGCTTGCATAACTCTTATTACCTATGCAATGTGTTTATCTACTGTTTGCTCTTTACAGGTATGAGTTTTTCCTCCTTCAGGTGTCACGGGAGGGTATGTTATGCGTACAAAAGGCTCTCTAATTTGCAT
Source organism: Acanthurus lineatus (assembly GCA_029814665.1). Lineage (NCBI taxonomy): Eukaryota > Metazoa > Chordata > Actinopteri > Acanthuriformes > Acanthuridae > Acanthurus > Acanthurus lineatus. Next base: position 11,407,446 of record JAPZDV010000012.1, on the reverse strand, counting down.
GTGATAAACATGGTCCTTTTACAAAAAAAAAGGGTTGAATTGTGTTGGGTTGGTTCTGTTTTGTTGATTAGAGAATTGATCCTGATCATTGGCGCTGTTCAGAAGGAGAAGGGAAATTTATTGGGCAGATGTCAGGGGTCAAGAAAACATGGCATTTCCCATTGGGACTGTGGGTTTACTGCTGTGAAAGGAACCAAGCAGCAGCAATTTGAGATAAAATACAACCTACTGCTTTCACAGGTGTCTGTGGTCCTTTAAAGATCTGGTATTACTGGTTCCATAAGTACTGAGATTCTTTTCTTTTATTTGTGAATTCAAAAAATAGGGGTTGATTAGGCTGAACATACTTAGAATGAAACCAAATCGACAACAGACCAGATATATTTACAATATCTCTACTTATAACCACCACTGGATTGCCTTTGGTCTTATAAGAGTAAGAGCACAAGTGCTTTGTCAATAAATGAGGACAGAGCAGTCATTGCGATTTCAAAAAAAAAGTTTTATTTCTGTGAAACAGTGTTACACGGTAGATTGTTACCTAAAACTTAATTCTGGTTATAAAACTTAAGGAGGCACAGGTGCCTCAGTGTGAGACCAGGCTTGAAAAGCACAATGCATTCTTAAAAGCTGAAGAATAATGCGACCTTTCAGTCTTGGTTGTTAATTTGCATCAAACCTGGCAAGTCAGGAGATGTATGGAACAGAAAAAGCCTACAACAAGGAGCTTTTGAGCATCTTTACTGTACAACAGCAAAGGGTCTTTTTAAAAACCAATCTGCCAACCATGTTTACAAGAAAAATGCACTTTCTTGTGATTCTTATTAATGAGGACTGCCTTGCACATACAAAAATCCATACCATTTTTACCTTTATTTTACTGCTCTTGTGAAAGAATATTTTAAAGACTTGAGAGCAAACATCCAACTCAACAACCGAACATTAGTTTTCTCACTCGACCATCAATCTTCTGCCTTTTGAAGAGGTGTGAGATGTTTTTATCCACCACAGTGCCACATCCTTTGTGATTTGGGATCCTATTTTCTGACTTCAAGGACTTGTAAGAAATGTTGCACTCTGTGTCCTCTGCTGTCCACTTCTGTCTATTTATGTGGTGTTCAGCATGCTTTGTCTACAGTTCACACAAGCCAATTCTAGCAGACCGCAGTGTTTTCTGCAGATAACCTACACCTCTGAAATCTTACCCTGCAACTCCAAGAAATCAGGTTGGAGTTCGACTTTTAAAATCTTTTTTTTTTCTGATTTTCAGAGAGGTTTTCAGATAGCTAAAAATATGGGTTTTGAATAAGTAGTGAAAAAAATACTCTGTTTGAAAACCAAGACGTAATTTAATGTCAATTTGACAAAAAATACATGCATATCTGTTTATTGCATTGTTTTTCATCTTTAAACCCTTCTGTTATAAGCAGTTCTTTGCAGCTGTTTTTGGACCTATTATAGTGGTATTTTAAAAACTTACAAATTATCAGTTTGATGTTTTTCCCTAGAGTTAAGGGATGGGGTTTTCCTGGAGACATCATTTAAGTGTGATTAATAGTGGACAAATCCAGTATCCCATTTTGTGTTTGTATGTGTGTAATCTTCAAAGGTAACCATGATTAGAGGTGACACAGTACCAAAATGCTTTACTGTTTACAGAATTACATTGCCAATGAATATACTGTGGATTGTTTTCAGGGAACTTTTAAAACAAGCAACAGCAGTGGACCAAGATTTAGCTTAAAATCACAAGCCAGATAAGCAAAACTTCTATATCAATAAAATGAAAAGGTGAAAACTAGTAAAACAGAAGTTAACCACATACAACGCAGGACTACGGCTCCCCATTCAACCTCCTCAGAAAAGATCATCTTTTACTGCATTTACCAATACAATACAATAAATACTGAAATACACCCACACTAAGGCGGCTGATGCAAAAGCAAATACTGTTTATGTTTGAAATAGTCTTTGTCTGCAGGTGTGTTTTCAGACTTTTTTATTTGTTGTAGAGATCTCTGGCCACATCTGAAGTGTCTGATCAATACAAAAAAGCAGCTAAATTGTCCTACTTTGGTCAGCAAACAATAAATCTTTGCTTTCACATTTGGTAAGAAGTGGAGAAAAACAGTGTATTTCTCAGCTCAATCACCTCTGTTCAGCCTACTCCTGTTTCTGTGTTGAAATGCAGCTGAATTCATGAGTCATCTTCGTTTACATATTTTTCCTTTGTAGGGAAACTCAACAACACTGTGATTTGATAACGACTCATAAATGCCACTTGTTAATCAGAAAACACAGTAATTCCTGAGCTTCCATGCTGGGATTCTGAGCAAATCAGTGTAATCAGAAATGTGCATCATTACAACATCTGTAAATGTGACTGGCACTTAAATTGGCATTTAAAAAAAGATATGGATTATATTCAGCACAGCATTGTCTTATCTTTAGGTTCTAGGTGACAAAATCATATGTATAAACAACAGATGCATCCATCGGGCAACCATTCCCCAACGCATCTGACTCATTTTTTAAACATAGCATATTTTAAAACCCCAACCAACATACATTACAAGAAAGGTGAACAAAGTCAAGTTTTCTCAGCCACTTTTATATATCAGAGTGCCAGTCAGACGAATTCATAAATAAACTCTCATGGTTAAAGCTTTTCACAGGCCTCTAAACTATGTGACTGCATACACTTTTAATGCTCGATGAATGTTCACTTGTTTTAAAGCTACAGCTGTTCAGTTGCAGGAAGGAAAGAACTTATGCTAAATGCCTGAACTGTAAAGCAGAAGTTTCCTGGATCAGAAAACCTCTGTTAATGTGCAGACTGAGAGTGATGATGAGTAGAGGAACCAGGGTAAGGACAGACAATACAGCTGGCTGCTCCTCATTGATTGCTTTGTGCTCTGATGCATGCTAAAAGCATTATGGGAAATAAACAAGCTCTAAGAATACCTGGCCAGAGAAACTGAATTGGCCATAAATCACACTGAGAGAGTTTCAGGTTGTTAAAATAGCTAATGAGGGTATCAATATTATGCGGGCTGAACCTGAGCAGTCATGCAAAACTTTTATTCTCTTTCATTGGTGTTTTCCATTCCCCACATAATCACCAAGCCTTATTATTTAACCGTTTTAATTTTCCTCTTGACTGATAATTACACAAATGTTTTGCAGAGAACTGGTGTTTAATTTGATGCCATTTTCCTAATCCCACAGCTAAAACTAGACTGAGACCGAGCATGTGAGAGCTTTCCCAGCACGTGGCCGCCTGTCCATCACCTCCTCCTAAAGAGTCATTCTACAGGTAAACCTCCTCAGCCTTCTTTCCTTCCAATCCAACGAGCTACTGCTTGGCTTATAAAGATGGTCAGATCTGGCTGATTGGAAGCTCTGCAGTAAATGAGGACTCATACCAGCAGCACGTCTTCCATAATTAAATCATCTGCAGCAAATCACGGAGACAGGGCATTACAAGAGATTATAGCCCCGTCCGGACCTGCCCAGACCCCCGAGAACAATGGCCTATAATCTGTCTTAATTCCCCAGCTAATCAAGCAATGCAGGGCTCAGAGTCTAAAGGCTGCAGTGGTACAGCAGTTCACATCCACCCAAATATCCAACTGACAAAAACTGAGAGGCAGAGAAGCCTGAATAATAGCTGCTCTGCGATCACTCGCCTCTCATGGATTTTTAACATTTACCAAGCTCTGCAATTGCCTCTGCCAGAAACCTATCTTCCTCGAGCTCTCATTTTATATTTACTACTTTTAAAGGCTTTTCTACCTCTAAAGGAGCTGGAGAAAAAACAGAACCATTTATACAAAATCTTTCCCTGCCTGGTGTTTTTCATTATACAAAACCTTTATAGCAGTGTCATGGGTGCGCAGGCTGCCCTCCCTGTTGATCTGCCTCACATTAAGGAGGTCCGAGCTCAGCATTAAGCCTCACTTTAAGCCTCAAAACTTAAAGGACAGCACTTTGCCTTTCACTCATTAGAATGACCAGTAAATCTCTCCTCTCTAATGATCCTTCCTCTCTCATTCTCTGGCCTGCCAGAGCAGCTACAGCACGCTCTGCACTACTGTGACCTCCAGGTTTAACTGGGAGGCACAGGTCCTACTAGTGATGTCATTCCACAGGAACAATGCATTCATTTTTAATGCATCACTGTTAGTGAATCAGTAGGGTAGAGTCGTGTGTAGGAGTTTAAAAATTGTGACAGATAATGAATCACATTTCTGCAGATACAGAGCAGATCATCCACTAACAAAACTTACAAGCTCCTCTGGTTGTCAAAGTGTCCTTGGACAAGTTACTGAATCCCAAATTGGTCCCAATGGCTCTTCTATCCATGTGTGAATGTGTGTGTAATCAATCCTGATTAGCAGAGGACCACCCTTGTAAAAAAGATCCTGCTGTTAGTATATAAATGTGTGTGTGAATGGGTCAATACTAACTTATATTTTAAAGTGCTTTGAACAGTTGTAAGATTAGAAACGAGGCTAAGCATGTATGCACCCAGTGGGTTTGCTCAGTAAATTTCTCATTTTAAAAGCAGTCTTATATAACACCTGCAATAAACTGTACCTTTATGACATGGATAATGCAATAACTGCTTATGCAATAACTAAAACATTGTTTCAAAATAGTTGTCATTTCAGAAGCTGTTGTTTGGAAACTGCATTATACTGAGATGTGTTTCTATTAATTTGCCTATTCCATTTACATGAACAAAACTAGAAATTAGAAACACCTCTCAGAATAATCCAACCAGCTTAAGAGCAATGCAAACTGCTCTGTATCCTCTGAAACATAACATTGAATCAACCTCACTCTAAAAGAGATGAAGTAGACATTTTAAAATAAAGACTTAGAAATTAACCAAATTAAAAAAAAATTAAACAAAACATGCAGTTTGAGGTTATTTCTGTCGGTTCAACAGCTACTGAGGCCTCCTTAGCCATGAACTAGCAAGTAGGAAGTACTCGTTAGTAACCAATAATTTCTAAGAGATTCTCAAGTTATTATTCTTGCTCTCTATTCACTCAGGATGAGTAGCTTTAAAACATCTTTTACCTGCATGTTCCCTTCCCCCTATTAAAATAAGCCCTCATTTTTACTTGCTGGAAAACATATGGCAAATTACAAACAGACTCTTCTGTGCAGAAGGGCTACATATAAACATTTCTAATGCAAAACAGATGCACTGTCATCTGACTCACTTAACTTAAGCGCTAGCCAAAGTAATCATCTAAACAAGACGAAATGTTCTGTGTGATGGACGTAGCAGCATGCAGCTGTTTATCTGCTAATCTAGCAACAGCATGAGCTGAAGTAAACATGCAGCCTGGCTCAGTCCTGCCTCAAGCATCATCAGTGGTATCAGTGATAAGTGCAGCACAAGCTACTGCCTCTCTCTGGATGAGGATATTATGCCAGCACTCTTCTAATAGAACATGACCGTTCTGTCTTTCCCTGTGGCTCCATTTCCGCATGAACGCAGCCTCTCTGCCACACCAAACTGACTGACCGCCAAGCTGGACAAACTCACTTGCTTCTGGGTGGGTGGGTGGTGGGAAATTAGATGGGTGGGGGACTTGGAGCTGGCTTCTTCCACATACCTTAGACACGAGAAGATTAAGGGAGAAGACAGAGCAGGGGAGGTGAAAAAAAAAAAGAGATGGATGAGCTAGAGGAAAGGAGAGCAGACTGAGGCGAGCCACAGGGGGATGGCAGCCGTGGGTGCCCTTGAAATTGCCTGACTCATTACTGCAGCAGCACGGCCATGCGTGGTGATGGCAGGCTCACAGAGAGAGAGCTCTTAGCTGGGCTCTGACAGTCGGAGAGTGATAGACAGCCCTGTTTTTTAAACCATCAGAGAAACACTTCAAAAGGCCGGCATGCTCATTCTGTCTTTTCAAACGCCGCACTGAGTAACAGCGAGGCTGACAAGAAACATTCTGAATAGGTTTCCATTGATAACCCTTGTGTTTGTGTCTGAATACGGAAGAAATAACCGGCGATGAGAAAGGAGAGCATACAGGTGCATCTGGACACTCTGAGTGACAAGTCTGTGTGGGTGACTCATCGCCACAGTAATCATGTAATTCTTCAGCTGTGTGGGTTTTTTCTGAGACCAACATCAATGCACAGCTGCCTGCTGCTATACCACCTACAGTATCTATAGTCTCTGCAACAAAAGTTAAATTCCAAAAACGCATGAATAACCAAGAGCTGCGGTCTTAGTTTCCCTCTTTATCTGGTCTTAAACCACTGTCAAGTAGAGCAGAAACACATCCCCAGGGCGAGTAGACAGTAGAGAGACTCTGTCTAGCCCTGCAATACTGCAGTTGCACACAGCCAACTGACAGTCTCGATCATCATATTAAGGCGCAGTGGCTGCTGTGGCCTCCACTTTGTCCTCTGCAGGAGTTGACTGCCAACTTTAAGCCACAGTGGTGTGATAATAAGTGCACAGCTTCGTCCAGCTCCGATCAGGGTTACAGCGATCCAGCCAACTTCTAGTTAAGATGGCGCCAGCGCTCCAAGTGTAGCATGACTGAGGCAGGGAGCCTGTAATCTCATCGCCATTAACCATGTTGCCTAAAATAAAAGGCATTATTTCCCAGAACATAAAGCACACACTTTACAGGGTGAGGGATGTAGCTCAGTGGATAATAATGTCTGGCTCTCTGGTTATAACCTCATTTAATGAGTTTAAATTCAAATTGACAGGCCAATAGAAAAAAGAAAATAGCAATTTACAAACAAAGTAACACAGGATTAAAGTGATAAGAACCTGGACATTTCTGGTACTGATTGTGGCTTCATTTAAAGTTTTAGTTCAAGAATTCTGACATAATTTTGCTTTAAGAGTGGTTTCTGCTCTTGTGCATTATGTTAAAATTGTGTTTAATGCAGTGTAATGTGATTGGTGGAATAAAACCTCTCCTAATCAGAATGCATTAGTTCCCTGTAAAATCTCCGCTCCCTGAAGCAAATGGCAGGGCTGCCGGCAAATCCTCCTCGATCCTACCTAAATATCCTTCATGCTGAGGACCGCGCACAAGCAAGCAATTATGTGTTGGGTGAGCGTTCTTTCGATGCATGCGCGTCAACCTGCAAAGGTCGGGTGCTTGGATGTGCTTGTGCATTACAGCTCTGGCCGCAGGAGCACTTACCGGGGGGGAGGAAGGATGCAAATCAGCAGGAGGTAAAGCTCTCAACACAGCAACAAGACTGGAGGCCTGGGGTCAGCGGTGTGACATGCCAGGCTAAGGAGATTACAGCCTGCCACAGACCAACCAAGGACTGCCCTCGTCACTGGCCAGCCAAACACGCTGTCAGCACGGAGTTAAGGCGGTGGTGGCATGACTTAACACGAGAGTGCTGTTTATCTGAGCCCTTTGGGAATCTGGTCTGTTTGTGAATAACAAATCCAAGTATTGACATGGACAATTCAAGAATACTGAATTGTGTTGTAACAGCGAATTAAAGTCATAGACGCAAACACTTTGCAAACTTTGACAGTTTAAGCCCTCTTTATTATCACATGTGTCACCAAAATAAGGGTTTCTTTATTCAGCCTCAGTCTCACTGAGAGCAGCACACAGCAGTTCTGGGACACCACAGACTGTTTTTATTTTTCTGTCTTTCATCACAGTGGCTGCAGGGGTTGATTCAAGTGTCTGAGTCTGAGTGTCTACTGTAGATTTTGAATTTGGACTTTGTTTTCCATGAAGCTCTGATTGCTAAGCACAGTCATCGACAGTCTTCTGCTGACTGAAGATAGCTGAGTTAAAAACAACAAGGTGATGGAGGACATGTCTGCATCTTTCTGCTCCTTTAGCATGTGATGAGGGGAGAGGATGACGTAACCACAAAGCAAACACTGCTGGGAAAATGGACCGTAATAGACAGCCATTATTTCTCAGAAATAAGGATATTTTATGTTCTTCCTTGGAACAAACCATGGCTCTCGACAGATTGTTTAGAAATTCTTCACAGACAGAGAACAGCATATAAGGCTTTTTATACCAGCACTGCTATCCTGAAAATGACATCATGGAGGGTGATTTTCCATCAGACTGGCTCTCGTGCTTCAACCGGTTCTATTTAGGATTCTTAAAAACCTTGGTGCTAGTTAGCCACCCAGTGGTTTCAACCATGTAATCACGGATACATCATCAACAGAGGGTGTTGCACAATGTACAATGTACCTGTAGAATTTAACATGCTTACTTCAGTTCCCAAATAAAACCTGCTTGTTGGGAATCAACTTTTCAGGCTCTAAAATGTTTTTTCTTTTTTTTGGTTGAAACACACCAAATGGTTCAAACTCATCATGTAACTCATCATGTGTAACAACAGCTTTCGAGGCACAGAAGCAGAGACAGTTCAAGCCAATCCAAAATCCCATCTGCCAAAATTGAAAACAATTCAACACATAAAAGGCCAAGCTTTGGCTCTCAACCTACCAAATCCCTTTACCCTCTTCCACAAACTTTCCCACCCTAAAAAAGCGCTTAAGTTTTATTTTAAAGGAGGACACCAAGCTGGCACGGCATGCGCCCCTCTCGCCTGGATAGTCAAAACACTAGAGCTGATTGCTGCACTTTAACACATCCTCACCATGCTGTTGTGGCACTTTAGTGAAGCGTTGTTGAGCCTCACGCTAAAAGTGAAGTTTGTGCCTGCAGGCGCAGCTGTCACACATTTAGTTTGCAGCTGACACAGGTCACAGGTCCTGTCTGCTCACTGAAAGGAGACATTATAAGTAAACTTGTAACTTGCCTAATATCACGGTGTATCTCTTATTTGAGCTCGTCCTACAACAAATTACTTCAGAGAGTGAAGTTCTTAGTGACAGACGATGTGTTCTCGATAACACTCACTTTTTAATCTCATATGAACATGACACCATCTGCTCCTTCCTTCTGATGATTGTATTTGTCTCATAAGGGTGGGATGTTCAACCACCCTACTTGTAGATGTGAGGAGGTGAGCATGCCAAGCTCATCATGGGACGTGGCTGTTTTCTGACGGGGCCTCTGTGTGCTCATACTCTCTTTCAGTGTTGTAGATCTGGGAAGCCTCCAAAGCTCCTGCCAGAATACAAAATGCCAGATCGCCGCCTTGAAAAGAGCTCCAAGCAGAGGGACAAGCTGGTATCCAAGAAAAGAGAAACATCTTGTGCTGGGCCTAATTACTTCTGCTCCAAGATTACACAGTTTTGACCTTTCTCAGGCTTCCAGCACAGAGCCTGATTGGAAATTAAGGACAGCATTGATGTTCACAGCGCTGTTAATTACATTTAATGCTTAACACAGAAGAGCAAAACCGAGGCTCTATACTCCCCACTAACCACCTTACTATGTTTAAATATAATCTATTAATTCAATTCATGTACACATCTTTTATTTCATGTTTGAATTCCTAGTTCTCCTATTACAGCCACCTTAGTGGAGGTAATTTTGTGCAGGTGGAGCTTTTGATTTGCCCAAAAAGAATCCTCTATTCACTAGATACATCTTAGATTCAGATCATTAAAGAGCTTCTAGGGTCAAATGTACACCATTAGGAGTGTGTAAGAGGTCAGTAAAATCTTATGATCAGCATCCCTAAAATATATAATCAGTGTAATCAACCTTTGACTGCAGTATAATAGAGTCAAAGGTTGAGCCATCTCATTGGTGCAGTTTCTTAAGTAGGAGGGACTTTTCTGCATAATAGAGTAACAATCAAAGTTACAGCCTTTAAAAAATATTGGGTTTACAACACAGATTTGATTTAACTCTACATTATGAATCAGAAAAATTGTTACTATGTTAAAGCAACATCCATTGTGGCCTGAGAGTTAGTCCGAGCTGTACTCTTCAACATTGCATAACTGAGTGTTAAACCATAAATACTTCGGTCTGCTTCTTATCAGAGAGTTCACCTTGCTGTTTGTCAAGTAAAATGGAAACAAAACATTTTTATGTTACATGAAGCAGATCTGAATATCTACATCTGCAACAGCAGATGTAAGAAATGAGACAGGTAACATGAAATTAAACTGGAGTGTGTTTCTTTGCAGGCTGGAGCAAAAGGGGGCAGGATTAGGAGCTTTGTTTCACAGTTATTGGATTTTGGCTCCGTGGGAATTGAATTATCCAAAGCACTGAGAAGGAAGCAAACACTGAGCCTTTCCTTTTACTTTGAAAAATGTGAGTCAGCGTAAACACACATGACACATTAGCTTAAGCTTTGTAAGGAATATTCAAAGTCACTGTCATTAAAAAAAATCCTGAATAAAACTTTATTATTCCCATTTCAAAAAACATTTAACATCTTCCCGTGTACACTCTCTGAAAGTGAATGATCCTACAAAGCATTTGTTTCATATTATCCAGAACCTTTTCGGTTATAACATAAGGTCCAAACAATAGGGAGACTGTCAGGATGTTCATGGCATTCTGTGAATTCTAAGTTTTAGTTTACTTACGCTGAATAATGTTGGTAAAAGGCAACATTAAGGTAAAAAACTTGCAAATTTTGGTTAATTTAGAAAATCCAGATAAGGTACTACAAGAAGAGCCATTTGGAAGCTGAAAGAGCTGGCTCTGAATGACCAGCCAAATGATCTGCTTCACTAAAAACAGCCTGAGTTCCCATCACCACTTATATCCTTGCAATGTCAAAATCTCTTCACTGAGACAAGCCACAGTTTATCTACAATGCATCTAAAACACAGAACACTCTGACACTCTGAAACAAACAAACAAATGCAGCACATTACTCTTTTCAGTGGAACGGAGTTTTAGATTTATTTTTGTGAAAAAAACAAAAAAAAACTAGGGAAAGAATCACACCCAGCTGAACTGAGATGAGCCAGGTAATGTGGGCACAAGGGAGGGAAGAGTAAATTATATATATTTCAGTCCTCAGAACCTTCTGTACCAAAAGTACTCATAAGAAAACCACTAAATCCCCAAACTGCTCTGGTGGAGCTGCTCTGTGGCAGCTCCCACGGGGTGAATGAGTATAAGTGCCTGTATGTGGCGCAGAGTGCTGATGGGTTTTGAAAAAATGTCAGCCTCACCCTTGCTAATGAGCTGTCAGAGAGTGTGCGTGCTATGACTGACCTGTATCTCCTCGTAGGCCTCGTCAATAGTGGTTACTTGGTGCTGCTCGTGTAGAGCTGGCTCGTCACAGAAGAAGCACACCAGACTTTTGTCAGTGAGGCAAAAGAGCTTGACCTTCTCGTGGTCCTTGCAGGGGTAGGAGCTCCTCTGAGCACTGAGGATGGCGTCCAGCGGGAAGGCCGAGTAGCGCTCCACAATGTTGGACAACTTGAGACTTGGCGAGAGGAGAGGGTCGGTGAAGGTCCTCCGGCACTCGGGACAGTCCCGCGTTCCGTGAGGTTCCTGCCTGCTCCAGTGCTCAGTGATACACTTTCTGCAGAAGTAGTGCTCACAGCCGAAGCTGACGGGGTCCTGGTAGATGCTGAGGCAGATGGAACAGAGGAGCTCGTCCTTCAGACAGCAAGCCATTTGCAAACGCAGGGAGTGAGCGGCATCTAAGAGTACAATTCTCTGAAGCGGAGTAGACTTGGTTTAATCTTCAAGTGAGTGGTTCACTGCCATGAGCAAGATGAGTGATAAAATCTTCAGGAATCTTTGGATTTCACCTCACTTGTCTCTGTTAAAATATGGAAAATAACAACGATACAAGGCCACATACATTTACAAAAAACAATCATTAAAAGGAGAAGATACAAAACAGATGTCACAACTCATTTAACATACAATCTTATGCATAAAGAGTTCAGTGAGCTGTTAAGTTAGGATTGACATATCCTCAGGTTTGAAAGCAGACTTTTAACAATTACATGTAACATAAATTAGAGAATCAACAGAACATAAGTTTTTTAAGCATTACTTCTCAATGGTAAAATAATTTTTTAAGTCAAACTTAAGCAAAAATAACAATTCACAATTCTTACACCTGAATGTTTTATTGTAGGTCTTTCCAATATTATATTGAATGCTCAAAGTTTTTGTAGACACTCAAATGAAACAATTATTTGGTTTTTAAGATTTTAACCTTGGGTTCAGGAAAAAAAAAGTTAGAACAAAAATGGCTTGAAAAGTAAATAGAAAGTTAATGATTAATGAAAGTAATAGTTAGCTTTAGCCTTATTTTGTCATCACTTCATCACAATCACATAACTGCTTTTGATCAAATCGCCATAAAAACCTACAGAATCTAACAGTGATATTAGACAAGACCTGCAACATTTCCAAGGTTATTTTTATTATCTGCTACAGTTTTGACAATGACTTAAAACTCAATTTTAACGCCATTTGATTCCGCTCATTCGCAAGAGAGCAAACGGGATCTAGTTTCATTGCGTTAGCTTCCTTCTCACCTGAAGAAACACCTAAATATGTAGATGCTTACAATTACATTACTTCACCTCCACCTTGTCACAACCCTGTACTCTGTCATTGTGGATAATTTGTTGATATTAACAGCTGTCTGCACCAACCCACAGGGAAATGGGGAAACACCTGCAGCGTCTTTCTTCCTCCTACCCCGGTATGGAGAAGCTCCTTTTAAATACCCTTACAAAGAAAGGACCGAGCTTTTTTATTGTCCCAATGTGACACAAAGTGTCGAGCTAACGTCTGTCCTGTATCTTAACGTTTATGCTATTTAATTGGTTTCCTCCACCTTGCCTTTAAGCTGGATTTGTAAACATAACCGAGCAGGACCACGACACCATCAACCACAGCGGGAGGATGAGAGGAAGCAGAGACAAAAAAAAGGGGGCGAAAAAACGATTTTATCAGCTACACATCAAAAAGATGGACAGTAGTAAAACATGTGAGAAGTGTCGTTATCTGAATATGTCAATTCATTGTGGAATTAATGTAGGGGAATAGAGATAAAAAGTCTCAACTCACCAGGTCCTCGGTTCCGACTTCAGAAGCTCCAATGCAAGTGTCTTTCAGGAAGGAGAGCAACACACAGCGGCAACAGACGCAACCATCTGTACTTAATGATGGGGGAACACGTAATATTATGTTTACAAAATAACAGCAGTTGGTCGAGAAATATGTCATTAAAGTATTAGGAATTATTTAATATTAAGCATGGGAGCTTAAATCATTTGGTGAGTAAATATGAGACTTACAATTATTGTATAAAGTAATCACTCTCTGTGAAGGTGGAGTGGTTCAGACTTTCTCTCCCCCTTGATTTTCCCGGTTAGCATCGCTGCCTAGCTACCTTGATTATAGCCAACAAGCGAACTGAAATACGACAACAGAAACTAAATCCGTAAAAGGAACTGTGACACTGAAAACAAAAGAAGTAGAGTTATGGTGGTGTCAAAATGTACTGTAAGTATTCTCTGTAACATTGCTTTTAATTGAGTGACTGGGGCTTCCGAAGGCTGCAGTGTCTGCCCTCAGCCTGCAGGTGTCAGCAGCGTCCTTAGAAAACACCACATTCTTCCCAGTACAGTCGATGATCAAGAGTATTGGTATTTTATACGTGTATTTACAGAGATACATACCTTTTTCACTTATCATTCACACTCCAAACGGATGGGGGCTCCCTTATTAGAATAATGTGAGAATTGCAATTTAGCTCTATTTTAAAGTAACTCACAACAGGCAGTTTAAAGAAAATACAGCATTAAGCCACTGACATGAGTAGGCCCTCAGTTCTTTCTTTGTTGTCTTTAACATGATGTTGACACTAAGGAGACCATTTCAGGCTCAATTGTCTACATATTTTGTGTTTTGCCAAACAACCATCATTATTGTTCATTCACCAAGTACAAATTTGATGTACTATTTTGATTGAGTATTTCCTTTAACCAACTGCTTTACACTGTGACTCAAAACTTGTGCCCCCCCCCCAAATTTTTTTTCCCCATATTTATAAATAAAACTACCTACAAGTATACTCAAAACACTTCAAATGAGTCCCACTATGACAAGCTATAACAATAAAATGCTGGTCAGCATTTTTTTTTGCCTTAAAGTGACTGCAGAATACATCATAATCTATCATCTTAATTTGCAACTACTTGTACATGCTCTTCATCACTGAAGGGTGGAGAATATTCACATCTTTATTTACAGCTTATTGTATATACATATTTTAACAGACAATTTTTAAGGACATTTATATGGAAACACAGAAAAAGTTTGATTTTGTCTTGTTCTTATATAAAATATGCCTACTACAAGTGCATCTTGTAGCCAGACAGATTGTTAAATGCTGTATCAAGACACACAGAACAAAAGCCAATGTGTGTTTACCAGTCTCTTATGCACGTGACCCCCTCATTCACTGTAACTTGCACTCTCCTGCACTGATATCTGTGAATATTTGCCATCTTCTTGCTGTGGGACGTTGATGGATTCCTCCTCCTCTCCAAAGGGGAGTTTAGAGTCTACCTGTATTAAGTCTTTGGGTATTACAGATGGTGTCCCACCAGATCCATTTCCTATGCTGAAAATGATGTTGACGTTGACTTGGGGACTGGTGGTCTCGGGGCTGATGATCTGAGGACTGGTGGGCTGAGAAGAGGACTGTGTGGGAATGCTGGTCTGTGGATTAACAGACTCTGTGTTAGAAAGTAAAGTCATGGGTGCGGATATAGCAGACTGTGGATTTTGAAGAGCTATGGTGGATTGCAAAGGGCCGATGGACTCGTAGCTGTTGCAGCCATCTGTCCTGGTTAAAGTTTCGGTAGTATTGCTACTACTCTGACTCTGTTCGCTGCAGGCTTCCACTTTCTCAAGTAGACACTGTTGTTCTTTGAAGGAAGTCAGCTTGGTTTCCTCCAAATAACCCTGAGTGATCAGAAAAAAAGACATGAAAAGGTTTATTCTCAGTATTGTGTATAGTCACAACCTCATTTAACCCTCCTATTATCCTTGGGGTCAGGGTTAGCATTCAATGTTTATCATTCAAAAAATAATAGCTGACTTTTTTTTTTTGCTTCATATTTCATGGCTTTTCCTAATTTGATGGGTACAATTGATTAAGCATAAAATTATCATGATGATATTTTTTCAATGTGCTGTACACATATTGCACGCATTGGTGTTCCTCTGAGGTCAATTTGACCCCAACCTGTTTTAGTTGTGTAAAACTTGACATGACATGGGGGAGGGGGAACATGGGGGTATGAACGTGTGTGGGTGTCTGTGTGTGTATGTGTGACCTACTACTCACACCTGCCGAATAAAATTGGAGCAGCACTGCAGGAAAGGTCATATCATCACCAAAACCAATAAGGTTCATACTCTTGTGGTCATTAATGTTGTGAGTAAATTTGAGAAGATTTGGATGAAAACTTTTCAAGATAAATTAATTCTAATTGAAAAGTTTGGCCTGATGGTGGCGCTAGAGGACAGGTCAAGATTTCATTATCAAGGGGTTGTTTATGTATTTAACAAATAAACAAAGTGCCTGATACAAAAACTTGGTCAACAATTTTCAGTAAATCATTTTCTGGAGGCAAATATCCCTGGGGTCAGATTGACCCCAAGGGTAAAATGTGTTAGTAATATTTGAGGATAATAGGAGGGTTAACTGACTGTTTTTCATCCTTTATAGTTTTTGGTTTTGCAGCTGCTGATGGATGGAATTCCTCTGCATTCACGTTGAGTTGCTGTTGAAATTTTCCCTTTTCCAAATATGAATTCATTCCATCTGAAACTTTTGATGACCTTTTCCCACTTGTTGTGCTTTGTGTTCTGAGTACATTTAATTTTGCCATTTTTTCTGCAATTTCCGTCTCTAGTTGTAATTTTTCTTTCCTTTTGTGCAGTTGTTCCTCCTCTTCTTCTTCCAGTCGTAGTCTTGCTTTCTTTTTGCGTAGCTCTTCTTCTTCTAGTGCATGTTTTTCATCCAATAACCTTTGTCTTGTAGCTAAAGCAGCTAACTCAGCTTCAGCTCTTAAGCGTGCAGATGAAGTTGTAGAGCGCATGGTCCGAGAGTTTTTGTGCAATCCAACATTGGAAAATATTCAACATGAGCATTGTTGGCACATTCACAAAGTTTGTTCAATTTCCCCAGAAACTCTTTTATTTGAGACACATTTTCCTTTTGTTTCATCAGCGCTTTCATTTCTGGTATCATTCCTTTCATTTTGTTCACAAACCCTTTGCGTTCATTTTGCAGTTTTTCCACCTTATACACCAAGGCCTTTTCAGTAGGTTTGCTTACTCTCCTTTTCCCAGACTCCATTTCAGAGCACGAGGTACCACCATTTGTTTGCTTAATTTTGACCTCTTTCATTCATTTTTTCAGTGAAACATTGCATCAAACATATTTAAATTAATCCACAGCGCGTGATGACCAGAGCATTTCATTTCAACAAAGTGGCATCATCATCATCTCCATTGAAACTCCAAAGCATCGTGTTATTAAATCCACAATAAACAGACAACGATCAAAGCACTCTGAGCCAACGTAGCGCACAGGCCTCCTTATCCGAACAGCATTCATTCATTCAGAAACTCCCAAACAAGGGCTCTCTAGCATTAATGCACACGGATTCCTTATCCACAAAAATACAAGAAACAGGAAGCTTACCTGTTCTTCATAAAGTGGCGTATGGATGTGGCGTTATACTCAGCTTTACTGTGTGGCTCTTACTTTGCGTTGTCTTGGCTCGGTTGTGGCTTGTATTGCAAGCAATGGCTTTCATAAATGCCTTTTTTGTTGATAAAACATGTAGCGACTCCAAACCAGCCTTGTCGCTTGAGAGGAAGAGTTGTGGGTCCTGTCTGTCTGACGTGCTATCACTATATCCAGAGAAGCACACTGAGGCTCGGAATGCACTTTAAGGGTTTTTAATGAAACAGTGGCTTGCACAGTTACACACACACACTGGACGGAATCGAGTGCACAGTAGGAACCACATATAACAAACAAAAGGCAAAGCGAAGCGGTCAACAAAAATTATGGCTACCCCGCTCCCCTCTCTCCTCGTGACTGCAGGTAAGCACACCTCTTAGTAGCCACCCGGCATTTGCCACATACCTCACGTGACCCAAGCTCCCGTGCATTACCACAGCAACCACAAACACCACGTGACACATACAGACTAATTACATTACGGCTCCTACAGGTAGTTTTGTTGTAGCATATTCATATGAGCATTTAAATCCTATCGGGGTGACTTGTGTTTAGTAGGTACAATGTTTACCATGTAAACTATCCAAGTTAAGCATGTTAGCCTGCTAGCATTATTAGCACTGTGCAAAGCTGAGGTTGATGGGAATGACTTTTTGCAGTTATTTGGTCTTTTACTTGGGTGACAAATTAAAATTTGGGCTTATTATGGCAAAAGCAGTAAATTCAGAGAAATTACTGAAATAGCATTAATTATTTGGGAAAGAGGGAATGTTAAAGCAGTATCACACCAGAGGGAGGGATGTACTGAATAAAAGCATGGCTTTGATGCGCTGATAACAGCCAAGCGTTGAAGTGTTACAGCCCTGCTGATATTCAGTAAAACATCAAGACCTCAAATGTTTATGTAAACACATGAAATTTGACATATGTGTCCACAACCGGACACCGCAAGCTACTATTGTCCATAATCAGACACCTTGGCCATGATGGACTTGCCAGTATTTTCCCGCCATTATTGTTGGGCGATGGCCGGTTAGACGTCAGTTGATGTATTTTATACATGCTTAGTAATCTAGCATACATGTCAAATTTCATTTGTTTACATAAATATTTAAATGTCTAATTACAACATTAAAGTGATTGTGATAAGAACAAGCAGTAAGAACACTTAAATCGTGCTCGGGCGACGATCTTCCCAACAGAAGTTTCTCTGATTTTTTTCACTTTACTGCTAAAACCCTGTACTCTTATGAGCGCACAGTATTTTATTTTGAAGGAAGTAAGTTTTGTCTAGTTATGGAGCATAGTAGCACCACACCGCCAAAACTGTGGCGTTAGCGCCTTTTAATCAACTCTGACAAACACAGGGCTAAAGTAAATAATTAAAACGTTATATTGCTGGAAAGGTGAGAAGTTAGACTTTACTTTTACAGTAGTGTTTTGTCTGTAAACATTTCATAACCATTTTTATTAGTATAAAAGGGGAAATTTTTATAGAATGTTAGCATGCTAGTGTCCGGTTGGGCAACTGACATTTAACCGGCGATCGCCCAACGGTTGATGGTCCGTCTTGGCCGAAATGTCCGATTATGGAGAATAGTAGCTTGCGGTGTCCGGTGTCCGGATACATATACGCTTGTTCTAAAAATGCAATTTATTAATATATAAGATAAACGATATCAGATTGATTTGTTTAACTTATTTACCGAAACATATTTTACTCCGCCAACACAAATAGTTCCTCAACTGGCCCGCCACTCGACTGTTGCTAAGCAACATAAACAATGTCCACCATGCGGCACAGCTTTACACATAACAGGGGCAGAGGACCTGCTACTTTCACTCACGTACGTTTAACTTATCTGTATATATCCATTAATAGAACAGACGTCCAAAGTTCAGTGCTCACGTTGTTTGTTTAAACGTGATCGCCTCACATTTGCTCCTCATCAATTTGTCAAGGTTGACTTATAACACATGAACTCACCGGGAAGTTTAGGCGGAAATTTATTGGCCTCTTCTGCTACTAGTCCTCTCCTAAAAACCGCTTATGGTTTAATTCAAATGTCCGGAAAAATGTAATTTTTTTCGGTGCAGAGTTAAACTGTATACCAACAGCGTAATTAACGATAATTTGAACACTTGTTAAGCGCATCGATACAAAAGCTTATGTTGTACTTTATAGAAGCGCAAATGGAATGCGTCTCGTCCAATCAAATTACTTGATCGGAACTAACATCTGTTATTTAATTTTACACAATTTTGTGCCAATACATGCACCCTGTATTGAAATAACCACTCTCACAGTGTATAGATAGATCAAACATCATGAAAAAAGAGGAAAAACAACAAGATACACCTTTATTGTGCTATTCCAAATTTATTCATAACTCTAAAACATGACAAGTGTTTAGTATCTAGGTGACAGGGTTCCTTATTATCCATTTAAGATATACTTAAATAAGCCCAGGGCCTGTTCAGTTCAACATAAATGTTACTGACATTCAAACTGGTCTTACCAAAGTAAAAAAAAAAAAAAAAGTTTAAAATTATTATGAAGAAGCCATATTCAAATGTCTCAATGACCACATCAGTCCAGAAGATTTAGGACTTCACAGCATCTAGAGGACAAAAAAAAAAAAGACACAAGAGTTTCAATCATTTAATTTAAGGGCTACATAAATGCAAACAAGCCATCACGAGGATTATATGAGGTATATGTAAACAAGGGCTTGTCTTTGAGCCATTATTACCCTTTCAGAAAATGCCTTGCTCCTTCCTGCGATTAATATCCCTCTTCAGCTGGCAGGTGACACAAGGAAGGCAGCACCATGACATCATAAAGTCATCACACATTGACCCCTGGGAACACAAGTACTGACTCTTAAAAAGTGCACCAAGTTTAACACCACTGAGACTGCAAACTAAACTAAACTGCATGAGATTATATCAACTAAATGCAACAACATTTCCCAGTGTGTGCACTTTGTGACACATGACGATACTATTTTGTCTACAGTTAGTCCTACAGCTCCACATCTCCACTGAAACCTTACTTGGATGTTGTATCTGGTCCTGTAGACGGCTCGGATGGGCATGCCCAGACCACACAGGCAGCACTCGCCCATGTCGCCGGCGATGGAGCAGCTGAGGCACGTCAGGCAACAGGCACCACAGAGGCCTGAATCAGAGAGGAAATCACGTCAGCTGACTCGTTCATCTTCTTTCAATCCCTTCATCAGAGAGCCTTTTCTGACCAAACTGTCATTTTATGTCTTTTGTTCCGATTGTTTTTAACTTCATGCAGAGCTGACAGAACAATGACCGAGCCTCAAGGCGAAAAGGGAAGCATTGATAAAAGAAGTACGTATGTATTTTAATATAAAAACAATCATAATATAAACAAAGCTTTTTTTTTTTTATAAAAAGCTCCTAAAATTACTATCTGTTTTAATCTTCACAGGAAATAATGTGCTCAAATTTAATCCAGATACCTCCTCAAGGCAGATTTTGCCTTAACCGTCTGGGCTAATTTTACACTTTGTCAGTCAGCTCTTAAGCCGACTGTTTTCATTACAGATTGAACGATGCATATAATAAATACTTATTACTTATAAAATTCCAGTAAATCATGTTATACGC
Organism: Acanthurus lineatus; assembly: GCA_029814665.1. Lineage (NCBI taxonomy): Eukaryota > Metazoa > Chordata > Actinopteri > Acanthuriformes > Acanthuridae > Acanthurus > Acanthurus lineatus. The sequence continues at coordinate 11,387,142 of JAPZDV010000012.1, read as the reverse complement.
AGTCAGGGCTCATCAGTTTACTCAGTGATAGAAAAGTGGTCCCATAAAGGGGAAAAGTTGTAAACGTGATGCTTACAAACTTTCGTATCACTGCAGCAGTCAAAGACTCCGGTCTGGAAGTTGGATGGTTGTTGTTGCTGAAAGCGTCCTGGTTGGTTGACGAAAGCCATGATGAGCTGAGTTCTCTGTGGGATGAAGAAAGTTTGTCACTGGTGTTTGTTCCTGAGATTGACACATTTTACAGTCTTTGCTTCTGTGTTTTCTCTGGCAGAGATAACTATTAAACACTCCTCTGTTGACAATCTAACGATATGGACACAAGTTATCCATCTGGGGTTCAGAGCCAAGCAGTCGTTAGAACAAAAATCTTACCAGGTGGATGGAGAGCTGAGGGTTGGTGAGACTGACGAAGGAGTTTTCCTGCCTAAATGACTGAGTCCAGAGGCAGCATTTGTCTTTTAAAAAGCAGGTGACTTTTGTGGTTTATGTAGCTTTTAACGAGTTTTTTTTATTGTGCACAGCCCTCTTTGTACACATGCCCACACTGCGCAGTAAAACTTCTATTACTTTACATTCTTCTTCCAATTTACAAAAGTGTACTTTTACCCAATCAGTGTCTGGTCCCACACATGAAAAGGGGCACACATCAGACCCTGTGCTGTCCCATGATTTATGCATTTCTGTCATGAAATCTGGGATGCAGGTTTGTCAGACCATTTGCCTGTTTTGTCCACTACTAAAGTCCATTGCTCTGTGATAAGGTCTTGTCGTCCTGAATGCTGCCGCCATGTAACCAACTTTCAAACTCCATCTTTGCTGTTTTTAAAGATTCTGTACTTTATAATATGAATGGGCGCAATGTTCTTTGTGCTGATGTACTTGCTACCCATTTACCTCAACCTGCACAAACACTTTGGACTCTGTTGCTCCTCTAAGGAAGAGAAGCACCAAAGCACTTTTGAAACCGTGGTAAAAAGAGAAGGTGGAAAAAGGACAAGCTCCAAGTGTCATAAAATCTTACAGCACCGTCTTTCTGATTATCAAAGAGCTGTAAAATGTGCTAAAATTAGGCTAAGGTTTAACTTGGTCTCTATGACTTGTCACAGGCCTCAGGTTCTTTTTTTTTTTTTAGCTTTTTAACTCTTATAAATCCCTGTGATACAACTTCTTTTCACACCTTTGTCTACCCTCTGTGAAAATTTCCTTAAATCCTTTGTTGAAAAAATCCTTGTCCTTAGATCCTCCTTGACCACATCCACTGACCCAGAACCCTTGGTTCCCGGAGTGTGTCCAGCTGTTCTGGACCCATTTGAGTCCATATCAATCTCCTGAGGTAGTTCACCATCTGCGACCCACAAATGGTCAATAAGATAGCCTCTCCTCAAAAATCCCCTTTAATAATGTGATTCTATCTGTTGATTCTGGTGACTCTGTGCTGGTGGTCTCAGACCTAATGGTTGCCTTTGTCACTTTTGATCACAGGATCCTCTTGTCGTGTTTGGAGATTTAAAGTTACTCAGGTTGTTCCAGTCTTACCTGACATATGGGAGTTTCTCCATCCAACTGAGTGATTATTTCACTACGTTTGCTTCACTTACTTGTGGTGTCCTGCAAGGTCCTGTTTTGGGGCCATCCTATTTTATTTCAATGTGCTGTGCTTGGGGTCAGTTTTTAAGGAGCATGATGTCTCGTTACACTGTTTTACAGATGATGTTCAAATATACATGCCACTGAAACTGAAAAGTGCAGCCCTTGCTTGACTGTCTAAAAGACATTAAATGATGGATGAGCTTGAACTTACTTGATCTAAATGATAACAAGACTGAGGTCATAGTGTTTGGACCCCTGATCTGTTAGATGCAGGCACTCTGAGCACTCTAACCTCCAATATTCACTCTTCTGGTAATTGGTTTTCTTTTTGACAGTTCTTTCAAATTTGACAAGCAGATTTCTTCTGTTGATAAGTCAAGCTTCTTTAAGTTGAGACTTATAGCTAAGTTAAGGGTCTATCTTCCTCCCTGTGACTTAGAAAGGGTGATCTATGCATTCATGTGTCTCTACTTGACTTTTGTAATTCTTTTTACATGGGCTCGGACCATTCATCCTTTCAATGCCTGCAGCTAGTTCAGAATACTGCTACTTATCTCCTGACTTTAAAGAAAAAGAGTGACCACATTACACCTGTGTTGCTCTCACTCCACTGGCTTCCTGTCTGTTGCACTGTCGTTTTTCAAGTTTTGTTGTTGGCCTTTAAAGCACTTTATGGGTTGACGCTGCCTTACCTAGCTAAACTTCTCCACGTTTACACTCCAGTTAGAGCACTGGGGTCAACAAATCAGGTTATCCTGGATTTGCTAGGCTTGAAACCAGGGCTGATCGAGCCTTTGCAGTAGCTGCCCCTAAACTGTGGAACAGCTTACCACTTCCAATACAGTTTGCCACTACTCTTGAATGATTTAAATCATTGTTTAAGACCCATCTCTTCTCTTTGGCTTTCCTTTAAATCCACAATAAACAGACAACAATCAAAGCGCGCGCTGAGCCAACATAGCGCACAGGCCTCCTTATCCTAACAGCATTCATTCATTCAGAAACTCCCAAACAAGGGCTCTCCAGCATTAATGCACACGGATTCCTTATCCACAAACATACAAGAAACAGGAAGCTTACCTGTTCTTCATAAGGTGGCGTATGGATGTGGCGTTATGCTCAGCGTTACTGTGTGGCTCTTACTTTGCGTTGTCCTGGCTCGGTTGTGGCTTG
>JAPZDV010000012.1:11313861-11384279 GCA_029814665.1 Acanthurus lineatus | reverse complement strand
AGGCAAATATCCCTGGGGTCAGATTGACCCCAAGGGTAAAATGTGTTAGTAATATTTGAGGATAATAGAAGGGTTAAAAGTACAAAAGAAGAAAAGACCAGGAGGACTCACTTTATCACCAGTCTCACAATTTCCATTTGCATCTACTTTAAGATGATATCCTGCAGCATCTGGGCAAAGAGGCAGAGTGAACATGCATAAACTGTTAGTAAGGTAGTCATAACAACCATCATTTAAATATAAAATACAAATATAGTATTTCCACAAAGCTAGACCAGTAATAATGCACTTTTCTTTTTACAGCGTTCAGTTACCTTTTTTCCGGAATGTTTTACAGTGGAACAGCAGACTGATGATGATGATGATGACAAGAACCACTACTGCCGTGACGATGGCAATGACTGTGACTAACAGAGAGGAAAACAACACAAATGAGAACAATATATAGACACAAGTAGACCTCACAATTTACTTGTTATGACTGCTTCAAAACAACAGATCAGTCAGGCTACGTACCAAGTGTAGTGTCAGGTACTAGTGGCGGCCTTTTTGTTGAGAGGTTGAACGCTGTCTCCATGACAGGCAGGTTGATGGACCCTGCAGGGTCTGTTGGTCCATGTGAAGTCTTTGAATCCGAAGTTGCTGAGACTGTGGTTGTTGTTGTAGCTGCAGTTGTGGCCACAATCTCAATGTGGGATTCTCTTGTCAAGTTTCGTGGCTGTAAGTTGGATATAGTAGCCTCAAGTTCACACTCAGTGTCTGAAGTTGCGTCACCTTGTCTAACAACAGCCGTTTTATCACAGCTGGAGATAAAGAGAGAGAGAGAGAGGTCAAAAATCTGAGCGTCCATTACAGCTGTTTACAGATGTCACTGTCTCTCACTTACATTGTGTGAGGCCGACAGCGGTCCGTGGATGAATCTGTATCTGAGAATGTCCCACTGGGACACCGTTCACACTTCACATCTGAGTTGGCCGTCCCTGAGAAGAACATCCAAACTTGTTTCCAATAACTGGCATTTCACTGTTAGACATCATATTTCATATGATATGTGTAAAACATGTTTAAAGACAAATAATTAAGTTATTCACATTCCATATGATAAGCGATACTTACACGCTTCTCATAGCAGATACCTAGAAAATAACCAGTTATCTTAAATTTTTGCATTTTAAAAAGATGTTCCTGTAGTTTTTGCAAACCTGTGGTTAAAGGTCCAATGTGTAGGATTTGGTGGCACCTAGCAGTAAAATTGCAAAATGCACCTGACCTAAAACCCTGTGCTCACATTCTTATTTCAAGCATGTAGGAGAACCAACTATGGCTGCAAAACTTCATGCTGAACGCCCTTTTTTAGAGCCAGTTTGTCCATTCTGGGCTGCAGTAGAAACATAGCGGTGTGAAATGACAGACTTTGTGAAAGAGGACCTGCTCCCTCTGTAGATATAAAGCTTTATACTAAAATAAGGAAAACACAATGATTCTTATTTTCTTGTGATTATACATGAATGTAAGCATAATTTTTTATATAATGTTATATTTCTGCCATATACTACAGATCCCCTTCAGTCCGACACACTGGACATTTAAGGAGGGCTTGGATATAGTGAGCCATGCTGTGAGAATATTCCAAAACTCTGACTGAACCAAATTTAAGTGACATCTCTGTTTTTTTTAAAAAAAAGGTACTGTCCTGGCTTTTCAAATGTTGATTTTTCCTAGTAATTTCACAAACATATGTTTGCTTCTGTTGAGATTTTTGCCCAAAAATAGAATGAAATCAGAATTAAATCATATGAAATGATCTTACTTATTCTGTTAAATTACACATCTTGATGTATGAAATATTCAATATCAAAATTAAGGCTTTTTATGGAAAGCAATTAGGCTTTAAATTATTGACTCTATTTGATACATATAATTTAATGATCAGCACAGATAATTATCATGCATCCCTGGCACATGCTTAGTGAATAGAAGCATTGATTGATAGACAGTCGATGGGAATTGCTTTTAAAATAAACTTAGCATTATTTATGCTGATTTCATATAGTTCAAACTGTAATTCTGTTTAAATTTGCACTAGTATTAAGAATTGTCACTAAAATCACAAGGCTCATTTTAGAAAAACAGTTTGTAGCTAAACTTTTAAGTAAATTATGTCTGATTCTCATGTACAGTAAAATCTAAAATGGTGACTACTGAAAAACAGGTGGTGTACCTGGCACAGAAACTCCATAACCAGCCTTGCATTGTGAATACTTTGCACAGTCCTCACAGTAGGGGTCATCAAATCCCAATATGCAATACGTCCCAGGCTTGCAACCACACTTGTTCCTTTTGGTTGAGGAGCAGTTCTGGATGACCTGCAAATTTTTTGCTAACAGGGACAGTCACGTGATCAATATTAAGCAAAGGAACAAATACACTGGTAATTTTTTGAAAAGTTTTTCCTGAGTAGCTACTAACCAGGTTTGCAGGGGATACAGGAGAAGCAGTTTGGACTGTAGTTAATGCCCGCTATGAACTGACCCTCTGGACATGGTTCACACACAGTGTCAGTAGTTTCGGAGCACTTTTGTTTCACTCGCTCTCCTGTTATATACACATGAAGTATACACATGAGTAAGTGACTTTAAATGCACAAAAGCAGATTGGCATTATAACTCCAGAGTTCCCACTAGCTGATGAGAGCTTGAACATGGTTAAGTTTCAGATTATTATTCCTCATTCATTGTATGTCTCAGTGCCATGTAGTTATCTTGTTTTGACTTAATTTTTTTTCTGGTTGAACCATTTAATCACATCTTCATGCATGAAACAGTGTTGTTCATCACAGTTCAAAATAATGTGGTGATACATGCACTTTTTAATGTCTCGGAAGATGTTTATTAATAAAATCCACTTAAACTGAAACTTTCTAATTTGTATTAATGCATTTAGATATTGATTTTTTCGCTTCAGTGCAGCAGTAGATTAGTGCTGAGCAATTTAGTGCACACATTTTACAGCTAAAAGGCACTCAAATAAACTCTTGCTGTTACCCGTTCTCTGCGACGAAGAGAACTGAGATGCTAAATGATTAACTCAAGACTGAGTGGGAGTGATGAGGTTAACAGGAGACGACACCTGAGATGAAATTATTGCCCAAGCAAAACAAAAGTTTTAATCGCCTTAATCTTTAGAAAAGGTGTGGGAAGGTGTTGGAAGGCTAGATCTGATGAAACAACCTCTGAGGAAATTTCATACCGAAAACATGTTGATACCAATGTAGATGTATTTAACAATGTGTCTACATTTCTGCCCTGCATGAGCAGCAATTTTCAAGCATACTGCTGACCACGCCCAAATCACTAGAGTCATAGTGAGTGCTAGTCAAAGCCAACTCTCTTGTGCAATTTAAGCCACAATTGTACCTGTCTTATATGGGAGTCAGTTAAGTATAGAAAAGAAATAAAATCGCTGTGAAACCCCAAATCGGAGCACTGACAAAAGTGTTACCTGAAAATTTTAACAGATTTTTATTGCAGCAGCAGTCTTCTGCCCCAAGCAACAATCATTAGCATGTCTGGCTAACTAGCTTAACTAGGCTACATTACTAAATGAGGCTACTTCATAAGTTAAATTTTATGAACTGATCATGGAGACTATTGGGTGAACGTTAGCGGCTCCTGGGATGATTTAACTCAGCAACGTTACTTCAGATAATATTACATTTGCTGAACACAATGGTTGGTCTTCATATTCATATTGTGAGCTTTATTTGTTGAAACATACCATTTGAACATACAAACAAGTATGTTAACATGTATATATGTACATATATATATATTTATGTGTGTGTGCAAGTTATAACATGTAATATATAATTACAATCCTTGCTTTGATTTCAGGTTAATACTTACCAGGGTTGCATTTCTTGCAGCATAAGTTTAAAGTGTCCATTAAGTACTCCATTTTTGGGTTGTGACAGTTTCCATCTGAGTCTGCTTCATAGGGAAGAGAGCAGACCTATGAGAAAGAGAGATGAAACTTAAGATTAGTAGTGAAGAACATAAAAGTACATTCTGGTAACCACCTGAGTCATCTGAGCTGCATTAATATATTCAGCAGGGGCTTCAGCTTCAGGGTGAATGTAAAAATTTTGAAATTACTTATGTGACAAAACATTTGCAGCCTTCTTTTGTACCAGCCAGACGTTTTTCCTTGAAATGCACCCTCTTTCCGGTAATTCATAAACCTAAATCTTAGTCAACCATTCAGTAAAAATAGTCATTTTAAAACTGACAATGAAGTCACTGGCCGGCAAAAGAAACAAAAAAGTTGACCAATGACTGGCACACTCGTTTCACCCTGTTAAATGGGAGCTTAAAAGTAGTATCAGACCACCCACACCAGCTCCCACCTTTTTTTCTGTGGTAATGTTGCTTGTCTGAGTTGCAGACATGGTCAGACAAGGCAGCCATTGTTGTGACATAGTAAGAGGTGCATTTCACCTCTACACTATCTCTCTCCCCTGTGATGCCATACAAAATCTTCAGGTTGTGGTTACTGCACACATGCATTCATACAGTAACTCAGGTACAACCACTATACACACACATCTATGAACATCCCAAATATGGCCATGGTGTGCCGCGGAGTCATGACACAGATGCTGACACACCTGTCCTGTGCATAAGAGTTGAAAACCTCTCACCACAGTACCCTCCAATGACAGGCAGAAGTTAGAATTTGCTGACAGCAGCAGAGTATTTCTTGTATCACAGGAAACAGAGGCGGTATTCAAGAAGCCTTCAGTTCGGCACACTCTTTTTTTGTGGTGTGACCACCGGTAGCAAGGTTTTTTTGATAACGATCAACTTCTGTGGAGCTTTGCGTTATTATTCACTGGCAGTTTATGGAAGAGAACAAACTGTTTTTTCCTTTATTTCCTGGCTGCATGCCTAGAACAACTCAGCCTCTTTCACGGAAATTCAGAGCGATAGTGAAAGACAGTAAAAAGAGTTGCTAGATCATTTCTTGACTGTGTCTCTTAACAACTCTGCGTTCAGTCACAGAGCGAATCAAATTCCAAGCAACTGAAACCAAACATTCATACAAGTTGACCTCAGCATAACCAAATACATTCTCTACAGTAAGACTTTCTACACATGGTCACGTTCAGAATGAAACTGTTAGGTATTAATACAGAAAAAGAGTTTTTGAAGAATGTTTTAAAGGAAATTAAAATTTCTACCTTTATTGACTCTTTGACAGGTGAAATTAGACTAGACTTGAAACACGCTAAAATATAATGATTAGATAGATAAAGATTAATTCACATTTAAAAGAAAAACTTTTTAACACCTTTTTTAAATACAGAAATTAAAAGTTTTTAACTCCACATTCCTTTATGTTAACTTAAGTAAACAAAACATTTACAACTAACAATCACAAAGTTAAAGCACTATGTTTGTCATTGAATGATTCCGACACTGACTGATACAAGCCTGTCTCTGAATAAACACTGCCTACATGCATGGCAGACTCATGGAAAAAAAAACAAAGCTTACCTTGATAGTGGCAGCATTTAGCAGAACCAGTAGTACAAGAATGTCCTTCATTGCTTCTTTAAAGCCCATTTTAGAGCGCAGAGGCTACGGCGATCAGCGTGTGAACTGTACTGATCATTTTACTAAGGCGGGCCAGCACTCTGCAAACGGCAGTAATTTCCTTGAACTGAGAAGAGTATTTGAAGGAAGGAAACGAGCAGGCAGGCTGTAGCCTACATTCTTTGGTCTTACATGAAAACTCTTACAGTGTTAGGTGAGGCTCTAAAGTGATACTTTACTTTCACATCTTTACTCAGTGTCTCTGACAAGTATTCACACCTACTTGTGAGTTCTCTTGTCCAACTTTTATTGAGTTAGTATTTTTTGAAAAAATCTGTAGCATACAGAAAAATCTTTTAATTCCAAAACCAAAAACTTTTGGTTGCAAGCCCCCTTACTGAAAAGTAATTATATCATTAATACATTAACCCAAAGAGTATGACAGTGGATATGAAATGAAAAGTGAAAATAAGTTCATTTTCTTTCCTTCTATTTGTGTGAGTGATTATATTTTTATGAAATGTGCTGCACTGAATTTTTGGCTTTAGGGAGTCACTACCAAAACAGGAAGCGGACTCATTTGGGTTCTTGTTTATACACAGACAGGTCCAGGTGCAGTGCAGTCCAGAAGGGCCCAGCTTGGAGTGTAGCAACTCTACCAGCACAGTTATTGCATAATGTGAAACAGGATGTTGATGGAATTTACAGAATTTTTCAAGAAGAACTGAACAGAGTTGCTCAGTTTCTTTGCTGTGGCATGATAACTGATGGTAAGATAGTAAAGGAGCTGTTGTTACCCATTCTCTAACTAGCCAAAGCTCTTTGTGACTGCTGAAATGTGGCATCACTGAGCAAGGCACTGAAACTTCAATGTATGATCTTTCTGTGATAAAACATAGAAATTAAGTAATAAAGACAAAACGGTTATTGTTGATTATTAAATATAAACTTTCTGGTCCATCTCAAGTGTCTTATAGGTGCAATGTGTAGGATTCAAAGGAAGCCATTTAAAGAATATGGCTGGAATGAAATATAATTTTTCATAAGTAGGTTTTCATTAGCATGTTAATACCTGAAACCAAGGCTAACTTCCATAATTCTTATATATCTACGGGGGGAGTGGGTCCTCTTTCATCAACTACGTAGCCCATATACCATGACGTGGCCCACTAACCTAGCTGAATTTTTGAGGACAAGACAAAAAATTAGGTTTCCGTTTAACTCCTTTATCAAAACCTATTTTGAATAAACAAATCTCAAGAAATGAAAGCTCCCCTTATCTCTGTGATGACACCATCTGAACTCTCTGTCACCTCAGTGCCCTTCTTTATTTATTTAACAGATTTAGTAGTGATTCAGCAACTTTACAAAAACCTTGCAATAACGTTCTACTGCAGTTGCACTCTACCCACCACCACCACTGACTCGTCTGTTGCAGTTAAAACATGTCCTCTCATACTTTGCTCACAGTACTGTACCTTACTGTGCTGATGCCGTGCAGAGATTAATATCCCCGTGTTTTGCTGTGTTTGTTCCTGTGTGAGACGCTGACATTTCACAACAAAATTTCCCCTCCCACATCCTCATCACTCCTCTGGTATTCAAGTACAGCAGAAGCAGCTCTGTTGCCCACTGTGGTCTTATTATGTTTTCTCTGTTAAGAAAAAATTTATAGAATGTAACTCTAAGGTGAATTTTAATGTCATACCTTTGAAACGTGACTAATAGAAGTGAAACTTGTTCTAAGTAGCCACAGCTTCTCCTTTATTAGGTTCAGCAAGTTTTGACAGTTAAATGTTTGGTGATACTTTACCTTCTACTGAGGAATTTCCAAAAGTACAGAATCATAGTTATAGATTGTAAATGACAGACTGACAGACAGAAACTTGCTTCAAGCAGATATAAAAATGCTGTTAGGTGGAATTTTTGGTGAAGTTACTTCCTTTATTTCTTATTGCGGGGCATTTGGTGAACATTTGCATATCAGTCGATGCTTATACTACCAACAAGCAGGCATTATGCAGTGATATTTTACTGGTCTTGAGCAAGTTTCCTTTTTTTTTTTTCATGCTGTGTAAAATAGAAACCAATGGCTGCCTAACGGTAGAAAAATACATTAAATTGGTAATTCTGTGATTGAAGGAGGTGGGCCGAAACATGCTAAGGACACTGATGGGGTAATTTTCTGAATACTTCGTTTACCAGTGAAGTTTTCATCTGTTCCTCTCTACTTGTTAAATAATAATCACTTTGAATCTTAATAATATGGAAATTCTTCCAGCCAACGTGATGACCAATAACTACAATGCTTCTAATGGCAGATACAGATACAATAACCAGTACTTTCCTTTTTTAAAATTTTAAATAGAAGCTTGAGTACCATTTAATTTTTTGACAGACATATGGTTAAATGAACAGAGTGTAGGATTTAGTGGCATCTAATGGTGAAGTTGCAGATTGCACCCTAATGAACGTCTACTTTGCTCACCACCCCCTCGGGAACATGCAAGAGAAACAAACATAAATGCCCTCTTTAGAACCAGTGTTTTTTTGGTCCTTTCTGGGCTACCGTAGAATCATGGTAGTGCAACATGGCAGACTCGGTGGAAGTGGGCCAGCTCCTTCTGTACATATAAAAGGTTCATCCTAAGATAATGAAAACTCAATTCTTAGTTCCAGCTAATAACACACAAGTAAAAAAGTATATAAAACATTTATGTATGTCATATACTAATGTTAGATCCCCTTAAATCCTACACATTGGACCTTTAAGCATGTGATCACTGCTGAGTGCTACATTAGTTCGATTGGCAAAGATGTCTGAGAAGGATGTTGTAGTTTCATGTAAACTTTGCCTCATAAAAGCTGCCCAAGGAAAAATGAGCAGAGCATTAAAAAAAACCACACATACCATTTAAGGATTTGAAGATATGATGAAACAATGAGCTTCAAAAGCATAATTTCTCTCTACAGGTTTTTGTGGTGAAAAATCAGAAGTATCTCAAAATCTCAAAGCTTAACTTTTGTGTCACAGCATCCCAGTTCTGAGATAAAGATCAAGAGACTGCCTGACAGATAACAGGCTAATGCCAGATGCTTTGCTTTGAACTCTCAGTTACAAAACATCAAAGTGTTGCAACTTCAACACATAGCAAGACAACAGGAACTCAAAAAAAGATTAGCTCTTTGAGTTCATCCTATTTGCTATTTATGTTAATTTCATTGGGCATACCCTGATACATTTTGTGTATACTATATAGCCTCTTTAAATACATTCGCCTACACAACAAACTGGAAAAACTGAGGTGTTGTGGGTGGCATTGCTACAGTATTTGACATTAAGTATAGGTGGCTGTGGTTTTCCTTTGAATTACAGCCTTTGTACAATACATCAGTCTCAACATTTGCTACAGTCTTTTCAGCCCAAAAGAAAGGAAGTAGCAAAGGAACTTAAAAACAGAAGTATGTGTTAGCTTAGGAGCCAAAACTAACAGCTGGAAAGGGAAACACGAACTTGTGCCTGAGCTGCAGAGATGATTCATAATGACTTCCTTAATCTTGTGAAATTGACAAGGCAAACTCTCAGTTTAACCTTTGCTGTGTGTTTCTAAAACAGTCTGATGATCTCTTGCTTCACGTCTGCAAGTCTGCTGACAGTCACGTGGAAATCTGTCCGTAAATTTAGATGAGAAAATATGAGGAACAACTAACATGCAACTTTTACCATCATAAAAATATGCTTTTCTGTCATTTCAAGTATTCCAATATGATTAGGCCAGCATGTTTTGATCACATTATGTATAAACAGATAGATAACAACCTGATGTGTTGCAATTTACTCTATTTTTAAGATCAAGCAAAAACAGAAACATTAACACCTTGATGGTTTTATCTATTCAGATCAGTTTGTTTTATATTGAAAAATCAATTTAACAGTGTAGCGCAGCATACAAATTCAGCACAGATATTTCCAACAAGCATTTCCAAAAAAACATTCGCAAAACAATACTGATTCTTCTAATACAGGCTTCAGATGGCTCACAGGAACAGCTACAGTCACATAAAATAAACTTCAATGGTTTGTCAGCACAAAGAATAAGAAGTTCTTCCTGGTTTTCTTTTTGGAGAGAAGTGCCTGAAGTTGTGACGACCCAAGTGAGATGCATCTGAGGTCAGGTCAGACATCTGGTTATTGGACAGCCTGGGCACAGAGAGATCCTGAAAAATAATTGTGCCGTGAATGCCTTTACAAGATTCTACTTTGATCCTTTCTCTGCAACTGTTCTCACATAAACAGCCAGACAGACATATCAATACAATAACTTGTTTGAACATGACAACAGACCCTTTCACAGCAATATGCCTGACATTTTACTGTAGAAAAAGCATGGGTGTAACCGATAACAATAATGACAACTGCATTCCATTTGATAAGCCAGGACTAAGTCACTAAGGTTAGGTCACTGGCAGGGCTTCCTGGAAAACTGATAGGGAAAGCCACTGCATTTTATGTGAATGTCTCTTAAGTGCTGATTGTAAATGCAGTTAATTAAAGTAATAAATTCATAAGAATGTGCAATGTTGACTGAAGTAGCTGAGTTCTCCTGCAACAAAATTTGTTCTTCAGATCCAAGTGATGCTGTTGGAGTTAAGTAGAATTGTAGACTATTTCAGTTTTGGCAGATAGGGGGCATGCTGCCAAAAGAATTCTTGTTCTCCTTTCTGTTGCTCTGCTCAGCGAACTCCATGACACACATGGCATCCTGTTACACATAGGTACTGTCGGCAAAGGTCTCCAAGGACACACTGAAGAATTTATGGCTTTGACTACATTTTACATTCAAACCTGCAGCATAGCATAACATAGCCATCATCAATGTTACCAGTTCCAGCTCTGCTTTTCCTGTTTTTACAAGTCAAAATGTCTGCTGTGAAAAAAAATCTATTTTAGTCTGAGAAACAGTGGGAAGCTCACCGTGTGTTTCTCCAGTTCCTTGTTTTGTGACCCAGCCGAGTCCTTCTCATGCAGACTGCTCCGCAGATCAAGACTGCCTGGTGGCGGCAGCAAGCTCTGACCTTTGTTTGTCCAGCCTGAGAGACAGTGCTGACCAAGACAAGAAACCAAAACCACACTGATAAACTTTTTGTATTTTAATTTTAAAATACAGGTGTGAAAATAGTATTAAATAGCACAGAGTTAAAAAAGAAAAAAAAAAGCCACCGCTTACTAGTCGTTAACGGTCTCACTTATTTAAATGTTTACTCACCGATGGTAACCCCAAACTATCAGAGGGGTCAAAGCTGCATCGTCGATGTGCTTTGTACTTGTAAGATGGCAGCAGAGCTCTGCGAGGGATGCTGACCCTTAGAAATACAACACCGAAACACTATTACAGTGGTAAAACAGTACAGTTTATAAATATGTAATTTACACTTGATAAAAACTGATTGTAAAAGTTACCCCTTAAAAACATGAAATGAAAATTTTGTGAAAAGCTTTTCATTAGTTTGAAGTTCTAACCAAGTTTTTCTAACAAGAAATTTTAACCATGTTCATAGAATGGACCAAACGGACAAATTTTATTTCATAGAATTCTCATGTGATTTTTGATGTTGAAAACTGTTATACAAGGGTTGATAATACATTAATCAATCTTGAAAGGGGAAAACTATCTATATAAATTTTACTTAACCATCATTACAATTACAAGACACTTTTTTTTTCATTTTAGTGGTGACTCCTAGGAATCCCTGAAAATGCCTGAACCCACTGTCGTCATGCACAGTCTTTTTATTCAGCTACTGTCTTTAAAGGAACACACTACCACTGTTGGTATCATTGTTTGGCAACAGCATTTTAAGACAGTTTAAGGAAAGCCAGGAAGGTTTTACAGTGAAATAAAAAAAAAGAGTTTAAAAGGCCTGGGCTGTATCTTTCACCACCTTAGCTTTTAATCAAGCAGAGACAAAGAATATCAAATTAAAAAAGGCCTTTCAGCTGGTTCCAATCAGGTGCTCTGTTAATCATAAGTGGTTGTAAAAGGTAGTTATGGTGCACATTATCATTACCTGATGAGAGCTGGCTCAGCAGCAGTGTGAGGGTGGGAGGATTTGTGCCTTTTGCACACTGGGCAGCACTCCTGAGAGTGAAGTGGGACGGGGAACAGTCTGCTGTTAATCCTGTAAGAGAATGTACCTGAACAAAAAGATAAGCAAGTGAAGATTAGAACAACCTCAGCAATCATGACAAGAAGAGTGAGAGCAGAAAATAACCCCTCTTACATTGATGAGTATCCTTGTTAGCCTCTGGGCTGTCGGTTAGTGGTAGGGCTGAACGATTCTCCTCAAAAAATCTATAAGGAGAGTCAGAGAATAGTAACTTAATAAATCCATCATCGTCAATCACTGGAAAACTTGTCACACAAAATCAGTGGCAAGTGCAATCAAGTGTGAGGCACTCACTCTGATTGTTGGCTGTGGATGCACTCGTCTTTATTGAGTGATCGAAATATGCGCAAGTCATTGAAGAACTCATCAGAGCGCTCTATAAGTGAGTCCTCAGCATCCAAGACTCCTTACAAGGAAGAAATATTGTCTGTTAGGACTCTTTATGAGATTGTGTGTGTGAAAAATAAATAGGCAAACAGAAAGTCCAATAAGACTTACCTGCTATCCAGTCATACCCGAGTAAAGGCCGTAAATGATGCCTGTCTGAGGTAGATATCTCATTGCACTCATCAGACTGAAACGTCACTCGACTCTGCACCTCTCTCTACAAAACAAACAAGCAGTGCAGGATATTATGGGTCAAAATCAGCTGAATTACTTCAAACCAAAAAGAAACAATGTTTCATAAAGTAACATTTAAGTCTTTACAAAATGTAAGCCTGATGTTCTGTGTGGCCTTCAAAACTCTACAAGCTCATTTACTGAGTATCTAATGTCCTTTTTTGTACTGGTTGGATAAACCCTGACCATGTTCTGATGAAGACTACTATTTGTTATATAACATCATCATCAAGTAATTTGATTTGTGTTGTTTTGTTTTTCTCAAACAGCTTATGAACATTATATGCTTTTCTAAAAGCCTAACAATATGGCAAGGATTGGTCTATGAAAAGAATCTCATAGCCAGGTTTGGGAGGTATGTATATTTCCTGTTTCCAATTAGAATAAATAACTCTTTTAAGCCAACCAGTTTGGGCAATGATTCTTTCTTTACATGACAACTGAGATTTAGATTTGGATCAGGATAATGTTTATGTTTATTCTTTTTTCTTACCCGTTCTTTCTTATTAACTAAACAGGACTTGGTACTTGCTGGTCTCCTGTTTTGCAGACTGTTGAGGACTGGGGAATGTTTGTTGTTGGCTGTGAGAAGGTCTGATGGTGCTGAATGCTCAGCAGAACCTCCTCTGTGTTTGGAGGTCGAAGACGGTGTTGGAATAGTGTAGTGAACATCTGTTTGTCCCTCACATGTATCTGATAGAGACACAGATTTTTTCTATCAAGGATTTGCCAGATTTTTTGCTTGTTACATGCACACCAGAAAAAAAATGAATAGATTATCAACTGTAGTTAGACCTTAGAGAAACAGGTAGCTTAATAGCTAGATAACCGGCCTGGCACTACCATCATTAGCTAGTGGCTAACTTAGCTAATGTCTATCGTCCTTGCGAACAAACAGCCTCATTACCCGAAAATCTCACGGTCGGTTTGGCGAGGGCTGCCCTTGCCAGACCGCGGTCTCCATCGGTCAGAGTTAGGATCTCTGCAGGGTCCTCCCTTTCTTCAGCCCCGTCCTCTCTCTCCCTCTTGCGGCTATGACTGTAGCCGCACAGACGCTCCAGTTTCGATCTGTGCTGCCTTAGCTGGTTCAATAAATCTTTGTTACGCTCTCGTAAAACGTCCAGTCTATCCATCGTGGACATTTAAAAAACATATACCACGTTAAAAACACGTTTTTAGATTTTAGTAGCGGAAGTATCAGATTCTATGTTGATTTAAATCAGACTCGGTCAGCTCCATAACAACGCATTGACAACAATGATTTGATTGGCTGGGGGCCTTCTACCCATCATGCCTTGCAAGCGTCGGAAGTTTTTCTTAAAGAGACATACACACATTTAATTTAACACTACACACCTACTGTTGACCAACAGAGGGAGCTATTTAGTGACGCTGGACACCGCTGACGATAGTTGCTGACCGGTAATGCTGATTGTGAGTTTGGGAATGAGTGCCACAGACAGACAAGGGCTTTAACAAAAGTTGCTCTTTTGTCTTCCAGTTGCGTTATTCTTTATTGCTCTTCCATACCGTCAGATTAGGTTAGAATTTTATTATGATACATTTTTGAGATGCAGTCTTTTAAATTGTTGTGCCTGGGCTGAGTGGTGTAAGTGTGGTTGGTTTGTTAACTGTTGCATAGTTTAATTTGAAAATATGGATCATATTATATTAGATGATAAATTAATGACTTAAATATAGTAAAATATGAATCTGCTGAGTAAACTATGGATAAACTATAGCAAAGTCAAAGTAAGAGTTGATATTTTCCTTTAAAATTAGGTTGACTAGAGAGGATCAAGAAGCCTAAATACCTCAACACTGTACTTAAGTATAAAGCTTAAATAAAAGTCAGTTCCTACTTAGTCAATTACTTTCCACCAGTCTTAAATAAAGAAATCCAGTGTGTCCAAAAACTAGACAGTCTCTTTAGGAAGTGACCAATTCTCAAAGCCTATAGAAACACGGACAAAATGCTATGAAGAAAACCTTATTAGGTAGAGTGAAGGAGCAGTATTCATGCCTCATAGTTCAAAGTAGAAACTCCTACAAGGACATCTGGAAGAGATGCCAGGAAAAAAAAAATAGCCTAGGATAAATATGGCAGTGTGAGCAAATTGATAACAAGATATTCAACAGCCTTTATGCTATTAATTTACAAAGCTAATTCATTTCATGTGCTGCTGAGATAATAATGTGAGGTTTATGAGAACCAGCATCTAAATTTGCCCAGACATTTGCAGTATGCCAAGACAGATTCTACTAACCACTTGTGCACCATATTGGGAGAGAAATGACTAACAAAAGCTACTACAATTAATTTCGGGGTCTGTCATTCTCCTTGGCAGGAGGGAGGACGAGAGTCTTTTAAAAAATAATTCCAACTTGAACATCTTGAAATGTCAGATGTGGAGTTCATCAAAGGCACACCACAACCTTTAAATGACAATGGATCCTCAAAGAAAGAATTAAATTTAAATTTTAAATTTGCCAGTGCAGATTTTGGAATTTTATTCTCAGTAGAAACTCTCGGAGGTATTTATGTATATTTATTGCAATGCAGTGCAACAGTTCTGCCTTATAATTTACTTTTATGAAGATGAGTTATGTTTTTATTGGCACTGTCAGTGATACTAATTGCACCTCTGAAGAACTACTATACATGGTGTTGTGCTAAGCTGCATGTGAGAGGTCTTTCTATTGAACTTCTCATGATTCCATTTACAAACATGAAGAGGCGAGGACACATTTCAGTAAACCTTTAATTGACTTACACTGTTTCAAATCTGTATTTTAATAACTTACATGGATGTGTTGCACTGCTCTGCACACACAGCATGCTACCACTTTTTATAAAGTTTATTCGATAATAGAAACAGACAACAAAGACACATGAGCACTGACATTTGTTTGCTTTTTAAATTAGTTTCCGTGACATCTTATTCTGAACTTTTCAATAGGTTATGTTTGTGATGCATAAAACTCAATCTGCACACTCTGTACAAGTTGCTGCTGTAAGCTGATTGTTTTTAATCCATGCGTGTAGATAGAAAAGTGGATCCAGGTTGAAGCATTCATTTCATGCAAATTTCCTATGTTGAGTATAAAAGAGCTGAACAAGTTGTTCTTCTTCCCACTGTATTGCTTTTGAAACCTGTGCTTGTAAAGGTGTCTTGTAAAAGTCGTGCATATCCATCTTCAGCTGGGTGGCTTGAAGACATTAGTTTATTTACATTAAACCTGTCCATCCGTGGTGGCACTAATGACAGTGTTGCAGGTGGTGCAGGGTCACAGCTATAATCATATGCCTGATCTCCCGTGGAGTGAATGGTGTGGAACCGCGTGGGCGAGCTGCTGTTCAGTATTCCAGTCACGGCTCGTTTGCATTGAGAGCTGTCCAGGCCAGTCCAGTATGATTAGCTGACCACCGTTGTGTGGAGTTGCACCCCATTATCATTAAACGGTGCCAGTCATGAAGTCATATACTCCTCCCTGTCTCTCTAATTACACCCCCACTGTTGAGCTCCAAGCAATTACTGCCTGCCGCCAGAGCGCTTCATCGTTCATTAGGCACAGATAACGGACACATCAACAACAACAACAGAAGAAAAAGCGGAATTATTCATATTTCTGCTAAACAACAAAATGTTGCTAAAGACAAAACATTTTGATGTCAAAATTTTTGGAAAATTAATCTGTTGCCCAAGAGAAACAACAGGCAGCAGCACTGATGAATATCTCTATAGTTTGGTTTGAAATGTTCAGAGTGAACGTGTCGTGTGTCTCTGTGTCTTCTCCAGTGTAATTTAGAGTCTTGTCCTGTGTAATAATGACCTAATATTGAACATTTAGGGGGGTAGCTTGTTCTCATGCTCGAAAAAGAAACTTAATTACAGAAAAAGGTATGCCTGGACTGTAGTGTGAGTACACAACCAAGTGATATTGACTATGTGGGTGTAGTTTGGTCAGAGTTGATTGACTTAGGCTGTACAACATGTGCAAACAACTCCACAACTGTCATCAGGCTTTCATCTAAATATTGCTAAATGAGATTGGTGCATGAATGTACATGACTTTTTTTATTTTAATCTGGTGAAAATTAAGACATAACAACTTTTGGTAGGACCCCCATTACTAATGGTAAGACTCTTAAGCTGTAATACTTAATTTGATTTTTAAAATAAAATCTCTTGAAAGGGCATTTCTGTAAGTTTTCTGTAAAGGTAAAACAATCAGCTTCATTTGCATCCCTGCAAGTAGTTTTTTAAAAGTGCCAATTTATTTATTTATGCTTAAATGAAGAATCTGCTTGACTTGCTGGTATTTTTCCTGAATGCTGATTAAAAGCTTCTGAATTGTACAGTAAGATTAGCACACGTCAGGGCTTTGTATTGAATTATACCTAAATCATCTCTAAACAGAGTGCAGCGTCAGGATTATTGACCTCAGCACAATGTGCTTGAGTTTTTCTAACTGTCTCCACTGAAGAGCAAAAAAGAGAAAAACACTGATATTGATAAGACAAAACAGTGAAAATAGAACTTAACCCTAGCTATTAGTTTTATTTACCTTAAGTTAGTCAACTTCCAGAAGCATTCTTTCAGGATCTATCTGAGAAAAGCAAAGTTAACCATGATTGAGAGATATGCTTGTTAAAACACAACCCCTACACTTATCTCGAGTTGAGCAACTGTCCTGGGAACATGGATATTGTGGTTATACAAGCCAAACTATGTGAGGGCTTTGAAAAGGAAACTTGGTATTATCATACAGTCCACTGCAGCTATCTCTGCTTTTTATATCTGATCTGAAAAGTCTCTCATGGCAAAGTCGCCTCTCTTCACAGTTTGAAAATGAGAAGGAAAAGGAAAACAACCCAGTGCCAAAACACACATCCTCCCTGCGCGCCGTGTGTGTGCGTGCATGTGTGTGAGCTTGTGGTTATGTCGAAAATACAGGCCATTTGTCCTTTTCAACAGCAGCGACGTCTCCCAGCAAGCTTTTTATGTTTTCCTGGAATCAGGCACCTTCAAATAAATACTAGTTAGGTGCAACTGTGACAGAGCACAATGAGATCAGGTAATATCAGAGCGAGAAAGACCAGCTGAGGAGCCTGATGGAGAGGAGAAGGAGGGTGGGGGTGTGGGGCAGTCTGGCAGATGGGGGTGACCAACAGGATTGGTGATGGAAGTGGTTTTGCTGATAAAGAAAGGGAAAGGGTCGATTGTCCTCACCACTCCAGCGATAGGGCTGGATGTCATTAAGATAAGGAGGATTAGACCTGCCACATCGCTGTCCTAGCTGCTACAACCTGAGGGACAGGTGGAGAGTAAAATACCCCATCTGGGAGGTTTTTTTTTGTCACTTTGCTTGTAAGTGACTACAGGGACGGATTCAGGTGGAGGTGAATGATTGCCTCAGACAGACTCAGATTGTCAGACAACATTATGGAGAAGAGCCCCACAGAGACAGACCTTAATAACGTTCTTACTAAGGACATGTCAGGTGGTGCTGAACTAACCCTTTAAAACACCAAAGACACACACAATCAAACAGGCAGCAGCAGACTGGCTACTCCTGTGTTCTGTGTGGTAAATATATCGCTTTTGTCAAAGGGATTTGGTGGCTTTGAAGAGAGATATAACAGCTTCTGCCCCCCACCTGAAAGGTCTGCATGAAAAAGGTCAGTCTGTTTCAGGCTGTTTGTACCTATTAGTTATTTAGACCTCAAAATAGGTTACAATAGGGCACAGCTTTAAAAATATCAGATTAAGCCTTTATAGTATCAAAATCAGTGCTAAAAAAATGACCCTATGAGATTTATGTTATCACATATTATATAATCTATTGATTATTACAATATATTTATGTGTGAAAAGCATTTGACTGTAGGTGGTTGAGGTGAAGCATCATGTAACTACATAAAACTCTGAATTTAGTCTTTTACAGTGTTTCAAGTTGTATGAGTTTCTCATATTTTTGTATGTAGAATCTTAATTTGTAAGGAAACTTAAGCTGTTAAATAAATGTAGAAGAGTAAGAAGTACCACACTGCATTAAATGACATCTAAAAATAACTTTTAATATTAAAGTGCCAGTACAACATCACTGCAAACTACGACATTAATAATAAACATATAGTTAAATAACTATAATCTCTTTGACAGAGTAATTTAAAACTGTATAATGTTTTCTTTCCAAAGGAAGAAATCATGGCTGAGCTGTTGAAATGGATTACATTAGATTATTATATTCAAGTGGCCACTGAGTTTAAAGGTAAGTACAGTACTTGAGTAAACGTACCTTGATACATTTCACTACTTGTTCTATTACAAGTGCCTCATAAACTGTTTGACTTTGTAATTCAAGAGTATTTAAAGTAGTTCTGCAAGTTTCTAATCATTATACAGATGTTCATCTCTCACTGCACCCTCTTTTTTGTTGCATGGTTTTACATCTGTCTAACAATTTCAAATAAGACAAGAAGTATCAGTTATTCTTAAAGCCTCTGCGATGCTACTTGTAGTATTTGAAAATAGAGACCAGACATTCAAAAGAGCTGCTACATCTACTTTGTAACAATGCTAAACTAAGTAGGGTATTAAACACAGCAGCACATAAGCACATAACAAACATATAAAGGAAGAAAATATTTACATGAAAACATTTTTATCATTTTGTTTATTACATGCACCTAGAGAAGTACAATGCCTCGGCCAAGCCTGGGTTTTGCTTAAACTAAGAAGGAGGAGTGACAACATCGGTGAAATGTCCATAATGACCTCAGTAGTCATGCTTCAGTTGCCTCTTTCTTGACATATTACCCTTGAAAATACTGATGTAATAGATGCTGATTTATGAGTACGAGACAGAGACCGTGAGGTTGGCTTCAGTTACGGTTCCTCCCAGTAAGACGGCAGCTGGACCTCATTTTAGGGCTTTTATGCCACTGCCACTGCTGTGCTCAATAATCTGTGTGTTTCTCTGAGGCCTATTAAGCACATGCAGTAAATCAGCAGAGCAGGAACATACCAGTTAATCAGAGCCTTTGTTTTGTGGTTCAGGAAAGATAATGAATCTAACTAAATCAAATAAACTTACGGAGTGTTGTGTAAGGACAACAGGATGTCAGGCAGATAAACTACCTCAGCAACCATACGTGTCAAACAACAATCAATGCAGCTATTTCATCCTGCCTCTACTGCTGTCAACAATCCATCCTTACATAACCAGGACTACTGCATTGTTAGTATTTCTAAGAAGGGACAAGATAGTATCAACTCATCACAAAGTCACAATAAATAAGCTTCCTGCTGGAAAATGGCTTTAAGCATTGCAATTAAAAACTCAAATATTCTGCTTTTAGTTAAGCTCATGCTGACTGCTGGCTAATCCGTCAGTATTCAACGTGGGGCATAATTAACAGGGAGAGGAGAATGTAAAGCAGTGATTACCACTATTGTCAAGCTGTAAGCTCAAAAATAGAGATTTCAGGCATGACCAAAAAACAGAAGAAATGAGAAACAGTGTGCTGATTAATCTGGTTCCAAAAATAAGAACATTTTTATATCATCTGTTGCAACCAAGGAGGAACATTACCATTTGGTTCCATGTTATGCAAGCTGTCATTTGATGTCAATTTTAGTTATGAGACTTTTTTTTATAACCAATATGAAAAAAACTGTAATCCTTCAGCAATAACAACCTTCTCTCCTCTTTTTTCTCTGAGAGTTTCCAAGCACACCTTTCATTTTCTGCCCCAGGCTTTTAGCAAAGTTGAGCAACCTTCTCCATCAAATACGTACAGAAGCATTCATCAACAATAGCCTAATTAAAAAGCTTTCAAGCTTGTTTTTCAGATCCACTAATCACTGAGACAGTCCAGTATTTGTTTATGGCCTGTGTGTGAACAAACATACACTGCCTTACAGCAAATAGATCTTTAATAATCGAATTTGAGGTTCCCTACTTACACTTAATTGGACTTACTCTTGCAAAGCTGAGGATATTGTCTGCACTCAAGTATATCATGCAGACCTGAGCCTGCAGCAGAGTAAGGATGTGATGTTTGCAAACAGCTCAGCTCAAGTTAGGTAATGATCAGGACACCTTGAACAGAGCAACACATTAGGTGGCAGTGCTGCAACACGGAGCAGGAGGCACAAACACTCCTGGTAAAAAAAAAAAAAAAAAAAAAAGCAAAAGGGTTGTGACTCGTGGAAAAATCTTACCAGCACAGCATCACTCTGAAAAGGAAAGAGGGGAAGAAAATGCTCACCCAAGAGCAATCAAGCCTTTAAAAGCACTGATGTTCATTTACTTTGGATGAAAGCTCAAATTAGCAGAAATACATTAGTCAGTGCAGATGTTCTTCTGCAAGCTGCGACCAAGATAAAGTAGCTTTCTTTGAGGATATTCAGAGGCATAAATTTTGCTTTAATTTCATGCCTCTTTGCAACAGTCACATGGGCAGATGCATGAGTCTGCTGTTTGCAGGGTACCTACCACCATTCTTGTAGAATGACTTTATAGTTAAGAGGGACAAAAAGAAAAGGCAATTTTATCCTCAATGAAACTAATCAAGCAAATAAAAAGGAAGGAATAGGGACAAAGACAGTAAGTACACATGAAACTGGAAGTGAGTTTCATGTGTTTTTTTTAATTATTTTGACTAAAATAATAAATATGAAAATAATAATACTCAAACCCAAAACTACAATGGGCCTTTTCTTAAAACCAGGCTCATTACGCAGCAGAAATCTGCAAATGTTTTTGAAATTGGAACAACATGGCCAGAAAAAACAGAGAGAGGGGGCTGTGGTATTTGGTATCCCACTGCTCAGAGGAAGAAAAGTTACAGAAACCAGAATGCACTGGGCCTGTTGCCTCCGAGGCTGCTTTCAGGTCACTTACATCTCTCTGCTCTGGCGTCTTCTTCCTCCTTCATACACTGTAATTCACCAGCTCTGCATTCGGGTTTATATAAGCAGTTCTGATTATCTGATTATCTGATGATCACAAAAAAGAACAGCAACCCTAAAGTTCCTAAGATTAAATGTTTTGAACTTTTGCTGGGAAATGAACAGGGAGCTCTGTGTCAGGCATCATATGATTCCTATATGTATCCCATGATAATAGTACAAAGAAGGTTAAAATTTTCTTTAGAAAAGCTTTAAGCCATCAACTTAAATGTTTCCTTAAATTAGAAACCTGGAAAAGTAAAACTCATCTCTAAACAAACCTGAACATCTAAATATCAAGGCTCAAAATATCATGAAATAAATAATGTTGCACTTAAAGCCAAATACTTACCACTGTGACTGTATGAGAGGAAGCATTTTCTCTGCTAAACAAAATCTATGAATAAATTATTAACTCAGTTGCTCCCCACTGTGTCGCACTGTGTTGTGCTCATCAGTCATGTTGTTGTTAAATGACTGCAAGCATCTTCACCCTCCTCTTTAGTACACTGAAATGATGCTGCGTGTGAGAGATAAAAGGGATCTTTAATGTCTTAGTGCATCTTAAATGCATTAAGTTTTGATTCAACTCTTCTTGTTTTGGACAAAAACAGCACCTGAGCAACTTGGTGTCTATGAACAACAACCAATCACAATGCGCCCTCCACTTCCTTTTTATCATCAGCTAATTAGCATGGTTGATTAGGCCGATAATGAGCCCAGACACCCCTGCCATTTCAATCTGACACCACGCCAGGGTTCAGATCCCCACTAAGCTCACTGTAAGCATCAGAGATCTCCCTGAAGCTGAGTTTTTACCGGACACAAGGAGGACAGTGGGATGACAAGGGCAAGAGTAACGAGAAGTGTTTGTTTTGATGCTAACAGGAGCGCATAAATCCACATCTTTATGGCTGGAGGGATGATAAAAAAAAAACACATCTAAAAGAGGTTTATAAACTCTGTGGCACTTGATTATCTGTCTGCAGAGTGCTTTAAAAACCTGTTTGTCTTATCTCTCTGCAGGCTTTTACAGATTTGTCCACCCTTTTCCACTCAGCAGCTGAGGACGACTCAGGGTGAGAAAAAGAAATTGCCTCTTACTGTAAAACATCCAGCTGACCCCTCGGATGGGCATCATAACCCAACTCAACCCCTCATAGCACACAGGTCCACACCATTTTTTCACTGTAATCAGAAACAATCCAGTACTATCACCTCCCATCTGCCTCCTCTCCCTCCTCTCCCTCCTCTCCCTCCTCCCGTCCGTCTCATGCTCTCACTCTCTCTCTGCTGCCTCACTCATTCCCCGAGCAGCACCCTGAACTGGATAACGTCTCCTCCAACCCGCAGCACAGACTCATTTCTCTACACACCAGCTCTGAGTGGATGCTCAGCAGGGGTGTTTGAGATATTAGCCCGCTGTGGGGGGAACGGCTCAGGGACTTCTACCATCCACATACTAAAAGGTAAGCCTGTGGATCCTGGAGATTAGATTCCTGTTTGTTGTTAAGTACCAAAGTGGAAGTGGTTGAAGTTAAAGCCACCTGAAACTGCAGCCTTTAGGTACCCACTCATGTCAGATGGTCAGCAGTCCCAGGACAGATTTGAAGAAAAGTGCACACACTTCATGAAGACTTCTTGTGGTGTTTGGACAGTTTTTACATGTGGTTAAAGTTAATGTTGCTGTGGTTAGGGTCAGTGGCTAAGCGAAAACACTCTACTGGAGAAAGTGTGCAGATTATTGGCAGTCTGACGTGTGAGTTAATCCTTGTTTTGTTTGGTTTAGAGAAGAACAGTACCAGCCACAGAGCACAGCCGCGTGTAATCTTAATGTGCTTAAAACATGGAGACCTTAAAACATTTAGAACAGATTAGTTTCAATTTCAGAGAAAGGATTTTGTCTTTGACACACTGAACCTCTGACCTGTTATAATACATGACGTCACTGGTTTGTGAACATTTTCTTTCATACATCATATAATGTGTGTGCTTCTGTCGTTCATGTGAAAGGTGCTGGCGACATTGGAAAATGTTATTTGAGGTCATTCAAGAGTATCTCTAGAAACATTCAGAACTGAATCATGAGTCTCACTGACCATCGGTAGCTTTTTGCATTTATGCTCCTCTCACTGATGACTTAAAATGACATTGTGTCTTCTGTATAAATCTGCCCTTAAGCTGGTTCCTTTCTAGTTGTGTTTACACGTACGGGTCAAGTGTAAAGCTTTATTTTTTGTGATGTTCTACAGATGTTGGGTTCATAAGTTTGAATGAAGTTGGTCACAATTTTTCTCAAATGCCCTTTTCTCCTGGAAGACAGAGGGTTTTAGAAATGTAAGAGCTGATTGCTGCTAGAAAATAGTGCTTTTGGTTAATGTGTTTGCTTTTAAATCAATGATTATGCATTTTAACTTGATATTGTCTCAGCTGCTGTTGAATTTGTGTTGTAAGGATGTAATAATGTTGCCCTCTTAGCCAGACTAAGTATCACACAGAGGCCTGAGCCACACTGTGGTGCCCTGGTGGCAAACTGGAGAATGTTGTGTAAAGCTGCAGCTGCAGGAAGAAAAACACACTCCGTCTGTTACTGCAGCTTTTTGCTGTGATGGTGGCATCCTAACTTTTTTGATAGAAATGCAGATACATACAGACTGTTATGTTTTGCTCACATCAGTGACAAGCAGTAATATTTGTACTGCTGTGTTGGATATTTTTGGCCCTGCGTATTGTCTGTCAGGCTGAGAGGAGGCTGTCCAAACCATCTGGTTGGTGAGTCTTTGCAGGACAAGCTGCAAACATTAGTCAAACACTGGTCAAGTATCACTTCCACCAATACTTTTTAAGGAACAAAATTTACGAATATATTTTGTCTCATAGGTAATCATTTGTAATAGATCAGTATTTTCCTCAGAAAAAAGTTAAACTTACACCTAATTTGATTCAGTTAATTTGAATACAGCTCATGTGACATAATGATGAACTACTGTGTAGAAACGAGTCAGTCTGTCTGCTGTCTTACTAAAAGGACCATTCAACATTTCTGTAGAACAGTTACATTTGACATTTCAAGTCATAAAGCAGCCTTACATTCATCCATGAATCGTCCACTTTTGGTGTCAAACTCAAAATATTTCCTAACATTTCTTCTCAGATTTTGAGGGGCTTCATGTCCCTTGTAATCCACTCAGCACATCTCACTACTTTTACTATTTTTTTCTTTATTTTGCATTACAAAGGAGAAAAACAATAATCTCATTGACAGAAAGGGCATCAGTCCATACAGTGGGTTTCCCCTTCCCTTTTTACATTCTGTTTTTGTTGTCTCAAGTTTTCTTCAACTAAACAAAACATGATAATCAATAGGGTTAGTGTTTTAATAATACAAGAGAACAAACATTAAATTTTTCTTTCTAAAACTGCCATATGTGGACAAATATCATCCTAATTTTGTAAGCTAATTCAAATTCAACACTGACCTGCTCCATGCTGCAATGATGAACAGACAAGCTGCTTAAATATGTTAGTTTTGGTCAGAACCACCGCAGCTTTGTAGCCCAATACACACATGTAACCAGATTCTGATTTGTTTCACCTTATGGTTAAAGATAACATCCCGATATTTTAAGGTGAGAGAACTTCACAAGCATTTTTTAATCAGAGCAATAAGTCATACTCACCACTCTTTGGTACCTGCCATTAGATTTGCTGCACATAATGTCAGCCAACAGTATCAATCTATTTAAACCCATTTTAAGACACATTGGAATAATTATTGAAACCTTACTGATCAATGTTGTCATTTTTCTGTATTGAAATTGAAGTGATGTTTCTGTGTGAATGCATGGTACTGAGGATATGTATACTAAGCTGTTAAAATCTGCCTGTATCTTCTCCAAAAACAAGGGACAAATTGAACAAATGCAGCAAAGCCACCTAAACATATAAAAAAACTCTCTCTATTGAACAACAAATCTTGTATTGACACAGCCGACTGCACATTATTGTCCTGTTTGCCATAAAGTGAGGCCTGTCTTTGAAGCAGTATATTTGAGATAGAGTCTACGCAGACTGAGGCGGAGGACGTCGCTGCAGCTCTAACAAACCCCTGCCTGCTCTTCATCACCGTGGTGCCAGATATGTGCCCATGAGTATTCATCAGGAAGGGCTAATGGGGCACAGCAGTGTGAACCTCTGATTTACAGCCCGTCCCCTGTCAGGCCTAATGATAGGGCAATGGGGCTGGTTATGGAGAAACAGGTGCTGCAGAGTGAATAGATGCAAAGCAATGCTGCTGAAAGCCACGGGTGATTGTCGTTTTGTCCCCTGCACAAATGCTCATTTGCAATATTGTGTTCACACATACATAATTATTGTGCATAGAAATGAGCTCTCTGGAAGTAGGCTTATGGCTAGAGGTCTGGTGTCTATGTGTGTGTGAGTGCGTGTGTGTATGTGTGTGTGTCTTGGGATGATGTAGATACTTCACACAAAAGTAGTCAATAAAAGTAAGTTTAATGGTTAATTTGCTGCTCCCTAAACTGTCTTTTGCTGCATTAAATGTACATAACAACTCTATCCTGGACTGTATTAACAACAGATGGAGCTCATTGATAAAGTGACAGATAATGTCCTAAACTAAAACAAAAAGGTGGACTGACCCCAGGAGAGTATTGTTGAAAACTAATCAGTTAAATGAGCCAAAACATTAAGCTACATTAGAGCTGAGCCATTTGTAAAAAAAAAAAATCAATTGTGACCGAGAGAGCTTCCCCTGTTTTTTTCTGACTGTAGTATCTGTTATAAAAAAATGTAAAGTCATGTCAAGTAATGCTAAAAAACAAATATATTGTTCAAGTAGATAACAAAATTCTGCTACAATACACAAATAAATAATTAGAAAAAAAACCCTACTAAATTACATTAACAAAAGTATCAATGTTGATATCAGCTGATGGCACAGGTCTTATGGCGACAAGGGAAAAAAAAATGTCTCATGAAAAAGCTCTCAGTGAGATAATGTCTAGACTCGTCTACATTTCCTGCCCTCATGACACAAAGATGTGTGCTTTATGCCCATGATTACGTGGTATTGGCCTGTGGCGGCTCAGAATAAATCAATGACTACTGGTGACCCTTTGTCACAGGTTTTGGTCATATTGTGGACATGAGATGTGACCATTTTCAGCAAACATATCATTATTTTTCTCACATTGTTTCATTTAAGAGATTTGACAGGACTGAGGAGCGTAACTATCTATTATTTCTATGGCAAAGTGAAATTTACTCTGAAGTCAGAAAAAAGAAACGCTTTTTTTCATATAAATGTTTTAATTATTTTGTGAAACTTCAAAACTATCAGTGGATCCTGATAGCATAACAACAGCATAATTTCAGTGCTATAGTATCCTTTTTAAGATAAAATTACCAGCAAAGTTAGGCAAACTTAATTCTTAAAGGAGCATTAACCTTTTTCTTTTCTAAAAGTGCAATTCTCGCATTAGTGATAAATAAATTAATCACAGGGGCTTTAGGGCCCATATAATGGTTATTCTTCATCAAGGCTTTCATGGTTTTCAAAAGAGAAAAGGAATAAATAACAGGCCAATTTTGTGGATTAAACAGGCTCAAAAAATAGCAGCATAAATGTTATATAAATTACAGCCCAGCTACAATGTTTTACATCACTTTAGAAAATAAAAACACACACAGTGACAAACTACTTTCATGCAACCAGTTCAACAATTTCACAACTCCTGTCAGTGAAGTTGTTGTAGGTGTTCAGCAGTTGAAGCTCCCTCACTGCAGGTCAGCTGGCACAGTTTACCGATGGATCACTGCACAGCCCCCACACACACACACACATACACACACACACACACACATACACACACACACACACACTCACACATACATAAACACACACATTCGTAGCTCTCTGCCTGGACCATCCCACACTGCAACGGTGTCTTTCCCACAGAGCTGGCAGTCAGGAGGAATATGGGCAAATCCGAAAGCCAGATGGATATCATGGAGAAATCAAGTAAACCTGGAAAGCGTCGTTGGACTGTTGCAGAAATCGGTCTGTCCGTGCTGCTGCTGTTGGTCAGCTGTGCCTTGGCCGGGCTGGTAGTCCTCTACACATCGGTTGTGAAAGGTAACAGTTCTGTCAGGCTGACTGTGGAAAGATCCAGATATTATTACAGATGGCAGCAGGAATGACAAGTGTCTCCCTGCTCTTTTTTGGTTTGTCTGCAAGCTGGCATTGACACAGGACCTGCTTTATGCAATGTTGGTGCATGTATGTTATTGTTCAACCGTTTTAGGATTTTTTTAAATGTTGGTGTCACTCACCAAAATAAGCAAAATAAAGGTTTTGACTTGCATTATCATATATATATACACCTCATACACACAAGCCTGACCTTTAATAGGAAACTTTCTGAAGTTTTGGTTTGGAAAAATAGATGGTCTTCTGTGGACATACAAACTCAAACTTAATACCCTACAATGCTTGACTGTATTTTCTCATGCTTGCAATGTTCTCATGCAATGGAACCACTTGATAAAACAATTGCAGTTATTATAATTTAGTATGAACTTGTCTTAACTGTGTGTAATGTTGTCTAAATTCTGTTTCTTCCAACCTTTTCAGAGCAAACTAACAGGACAAGTGTGTCAAGGAGCTCAACAGGTGAGTGAGCGGCGTCACTTTAAGCTTGTTAAGTGAAAAAACGAGACACTGTGAGATAAGTGGCCATGTGTCATATTGGAGCCTGCACCTCTGATGGGCAGTGTAACACTGTAATTCCCTTTACTGCCTGATCAGCAATGTCACACAAAAGTAAAAGAACAGAGTCACTGCTGACATGGACGCTGCCTATCACACACACACACACACATAAGCACACACACAAAGACTACAGCATGGATCCAGGCTGTTTACAATTAGCTCGGTATTTCAAACAACATCCTCCTTTTCTCAGTGGGAGTGTAATGTGTCAAACACTGGACATGCTTTCTCATTAACGTTGACACTGATTTTTTCTCAGGCCAGCTGTTTCGCTCCAGCCTCAACAGTGTGTGCACAACTGCTGACTGTGTTACTGCAGGTGAGGGGGGCTGTTTTGTCATTCTTCTCCTGCTGTTTCATGTTAGAAACAAAGTCAACCTCCTGCAAAATGCTGTTTTATTACCAAATGTAAATTTTCACCATCATGCCCCTCTGCCTCTCTCTCCCCTCTTGTGACTGTGATCCCTCAAAGCCGCTCGGCTCTTGCAGAACATGGATAAGTCTGTGAAGCCTTGTGATAATTTCTATCAGTACGCCTGCGGGGGTTGGCTTGAACGGCATGTCATCCCAGAGACAAGCTCCCGTCACAGTGTCTTTGACATTCTGAGGGACAAGCTGGAGATTGTCCTCAAAGGTCAGCTTACTCTTTAGTGGTCAGTGGGCTGCAGCATTGGCAGTCATTCGTGGGTTTCATTCACGGACGAAATGTCTGCATGCGTTTTGTTTTTGCAGGGGTTCTTGAGATGGAGAATGATCAGGACAGAGATGCCATCAGGAAGGCCAAGATCCTTTACAGCTCCTGCATGAATGAGAGTAAGGCTCACCTTAACAGTATAAACCTTGGTGTTTAACTTTTAAAACGCAAAAAAAACCCCATAAAAAATGTTGAGAAAAACAGTTTGTGTTTGTGGAGATGCTGATTGCATCCTTTGCTGAAGACTCTGCAGAGTTCAAGTACATTTTAAAGAGCTCACTGAATGCAGTTTAATATATTTTTCATACCAAACCAAGAATGAAAGTATGATGGAAAATCAGTAGAGGATGTGGCCTGGACTTTACTATTATTAAATCACATTTTATCAGTAATTAGCAGCAGTTCAAAACAAAACCTTGTAAAGATTTAGTTAATTTGATTAATGCAGTTTGGACAAGGATAAGAGGGATACTTTTGTTAATAAAATATAAAACTATTTAATGTCTTTCTGAGGAAACTTAATTCAGGTCCTTTAAAGACTTTCAAGACTTGCAGAAAGTCTGTTCAGCAGACTGATCAATCCACTTGTCATGGAAATATAGATATCAAAACTTTCTTTGGCTTAGAAGTTGAGATTAAGTGTATTTTTGTGGCAAGATTGTTTTTTGGTTAAAATTCTCAGTCTTAATCTTAATCGTTATGAGGCATGTTGTCTTACAGAGTAAACAGTAGAGAGACTGGTGTTGTTGTTGCATTTTATAAATTGTGGTATTTTTTACCTGCAGGCCTCATCGAGCAGCGTGACTCCCAGCCCCTCCTGAAGCTCATTGAGAGTATCGGAGACTGGCCTGTTGCGTCAGATGACTGGAACACCACTACAGGTAGGAAAAAAAAAAAAAAACACCTGCATGAACAACACTCTGAATAATGTTTACAGTTTGTTCTGTACAAATGTGCTCATGCAATACATCCACACAAACAAGTACTAACGTTCCTACTCATATACGTGTGCTCACACAGAGTCCGTGTAGCTATATTTACACTCAGTGAATTGCTGAGTACGAGCTTTGTTGGTGGGATCAAGAGGCCGGCCGCGGCTCTTCAGCTGAGCAGTCAGGTGTGGAGTTTGGCAGCGTGATGAGTGGGCAGGGGAGCAGTCCTCACTCAGGACTGTAAAGGATGCTTTAAATAGTCTACTCTGCTCTTCCCTAAGCTCCGGCTCTTGCCACTTTAATTAAATGTAATCATGGACGCTGGCTGAAACAGAATTACCCACACATAGCTGCATCTGCACACACACAGATTTGCACAGAGAGCCCAGTTAAATGATCAGTAGAGGCAGAGAGGAAGTCTCAGCTTGCTACACTGAATGGTTCTTTACAACTGGACAACTGTGTTAAAATGAAGTGTCAGATTTTTCCCCTCATTGCAGAGCAAACATGGAGCCTTGAGGACACACTTGCAATGCTCACTGCTCGCTTCCAGAAGAAGGTTCTGCTGGACATGTACGTGTGGACAGACGACCGTGACTCTAGACGCCATATTATCTATGTAAGATCCTGACTGATGTATTAAAAAGGCAGATTATAAGTATTATGACATTATTAAATCTCTTCTGAAAAAGACTGGTGTTATTCCATACTTCTATTGTCAACAAATCCCATTAAAAGATCTTTTCTCTCAGCCCAAACCCATTAGTTCCTATTGAAGATGTAAATTTTCATAAACTTGTCACAGGTACATAGTTTAATTTTCACCAATGTCTAATTAATTTCCATTCTGTAGCATTAGTTTGTAAGAAACATTACTCAAACAGGAGTAAATATATATTTTCAACGGTGGATTAACACACTTGGTGTACTTTGAGATTTTTAGGACTTAAAACATCTGAGTGACTCAATATTAACTTACGTGCTCTTGTTCATGATAATAAAATTATGTCCCCCACTAATAGTTTTTGATCAAGGGTTAGGGAATAAGAAAAGTTGATTGCTCTTGTAATTATGATCAGTTCATTGTTGTTGGTTAAGTTTTTTTCATGGGATGTGTTGACAGTAAGAGAAATAGAGAAAATCACGATCCATTTCATGTAATCCTACTGTTAAAACACACCACTTTGTAAATATTATAGAAATACTGTGCACATACAAAAATAATGAATTACTATTCTTGTTTTTTGTTTAGATTGACCAGCCGGGACTTGGGATGCCGTCAAGAGATTACTACTTCAATGATGGAAACTATAAAAAGGTTCAGTTCATCTAAACCAAAAGGAAACACATTTTCTGACTTAACTATCATGGCTAATAATCATACAGATTACTTTATTTTTATTTATTAAGATTTTGAGATCTTCCTCTGTTACCACAGCCTTCACCACAGTACAATAGAGGTGAATAGGATATTGATTGTGGTGTAAACAGCATGAAAAGTGATACTTTAGATAATCACTTGATAGTCACATCTTTTTGAAGTAACAGTTTCATTGTAACAGCTGCATTGAATGTATTTCTGTACAACTAAAATACTTTTTCATGTGGTGTTTTCTAGTGCTTAAATGGTACAAACATGGTATACTAAAATGTATGAATGCAGATCAACACTTAGTATTGCGGTGTACATATTCACCATTAACTAATTGCTCAGTAGCATGCATTTTTTATAGCATATAGGCACTTTTTTGTTATTATAAAGCACTTAATAATGCCACATTCTCTATGACCATAATCTACAACTTCTAGGCCATCAACTTGTAACTGTCCCTCAACAACCTGCTAATAACTGCTTATTAATAGTAAGTTAGGAAGTTATCTACATTCTTTGTAACATATTTTAATAACCATGACCCTTAATTACCTTAGCCATCAGAATAAGGCTTCAATAATTACTTTAAAGAGTGAGTAGGGGTCGTTGTGCTACTATTGTGTGTGCTGAAAGGCAACTAGTTATAAGCATCAAGTTAAGGATGAACATTTGTACTCCAGTGTTACCACAAAATGTAATACCATTCACCTCCCTTGTTTTGACAACTTAATTTTGCAGTGGAAAAGAGATATATAGCTTGTGTTTGTACCATAGGTTCGTGAGGCCTACCTCCATTTCATGGTTTCTATTGCGAAGATAACCAGGGAGGACAGGAACTTGACTCAGGATGATGACCATGTGTGGGAGGAAATGATGCAAGTGCTGGAGCTGGAGACAGACATAGCCAATGTGAGTGTCAGCCGCAACAGGAAATGGAATTGTGGGACAAAAGCTAAGGAAAATTAATGATGACAAGATGAAAAATGAGCACTTCCTCTCTCTGCCTGCAGTGATTGAGAGAACCAGGCTACATTTAGCAATGGCCACAGGAGATCAGCTCAGCTTTATAAACCTTTTTTGTTCGTGCCTGTCAAAAGCATGAAAAATGAGACTTTACTAATTAAATGAGAGCAGAATTTGAATACATATATAACCAAGCATCGGTTTATAGAGGGTTTTTTTCACCTCCTGTTGCTGCACAGGCCACATCACCAGCAGAGGAGCGCCAAGATGTCACTGTTCTCTACAATAAGATGACACTTGGAGAGCTACAGAGCACATTCAGTTTTAATGTAAGTGTGATATGTCTATTTGTCACATAATGTTCCAATTGGTTCAAGTAACTTTAAAAGTTTGAGCAGAAAAAACAAATGAGTGACTGAGGATGTTTCCACTTAAGTTGCCTTTTTAGCAGAGCAGTCGACAGGTGGTGCCAAGAATTACAGAGGGCAGTTATGAAAGGGGAGCACACAGTTTGTGGCACATTTATTGCCATGGAAAACACTTTTTTTTTTATTAGGTGGACTTCAATGGAGGATTTCAAAATATTCCAGACAGCATATTTGCTTTTTTAGTCCAGACTTTGGTGAGAAGATGCACAGAGTCTTTAATTTAACGAGATATTCTGTTTTATTTGAGGGCACAAGTATGCAAAATTAGATCCATTTAATGCCAAACTTGAATCCACAGATTTAACATGAGTCTAATTGTATGACTGTGAACTTACCCCAACATCTTGAAATAATTAGAAAAATAATTGGAAGCACTTTCCAGTAAAACATATTGACTGTATAGTATTTTAACCATATTCAGTGAAACTATACATGATAAAAAAAATATCTCCAATATGTTTTCTTTCCCAGGGTTTTAACTGGACACGATTTATTCAAGGTGTGTTGTCCAGTGTGTCCATTGAGGTCCAGCTGGAGGAGGAGGTGGTGGTGTACAGCTCCCCCTACCTTGAGAAGATGAATGACGTTCTCACCAAACACAGTGTCAGGTCAGTCTGGAGCATATTGCAAACATGAGTCCATGAAAGTTAGAGTAGTGCAAAATGTCTACAATTAAGCGCAATAACATAACAAAAACAAGTGTATGTTTCCAGAACTATGCAGAACTACCTCGCCTGGCAGCTCATCACTGACAGAGTGAATAGCTTGAGCCGCCGTTTCAAAGATGCTAGAGCCCGTTACAGAAAGGTACAGTGAGCAAGATGTTACAGAACAGCACAAACTAACATGACCTTGTTCAAACACTAAATTACAGTGATTTTGTCTTGTTTTGTATTGTTAGACTCTCTATGGGACCACTGTGGAGGACGCTTGGTGGCGAGAGTGTGTTCGTTATGTCCAGAGCAGCATGGAGAATGCAGTTGGGGCTCTGTATGTGCGTGAGACCTTTGCTGGAGAAAGCAAACAAATGGTTAGTCCTTTTGGTCTATAAACTATGCTAGAACTTAACAGGAATATTCAAGCATGGAAATCAAATAATATTGTAAAAGTAGTCCATGTCAAACAATGAATGCAAGCTGCAATGCTGTTAGAAATCCATGTTCAAATCATGTGCCTGTCATGTCACTTTCTAAGCCTGAAAATGCATCGTCTGCCAAAAGATCAAGAAATTCTATTCATTTTTTTTAATTCAGCCAAATTAACACCTCTTTTGTGACACTTGGAAATAAATTGCATCTTTGTAATAAAATGCATTTTCTGCTTAACCTGGTTTTAAATTTTTTTTTTGCCTTTAACATAAATATTTCACCTCTGTATTTTGTGTACATACATGATTTAGTATGTGCCATTAAAAAGGTCTATTTTTTACACAAAGTGGAGCAGTTCTTATCCCATTTTTATAAAAGCTTGTTTCTGAATGGGACTGTGATTACACTGTTTACAGGTCAGTGACCTCATCAGTAAGATCCAGAAAGCATATGTAGAAACACTGGAGGAGTTAAGCTGGATGGATGCTCCCTCCAAGGAGAAGGCAAGAGAGAAGGTAAAGTAACAGTCGCTAGGCTGAAAAAAATAGTATATTTTCTTTAAGATGTCAGGTAGCATCAAACTGATTCTTCTGCATTTCATATAGGCCATGGCAATCAAGGAGCACATTGGCTATCCAGATCATATTCTGCAGGAGAGCAACCAGAAGCTTGACCAGGAGTACACTCATGTAAGTAGGAAGCCTTGTTTTAAATTTCAACAAAGATATAAAGATAAATAAAGATATTTTTAAATAATTTGCTCTGATTCTCTTCCCAGCTTAATTTTAGTGAAGAACACTACTTTGAGAACATCCTCGAGAACCTCAGGTCTGAAGCACACAAGAGTCTGAAGAAACTCAGAGAGCCAGTTGACCCGGACTTGTAAGCTGTAGATACATGTGACACTACAAGCTACCCCTCTGGCTTAAACACAGGCTCTAAAACATAATCAATACAACAGGATTCTTCTCAGGGAGCAGGCATGGTGCATTCAGTGTCCTGTTGTCAGTGTTTAGAGAAATAGAAAGATGTTCTATGTCCACATCAAGCAATCTCCAGAATATGAATAGAAAGGGTTCAGATATTACTAGTGCAATTTATGCTTTGAGCCTGCATTTTAACAGTATAATGTATTTAACTGCTCTTTTATCAATTGCAAACCTCTTATCATTTACTCTCAGGTGGATCATCGGTGCTGATGTGGTCAATGCATTCTACTCACCCAACAGAAACCAGATAGGTGGGAGCCGAACAACACTAAAAAACACAACCAGCAGCCTCTCTGATGAATTAGATATGCTTTTTTATGGTAACACAGTCACTCCTCACTGTAATCTTGTGTACTCATTGTGTTTTCACTCCTGTTGTTTTTGTCCATCCAGTGTTTCCAGCAGGAATCCTGCAGCCACCTTTCTTCAGTAAACAGCAGCACCAGGCCCTCAACTTCGGTGGAATAGGGATGGTTATCGGACATGAGATCACACATGGATTTGATGACAACGGTGAGTGATTCATCATAGATATTTTACGAAGCCCACACTGATAAATGCAGTTAATCATTCACTGTCATATTATGATGACAATTTATTTTAAGTTTGCTGTTGTCTGTGATAGCTACATGCATCATGTTTTGCAACAGTACTTTACCAAATGCGATATGTTTCCTTGCAGGGCGTAATTTTGACAAGGATGGTAATATGCTAAACTGGTGGAGTAATTACTCTGCGGAGCATTTTAAAGAGCAGTCACAGTGCATGGTGCAACAGTATGGCAACTTCAACTGGAAGCTAGCAGGGGGACAAAACGTAAGCACCCAGTGGCATGTGTGAAATGAGATGTTTGGTCTCTGCTTTAATCCCCTGACAATGTAATCTGTATATTATGTGACCATCCGAATGAGTGTTTTCATGCTGCTGTGTGTTCATGGTTTTATGTTACTGCAGGTCAGTGGAATCAGCACTTTAGGGGAGAACATTGCAGACAACGGGGGCGTTCGTCAAGCATACAAGGTTGGATGTTAGCTGTAAAAATTAACTGACCATATGTTATTATTTCAACAGTGATGACAATCACCTTAATGTGTGTAGTAACCCTTGTGCACATTGGAAATTTGTTTTCAAGTGAGTGTTTTTATGTCTACAGGCTTATTTAAAATGGGTGGAGATGGAGGGTGAAGAGCCTCGTCTACCTGGTCTAGACATGGATCATAAGCAGCTTTTCTTTCTTAACTTTGCGCAAGTGAGTAAGAAAATAAGGGAACATGTAATTTCTGAATGTATTTTTTATGCAGACAGATGGTAGACAATAATTTCTAAATAACTTCTGGATCTGTAATCAAGGACTAAAAGCTTAGAGGATGTGGACAACTAGTTAATTTTTTTTATTTTGGTTTGGACTTTAAGGTTTCATTGCAGTTTAGTTTTAGTTTGTTTTCAGAGTTTGCTATTTTTAGTTTAATTCATTTTTCAATTGGGTTTTTTACACATTTAGTTTGAGTTTACAGAGGTTTTGGTGTATTTTTTTCAGGTTCTGATATACGTCAGACATGTGAAGCTACATAAACATACAAAATACATTATAAAATATGCGAATAAAAGCTCTAATTCATATATTTTTTGATGCTCTATATGCATCAACTTTCATTCTATTGTGCAACCCAAAGTTGCAAAATGAGATCTTCTTTTTTCTTTTGTTTGTTTTGTAACCAGGCAACATCATTTTAGCTAAACTATAACCTTTTTTAAGGATATTTTTTGTCTCTTACAGTTTTCAACATTTTTTCGTCACTGCTTGTTTTAGATTCAGTTTTAGTTAACAACAGTAACCCTGATGCTGAGAGGGGTGCGGAGGATCAGGTGGTGAGACGCTGAAGCAATCCCAGAACAAATGAGTGTTGGGCTGAACACACTGGGGGACAAAAAGAGCTGCCAAAGTAAAGAGCTCAGTCGAGATCTCGGTGTGAGGAGATATGAAGCATAAGTCATTTTTACTGTCATCAACACTGAAACAGAACATCCATCACATATCTTTTACAAGATCAACAATCGCTCCCCACCTAGAGGGGGTCACATGTTACATAATACGAGGATGGGCAAAATTCAAGAACAAGGAGTCAGGGGTTGGTATGGTGCCTTGGCCTCGTTTGGTTTGGCCTCTAGTATATTATTTTCAGTGTCAACAGACATTAACATGTAAAAGTCAAAACTAAGCCCAAAGACAAACATTAAACTGCCCTGCAGTCCCTGCTGTAACTAATGGAGAGCTGCAAATCATTTTTTAACAGCAATGCATTTTTAATGTTTCATTAAGCCATAACTTTTACATTAATTTAGTCAAACTTCTGTAACAAACAGGACAGGATTTTATTTTTAATGTCAACAGTCTGCAAAGACTTCTTCTTAACACCCAGTGGCTGCTTTTTTTTTAAAAAAAAAAGAATAAATACTCATGTAATCATTTTCTTTTTCTAGGTTTGGTGTGGTGCTTATCGGCCTGAGTATGCCAGCCAGTCCATCAAGACTGACTCACACAGTCCCTTAGAATACAGGTGGGGAGCTTTATCGTAAAGTATATCTGAAAAAGTAAATATATATTAAAAAAAATTGTAAATAAGTAAATTTTTTTTGAGTACACTTTTGATCCAAATGTAAAATTCCTCTTATGATTAAATGCTATATTAGATTAAAAAAGAGTGAGTAAGCTTTAAAACAGATCCATACTAATAAATCAGAAAAACTCAGTTCTTGTTTGGCTACTGTATGTTTGTTTTGTTAAATCCAGTTGAGTATCTTTTCTTTGGGTTTTGACACAACAGGAAGCTGTTTTAAGCAATAAAGCTCAAAAAAACAAACTTAAGTGGTATATCAGTGTTCACACAGCCATTCTCCTCCATCTTAAGAGCTTTTTCAAGGTGGTCCAGCAGGACTAAAGAAAGGTGCCCCTTTTTAGAGCATAGCTGCAGAATGGCTGATTTTCAGAAAGTGCTGACTTTGCCATTTTAAATCACCCAAAACGGAAGCATTAAAAAAGTTACTAACTTCAAACTTTCTGCATTATTACTAAAAGAGCTGAACTGCACCTGCCTGACCAAACTGAGCTGATACTCTGTTCTGTCATTGGACAAAAGTGTATCAATTACTCTTTGTGCATGTGTGTGTATCTGCACAGCAATTTACCTCAGCTGGACTCAGCTGGTACTTAGCCGGTAAAGACTTACCACACTGTGAATATGAACCCAACACTCCCACCTCAAAAGTTTTTTGTTGTGCCAAAGTTAAACTCATTTAAATATTGGACTAAATTTCATTTACTGATCCAAATATTAGAACTTGGAAGCTAAACTCTCACTTAGCATTTCCTCTCCAGGCATCATAACAAACGGAATTTTATTGTTCTGATAATCTTTTGTTTTTCTTTTTTTCCCAGGGTCCTTGGATCTCTCCAGAATTTTGAAGCGTTCTCTGAAGCTTTCCAATGCCAAAAAGGCAGTCCAATGAACCCCGAGCTGAAGTGTCGTGTCTGGTAGAGGGTTTTTCTCTTGAGATATTTGTTTCTTGACTTGGGCAACTCAAATCAAAAGAACAAGTTCCACCTCTTGAACCCACAGAGACATCCTGCTTATTCCAATTTATTTGGGGCGTGTAGTGATGATTTGTGAAATTTGCAGAATATATTTGCAGATGTATTTAAAGCAGAAATCATCCTGAACTACAGTCTACTACAAACTTGCACTCAAGTTTGGAGGTTTGTCTCTGGATGAGAAGGTCACTTGTTCTTTTTTTGCTGTGTCTCACGACAGGTGAAAAGTGGGTACATAAATAAAAAGGCTACGTAGAGAACTAAGACCTTGTGAAAGGTAGAAGCTTATGTGGCTGGCTTTAAATGCTTTGCCAGCCTTATTTAAATTAATTCTTAAAAAAAAAATCTCTTGTGCAGATCTTTGTGATTTATCCATTATCATTTGGCACCGAGTTGCCTTGGTGTCTTTTCTCTTACATATTGTTTTTGAGACATTGTGCCACTTCAGAGGAAAGAAAAGTTAACAAATCTAAGTCTGACTAAAGAGAAAGAAATAAAAGAAAGCCTGGGGCTTTGCTGAAGTAAAGCTACAATAGTATTAGTCACACTCTGAGAGTTTGGTCATTTACTGTTACATGAACAAATTATCTAAAGACTTTAAGACTGTTAAATCTTTGCAGCTTTAACCTTAAATTAACATTCTGAGAGAGCTGTGGCTTTCAACATTTTTACACTTACAGAGTGGAAAAATATTCAAAAAATTACAAAGCTATTTAGTATTTTTCAAGGATATTTTTTTCTAGTTCTCTTTATCAAATTCTGCCAATGACTGTTGCTTGATACTGAAGATATGTATATGTGTATGTCATGAAAATGTGCTGTAGGGAACCATAATCCAGATGTTTTGAAAAATATTAACAGCCTACGACTTAATATCTAGTGAGAAAACAACTGTTGGAGAGTGATTTGATAATGATGATAAACATCATGTTATTGCATTATTTGTTTAGTTTGTTTGTTTACAGCTGAGTTTGGGCACAGGTTTGGATAAACAGTTGATAGCCAGGCACAGCTAGGTTGAGTGTTTGCAGCTTGCTTCCTCTCACATTTTCCCCCTTCAACATGAACTTTAGTGGCTGCCAGGTACTTATACTGGACAGATAAAGTAATCAAAATTCCTGACATTTGCCATTTGTTAGGTGGTATTTATCTACATTTATTTAAAATTACAATGTGTGCTTGTAAGATATCTGTAAGTTCACATTTAACTGGACATGCTGATCGATTCGTAGAATTGTTTTTTCCTTCCCCACACGATCTTCAGAGAAGAGACGCGAACACACGGTAATTAAAGGACTTTTAGCCTGGAGGCATAGCCAATTACATGCTAAAGGAGAAGGAAGAAGAATCTTCCTTAGGTACACTCACACGTGGACAAGCAGCAGATGAAGTGGTTTGCCCCCTGATCTCACATTGATTCAGTGCTGTGATGGATGAAAGGATGAAGTGTGGTGTACTGAAGCGTGGTGACCGTTGTAGCCGAACCATGAGCCCGCAGGCAGACACAATAAAGAGTGGAGCTTGTCATTAAATAGATGGCCAGGGCCAGGACTGTTATTTTCTACCTTTATTAACGAGTAATGACAGGAGAATCAAAGCAGAGCAGAGCTCATAAGAGAGGGCAGAGGTAGCGGTTGCAGGTAGCTACCATTTTTGTGCTGAATGGAGCTTTTAAACAAACAAAAAAACTGTCAATTTTGAATGTTTGCCTGTCACATAGGTCACATATGGGATGCCTTGGTAAACTGAGCGTGGCCTTTTAGGCCGAGTTGAATGTGCTTTTTGAAGCTTTATGCGCTCAGTCTGTCTCTCAGTCTTCACATATTGGCAAAAGTTGTTGTGTTTAGCAAGAGGAGAGGATGCATTAATGAGAGAGTGTCTTACTCAGAATGTAAGTGCTGGTAATGTGCTGCCATTTTAAAGTAAAAGTTAGACATTCTGAGAAATCTATTTGCATTTCTGGTAGAGAGTTAGAGGAGAAAATTAATAGTGCTCTTGTATCTGTCTGCTAATGTAGTGACAGTCCGTTAGCTTACTTTAGCATCAAACAGGTGGAAACAGCAAGTGTGGTACTTTATCAATAACACCTGCCAACTGACAAGAATTTTGTTTTTGCCATTTTGAGGAGGCTTATATGCTGGAAAAAAGGGCCTATGACCAATTTTATCTTTGTAACTTGTCAAGCTAGCTGTTTTAATCTGCATCCAGTCTTTGTGCTAAGCTAAGCTACCAACTTCTGGATGCATCCTTAAATTTAAAAGACAGACTTTGAAGTGGTATTAATCTTCTCCCTCATCTCATTAATCATTTTACTCCCCAGAAAGTGAGAACCAGAATTTCCCAAAATATCAAACTCTTCCTTTTACAACAAAGCACATTTAGGATTTTAAAGAAATACTGAGGGATAATTCAGAAGCTACAATGCAACACTGGGCTGTCATTTGATGGGCAACACCATAGACTCT
This sequence comes from Acanthurus lineatus, assembly GCA_029814665.1. Classification (NCBI taxonomy): domain Eukaryota; kingdom Metazoa; phylum Chordata; class Actinopteri; order Acanthuriformes; family Acanthuridae; genus Acanthurus; species Acanthurus lineatus. Next base: position 11,343,623 of record JAPZDV010000012.1, on the reverse strand, counting down.
TGCATATTTTTTTTGGTATTTCTCAAAAAGGATTCAATATTGTTGACTGAAAACAGAATACACAATGTGTTATTGTAGAAACTTGATGTTCTATATTGCAGTATTTAAATATAAAGAGTTCAAACCTGGTAGGAAAGATGATGTACTTTTCTTACTTTAGTCCTAGCTTCACATTTATGGTGACAATGTGTCGTTTCAAATTACAGGCCAAGTACAAATACATTTTCGTTATATATGAACGTTTCATCTGTAAACCAATCAGAGACGTATATTTATCTACATGAATGTTTATGAAATAACACTGTTGCTTTGAATTCAGACATTAAAGATGTTTTATGAATGTTTCTGCTGCTATGTAATTATCTAGATCGCTATTAAAGTGACTGTCTCAACTGGTACGATCTCAAGTCTCTCCATTAAATGCATACTTATAATTTTATGTTCATATCAGAAACAGACTAAATCATGCAGGACTGATTTTCATCCATGAAGAGGGTGAAAAAGATTGAATGGATTGTACACATGCCTTTGTAATACTACTAAGCGCTCAAGGCAATCATAGGTTTATGGTTAGTAAAAGAATCAGAGGAGCTCAGAGTCCTATAGAGTGCAGTTATGGTCATGCTCTGCAATCAGGTAGTATAAAAGCTTATGTCCCCATGTCAACAGGTGTAATAGACTACTTAGTAATATAAGGCTAACTTCAATAAGTAAAACGCTACATTGATGCATCTTAGCTTGTAATTTAAGGGTTTATGGTTGAGACACTTGAGAGATTCTAATATTTTTTATCCTGAAGAGTCAACTGAATACTGGAGTTCCACCACAATCAACGTGGACTTTAATGGGTTTATCATTTGGTGGTTCTGGGAATATATTATTTTTAATAGTTTAATGTTTATAGAACATTACTTATAAGTCAATAACACGACCAGGAATCTTAAACAAAACAGATGAACTAAACACAGGAAAATCATTGGAAAGCTTGATATATATCAACAACAAATTGCTCAGGTAACTGGGAGCTCACAAACTAAAGACACAAAGGAGGCAGGGATAAGCAGACTTACTTGTTACTTGTTAGTGCACAATCAAAATTATTTTGAAAGCTGTTACTTTAAGGTCTAATAGTTATATAATGTTGTATGAAACTGCTCACTGACTAAAGCAAAGACCTTTTTTTGAAACTTTTATTAAAATTACATGCAATAAACAACATTAAAATGAACTTATTTGTAAAAGCTCTGAGTAATAAATTAATATTTATAGATTGACATAAAAAATCATTGTTGTAAGTATTTAAGTGCAGAATTTACAATTCAAAGCCATTTCTTAGGGTATCAGTAAAAAGTAATGATTATAAAGGAACCTCACTGTTCAACACCAGATTATGTACATTAATTATTTGAAAAAGAAAAAAAATATAAAAGAAATTAAGATATACTAGAAAAGAAATTAAGATAATATTGGCAGAAGGTACATGTTCACTTTAGCATTTTCATGACATTTCACTTAAATTTCCACTTCAGTTTCTCGATGTGAAGGTATGGATGAGGTATGGTGGACAGCTCTGTCATCATCTTGTACAAACATCATCGTTGCACTGTGAGAGAGAATGTACGGGTTAGACATTATATGATGACGCATGTACTTACAATGTACAGTCGAACAAATCTACCACAAATCCTGATTTGTGGAATACTGTGATATAAAAGAGCTTTTAAATATTCATGTCAACGCCTCAACTACAGATTAATGGTCAAAACTTCACTGTTAAGGAAGGGAAAAATGACTTCCATCGATGTTTAAATTATACAACCACAAAATCAAACATGTTCACATCAAGAAGAAGAAGAATTATTTTATTTATAACAAACCAGAAAATGGACATAAAGTATCGCAGAAATTAAATTGCGGGTAGGAAACAAAAATGTCCTTTCTTGCTGGATATTGGATTTTAATACATCAAAAGGATCCATTTTAGAAAACTGCATGTGGTCTCTTAGTTATTATGGGTGACTTTTTTCTGCTGCTCTAATAAAAAACCACAAAAATATTTAAAGTCATGTACAGAAGTTCTAACCAACCTGGCCCCATTCAAATTCAACATATTTTGCAATTACACAACTGCACCTCAGAGCCAAATAATTTTTAACAGGTAATACTACACGTTATTTCTTTAGACCCAAACAAAGGGCTATTTCACTATATTTGAACATAACCTGAACAGATAGACCATTGAGGTACATTCATACAATACATGTTATTTACTGTATAAATACATTTATATTTAAGAATTATATGGTTAATTTTCTACAGTATTAATTGATCAATCACCTGTCTTGCTATTTATTAAAGAGCCTATATGATTAGTGTTTGATCCCTTTAGACCATTTTCAAGCAAAAATTTTCAAATAAGTTAATCTATAATTCAGGCTGAAAGAAGCTTGAAAGAATTATTTTTGAGTTATGGGCTGTTGTTCAGACAAAATGAGTAGTTTAAAAAACCTTACCTTGGGATCTTCTACATTATATATTTTTCTCTACTTTCTGATGTTGAGAAGACTAAAGTATGTATCGATTGGTCAAGAGTAATTGTTAATTATATCTATAAAGAAAAGTTATTGTTTGTGCTAAATTCACAATTATTAAACATAGCTTTTTGCATAGACTGAGTTAGCATAAAGGCTAGTTTTAATGTTATCTGCACATGATAAAAAGGGTGCTGTTTTTGAATTTCACTTATCATAGATAAGATGATTTCAAGGAAAAATGCACATCCATAGGCAACTTTATTTTCTAGACTGAGTGCTAAACAAAGCTTGTTTATGGGGCCACGGCAACATTGTGATGTTGTGACGCAGGGTTCTCATGGAGGTCTAGGATGAGGTATTTGTCTCTAGACACAGATAAGTCAACACTGTTTATCAGCTGTTCGAATGGGAAAGGTTTAAACAACATGACATTATTTTGCTTTATCTGTATCAGCCTGACAAAGCTTTAACTTTTACGAGGAATCTTCCACACAAGCATGTTTTGCTCACTTGTGACTCACACTTGTTTCTGCTACATTTTGACCCTTTGGAGAAAAACAAGGTCTATTCTGTTCCTGGGCTGGGGCGATGACATCTACTGGTCTTCAGACAGGTCATGGGGAAGCCTACTGTAACTGTTCCAATCTGATATGGTGTGTTTTATGGAAAGTAAGCAACAGAGTCAAACAGAAAGGCATTGGAGATGATGCACAGATGTGCTTGATGTCATGACATGCTGGAAGCTCTGATGATCACAGGACAAAATCCCAAGTGCTCTGTACTTGAGACTTTATGTGCATGAACCCAGATCAGTTTGTTTATAAATCTGCTTTATGGTATAGAACAGGGTTTAAGTTTTAAGTTGTTGCTCCTATTTTAAAAAACTAATCCTATTACCCCAAAGTTATAAGAAAATTTGAAACTGTAAAAACTTAACGATCTAAACTCATTTATGTGTAAAGGTTATATTCGAAACAACTGTCATGTTTTACCACATGTAGATCCATTGTACACTCAAAATTTAACTAAGATTCCACTGAAGTTTATCATGACACATACTTTATTCATAGACTGTCACAAACTGATTCCATCTCAGAAACCAAAATCATTAATAAAAATACCTGACTGTGGTGTGAAAAGACTTTACATTGACGTGACAGTATTCTGTGACATGTTACAGCTAATAATTCCTTCATGGTAAACATGGTAAACTTGTAGTGAACTTCTGAAGCTACATGGAAGTCTTAATGTCTTTGTGTGGAGGAAATAGGATATATATTTCTACACTACTACTATAGACGACTTCTGGTACTTGCTTGTTAACACCTCTATTTCTGCAGGGCACACAATGTTCAGAGGGTTTTGGTGGGCTATGACACAGACACTGACAGACCATGAAGACTGAGTAATAAGTGTAAAATTGTCTTGGAGAGGCAACTCTGACAGGCGTGTGGCTACTGACGTAAAGCAGAGTCTACTGAAACAACCTGACTACATCAGTCCAGTTTGCTTTCGTAAGCAATGATACGATTAGCTTCTTTTTCATTTAACTCTTCACTGAACCGCTTTTATGTAAATTCACTAATGAGCCACAGCAAATTAAAGGTTTAAAAGGGGAAATCCTAAAAATTTGCTGTTGGTTCTGTTCTTGACAAAACTGCTTACTTACTCAAAAATAGGAGGAAATGAATCAGGAGATTCTTGCGTATTTTTGTGATGTCTTACCACTGGCCTCTGTCCTGCTGTTACTGTGGCTGAGATACCTAAAGCCTTGGAAATATCCTCCAGAGGCAGGTAATCTCCCGGTGACTCCTGGATAAAGTGCAGTAAGACCTTTTCTCCACCTTTGAAGAACAAAGTACATTAAGGAGGAATCACTGAATGAGCAGCTTGCCGGCTTTATTCATTACAACTACAGACTGACATTGATTTGAATTTGCTCTGGTGAACTCATGACCCAGTGCATTCAAGTTCAGTTCAATATTTAACACAGATTTCATATCTAGGTATTACTTATAACAATAAAAGATGCACAAAAGATAAATACCAGATTAAGCACATGGTATAAAAGGTTAAGTCCTTCTAATATGTAAAAACAGTCTACACAAGACCATAATAATGACCATAACCATAATCAAAAGAGTTTGGGTGACTGGCTTATGACTTCATATCTGGAAATAAATTGGTTGTTTGGAAAAACAAAATGCATTGAGCTGACTGAAATGTTTTTGATGCGCTGTTGTCATTAGTAGCTAATGTAAAAATTTCTAATCAGTTAATTGCCTCAACAGCAAATTTTAGAAATTTTAGAATCTGCCCTCCTTTACAGTGGTGTTCACTATCTTAGGATTTCTAATAATGAGCTGGAAATTATGTTGGGCTCTTCACTCTGTGAAAAACATTTCCCTTAAATGCAAAATTATGCACCCAACACAGTGTTACAAACTTAAAAGTTTGAGCAATTTAATAATCACACTTGTATGGATGCAAGAAATAAAGAAATTAAGAAAGTCTTCAATCTTGAAGAGCACTGATGTTGAGGGTGAGTAGTTCAGACTCAGAGTACTATGGACGCATAACCACAGGAGGATCATATGATGCAGCATTGCCCTCTAGAGGACAGACAGCAAAAATGCATTTCTTTGACCATTTAACTTTATTTCTATCACTGGACAAAGGTTGCCCTTAACCATGCCATGCTGCAAGTTTATTTACATGCTGACACCCCCCAGTTCCTAAAGTCTTTTGAGCCATCACTGCTTTTCTACATTCACTCATACATCTTCCTGAGACAAATCCTTACTAATAGCCACTTCTGATGTATATTGCTTGTACCTTTTGCCACAATGAGCATGCCCCCACTCTGGAGAAGATCTCCTGAGAAGTTTCCCTGGATGCCATCTGCTTTGGCCTGTAAACAGTGGATATAAAAGGTAATCAGACATCAGTGTGTCACTCTGGGTCTCACCAAATTTACTTGTTCCTCTGACCACAGAACACATAAGCCACGAAGAAATCTACCTTTGCAGCTACATCTCGTACTTTCTTCGTCAAAGCAGCAGGAACCACACTAATGGCCGTGTACCTGTGTACAAAAAATAGTTTTCTAATCAGAAATTGTGGGCTTTTTGCGTTGAAATTTTTTTTAAATAGTCTATTCATTACTAAAATTACTGCAATATTTTTGTTGCAAGTGTAATTTATTACTAAACTAGTCTCTGTAGCTGTATTGTTTATAATATAAATTAAGACCAAACATCTCTGACAAAAGAAAGCATCTAATATAAGGGTCACAGCAAACTGTCATTCATATGAAACAAACTTTGATTTATTGAACTCACCTTTTGAAACCCAAATCCTTGTAGCTTTTCTTTTGTTCGTCAATGTAAATAGCTAAAAGACAAGATGATTGATGATTATTTACAATCGAACAAGACAACTGGCTATTGAAAGAGATGTCCTTGATGAGATTGTCTGAATCCTTGTGACACATTCAGTCTTTATGTTACATAAGATTGGTTGTGAAAGGGTGACTAAACAGCTACAACAGCATGCAGAAGTTTGGGCACCCCTGGTCAAACTTCTGTCACTATAATTAGTTAGTGAAAAAAAGTAAGCCGATCTCCAAAAGGTACAAAACTAGAGAGGAAATATTCTTTCTGTGAAGTTGTGCAACACAAATATGAAAAATGCCCCTGTGTTAGATGAGGAGGTACTGCTTACATCCTTTGAAAAACCCTCCTTCCTTGAACTCCTTCATCCCAAATTCTTCTGGGCCGATGCCTACCAGAGCCACACCACTGGCTCTCAGGTCTGGCTCTAGTTTGCTGATCTCTGACGCAATCCACCGACACACCTGACAGCCAAACCGGCGCAGGAAGAACAAGACCACGGGCTGGTCCTGCCACAGAGACTGGAGCTCTACACTCTGAAATACACAGATGTGATAAAAATTAAAACAATCAATAAACCACAAAACAGGAGAAACACAGGCTACATTCTGGATATGGTATGGGTAGACTGTAGTTTTATCTGTTATCTGTGATAATACATTACAGTCTCAAACTGTGAAATTTCATGATTCATATTCACATGTATTCCCCTCAGATCACCATTATGTCACCCTAGAGGCCTCATTTGACAGCATTTATATCATTGCTGTGAGATAATGGCAGGATAACGACAGGTCTCAGCAGACAAAAGAGACCCAAGAGCGGAACAAGGTAATCAGAGAATAAGACTTTTTGTTAAACAAAAGCCCATTTAACGTTAACCCCGAACCAATCTAACGAATTGAGGTGACACAGAAGAGGGAAACTCAAATCCATACAGTCTGAACAGTCGCCAGGTTTCGGAGCTTACCTCTCCAGTTTCGCTCTTCACCAAGTTCTTTCCAACTTTTCCGAGGTCGACGTTCGCCATTTCTTACATACACTATAAACTGGCTAAAAAAATCACACGAAATGAACAGTTTTTATGGCGTACAAACACTATAGTAAAATGTTTAAGTAACGCCCGCACAGGAGTTGCAAAACAACTGCATCCTGATACGCCCCCTAAACCCTGAAGTCCAATCAGATTCTTTCTATGCTGACTAATTAGCCAATTAGAGCGCACAGCGTATAGACCAAAGGCGGGGCTTCGCACGTGCTAGTGTCTACTACAATAAACCCAGTAAATACAGTTTTTATTTAATTACAGAAGCTATTTTCTTGCGTTTTCTATTCTCTTACATCTTCTAGTCTATTACCAGTGAAACATATTTTAACAAATTTTCCACGAACTACAACAAAATAGGGAAAGACTATTTACACATATTCAGTTTTTCATAACCTATTGCATAAGGTGTGTTATAGATAAGCTCAAAGGTGATGAGATTTATGGCATGTCTTGTTTTGCTCTCTTCCACCTTCTTATTGTCATTAGTTTTGTTCAGTCTTTCTGTTTTCCATTAACCCGTGAGACAAAGGCATATCTGTTCTGCTTTAGCCTTTTTGGCAAACAGTGTTTCAACCTGTAGTTTTCTAAACCAGTGTACTGCACTGCAGTGACTTAAAATGATGATGTACTTTTAATTTCAATTTAAGATGATGATGTACAATTAATTTTAACTGAGGACACTTCACAATTTTTTTTTCAAAAAGGAATATTATTATTTTTATTGTATTTACATTTATCTAACATGACTTACTAGTTACTCAGAAGTTCAAGACTGTAATTGTAACTTACATAAAAAAAAGTCCATTCCCCAAAAGAGAAACCAGCTGATGAAGTGGTATGGTCACAAGAATATTATACTTGTAGTTCAGTGACAATGAATACAAAACACATTGTAAGTGCCTCAGAGGTATCTTACATCCCTGCTGTACCAAGTGGGACAACCTAGGGGCCATATCTAATTACAGGTTAATTACACGAGTAGCCTGCTGTCCAATGTGACTCTAAAATCACTTAGGTATTTCTATAGGGACTGGTAGGCTACATCCTGATGAAATAAAACGTGACACCAAGAATTTTCTAATGGGATAGAAAACTACTATCAACTTAAACAAAGTCCCCTATAATAAATGTGCACGTGTCCTTTAATTATTGCATACATATATATCTCTACATATGTATTAACTGCAGATATTTTTTCAGTGTACAGTTAAATGTTTTACTCAATGTAAACTCAGTCTTGCCCCTTCCACAGTTTGCAAAATCACCTATGTGCAGTAATGTGTAGATACACTGAAAAGAATGGGGTATGCATTTACAATTATGTTAATAAAACTTGAGCAAAAACGTAGAAATTTTGATCAAAACAACAAAGAAAAGAAAAATCAAGTATTATGGCCTGCAGCCTCACAGCAATCTGCAATAACATTATAAACAACTACCATCATTATAGGTGAGCTAGTTCTTGATATTGTGCACTTTGGCTCACTATAAGGGCTTAAAAACATTTGCTAAAACTGAACCATCATAAGTCAAATATGTTTCACTTGTGTCTCTTCCACTGTGATCTGTCTGCAGTGATAAAAAATCTATGTGACTCTTCCTTTCATACACAGACACTTCTGTCACTCACTGCTAATCAATGACTCAATCATGCACACCTGTTTTCACTTTCACTGATTAAGCAAAGGATCTGCGTAGCATCAAAGTTGGATATTATGTATTTATTGCATCTTGTTTTTAACTTGGTGTTTGAATGTGTTTCATTATTCTTGCATGGCCAGCATATTTTGTGAAATTTTAAAACTTTGATATGGGCTTTTTAAGTGACCATTTCTTCATTTCTGCAATGAAAGGCATGTTTGCATACTGTAATAGAATAAGGGCACATAATTGAAACAGCAGTAGTAGATAATGAGAGACAGGTGTTAGCCAACAGTAATTAGAAGTGATAAACACATGCATAATTTATTTCCATATCTAATCTATGGCATTGTCTATCTTCCGTAAATTGAAGGGCAACTCAAAACTGAAGTCATATTCCAATAATGTGCACACAGTTTGACAAAGCTGGATCTGGTTCTGAAATAGTCAAACCCAAGACACCATTTCAATTAATATTTTCAATGTTTTTGTCCTTAATGTACACATACATATTTACCCCCAAGACACAGTATTACTGTTAGGAATCTCTGAAAACATAAAGATTTATATTGCAATTGAATGTTGTAGTGACACGTAAATATATGAATGCATGAATGTGAATGAATAGCGTGAGTTTGTTAAGACTGATCCACCTTGATTAAGGAGGTTAAAGTTATAACCAATAAGGACCCTCTCGAAATAGGTTTGTTAAATGTTACGTGTCTTTTAAGTTATGCAAAAGTTATATCTTACAAGTAGAGCAACTGAGTGCTTCCAGCAGTAGCATCTAATCATGTCTCAGCGTTAATACACAGTCAGACTATTAGCTGATTTTCATCTTAACGCAATTCTGACCTCAAGTAGTCTACATTGTGTATATAGCCCATTTGAAAATAGGATATCTCGGTGGACGGGCAGCTGTGTCTCCTTCAGCGGGGACTGTCCGCGGTGCTGATGTTGCAGGGAGGGGCGTGACGTCACGGGAGAGACCGGGAGGAAGATGCAAAGGGGGGCGAGGAGAAGAGGGGGAAGGAAAAGGGACGGAGGAGAGAGAGCAGGGGGATGACTGCATGAAAAGGAAAAACAAAACAAAAATTATGACTCCTGCACTTCATCTTACATTTTTTTTACAAATCATAATGTTTGGCGTGTTTACCAACACAGTATAGATCTTTGCCGCAATAAATGACGAGCCTTCCCGATAAGGTAATTATCATCTTTCAATTTGCACGCCTGCTTCATCTTCTAACACAGTAAAGTCGATCGTGTGACCACTATCTGTAGAAACAAATGTCAAATCTAAGAAAATATCGAGGATTATTGGCCAAAAAAAACTGAAAACAAGCAATCGATTGGGTACGTGGCCACATAAAATATATGTATTTGACGAACATTTACTTTAAATTTAATCGATGATGATGCATTATCCTTGTAAATGTCTTGAATGCCGTCATTACAATCCCCAACAGCTCCATTGTGTCCGATTTGAGGTTCCTCCATGAAAAATTAAAATGGAAACAGGCTTCATGAGAGCGGTGCCGCATACTACACTGCTGTAGTCAGCCACGCCGAGCACATGGGCTTTGCGCACAACACTAACATTGGTTGCAGTGCGTCGTGCCCATCACTGCTGTCTGCTGATGACTGCAGTGTCCTCTTGTTAGCACTACATTACCAATAGCAGCTCCAAGTTACTCACGTGACTTATATGCTACATTGCTATAATCTTGACTGACCTCTAATGAGAAAAACTCAACCTAAAGCATGTTTTAACTTGCTAAATGTTATTAACCTTTTTATTTGCTTCAGTGTGAGCTGGCGTGAGAGATGTCATCTCCTGGCATGGGTACCCCCAGTGATCCCCTTTTGGCCAGTCCAGGAGGGAGATTATCCACAGCTCCGGATGGTCTTTGGAGGAGCTCACTGCCCAAAACTGCCAGCTTCCCAACGTCAACCACTCGGCACCTCAGTCACCGAGCCAACAACTTCCAAAGACAGCCAAAGCGTAGGAAGCTAATAAGACCTTCACCACCTCCGCCACCCAACACACCCTGTCCCCTCGACCAGCTGGACCTGAGTGAGCTTCCCCCGAGACGTACCTTCCAAGAGCTGCTCTTCAATGGCTGCATCCTTTTTGGTATTGAATTCAGTTATGCCATGGAAACAGCTTATGTGACCCCTGTGCTTCTGCAGATGGGCTTGCCTGATCAATTCTACAGTTTGGTGTGGTTTATTAGTCCCATACTGGGTAAGTGAACAGCAGGCGAGATGACAACCTGGGGTGCAGGGATTTATTATATGATCATGTGATCATTGATTCAATAATCTTGTGTAGTACTAGCTTTTTTTGTCTCTAACTCTCCCCGTCTATCTTTGGCTTTAAGGATTCCTTGTTCAGCCTCTCATCGGGGCATGGAGTGACCGTTGTACATCCCGGTTTGGCCGAAGGAGACCTTTTATTTTAGCATTGGCTATAGGTAGGAAAAGTACTCCAGTAGTTCAGTATTATATGGTGCTACTTTTGTAAAGTTAGAAAAGACAAATAGATGGTCAAAAATAATGCAACAGAGGTGGAGTTATCAAGACTTTGAGTCTTAAATATATAAAAGTTTTTATGCTCCAATACACCTCTTACATGAGACCTTTATTACCAGGTAAATGCTGATGTCTCTCAAACTCTACAGAGCCACATAAAACATTTTGAAACTGTTGTGACTGGCTTGGCAATTCTCTTCATGAATTTTAAGCATGCGTTCTTTTACTTCTCTCTCATAGGGGCTTTGGTTGGTCTAACCCTGGTGCTGAATGGGCGGGATATTGGAGGTGCACTGGCTGACACAGCGTCCAATCACAAGTGGGGGATTGTCCTAACGGTGTGTGGCGTGGTCTTAATGGACTTCAGTGCCGATTCAGCTGACAACCCGAGCCATGCCTACATGATGGATGTGTGCTGCCCAGAAGACCAGGATCGAGGATTAAACATCCATGCCCTACTGGCAGGTAAGAAAACACTAATTGTGAGTTTATCGCAATATGGTAATGGCATAGGAGAGGACTTTTATTCTTCCAAGATAGTTTTGAGAAAAGAGATCTAAAACAGAGCTGAAGACATTACCAATCATTGAAAGAGGTAACTTTCTGTTTGCTTCTCTGAATTATACTCTGCAGGACTTGGAGGTGGATTTGGCTACATTGTGGGCGGCATCAACTGGGACCAGACACAATTTGGAAGGTCAATGGGAGGTCAGCTGCGGGTTATATACATGTTCACAAGTGTCACTTTGGCTGTTGCCACAGTAATGACACTGATAAGTATCCCTGAGCGTCCTCTTCCGAAGAGCCAGACAAGTAAAAACTCGAGCAAAAATCATCTAAAAAGCCCCAGCCTCCCTCTTCCTCCCTCCCCTCCTGTTCCTTCAGGATCAGGTTTTGGACTGGATGAGGAGGATGAGGATGGTCTTTACAGCTATAATTTCTCTACAAAGTCTCATCCATGCAACTCTGACCCTCTTGCCCATTCTTGTAGTGCCAATGCACGTCTCTGTGCTGGTCTCACTAGCCCCATATCACCCCTGAGCCCCCTAACACCAAAATATGGCAGCTTTATTAGTAGGGACAGCTCGCTTACTGGCATCAATGAGTTTGCTTCCTCATTGGGAACTTCATATATCGACAGTGTACTCATAAACTGCTACACAGGTCAGCAGACACCACAGGCTTCGGCCTCCAACTCCACCACTGTACCCCTGCCTCCAGGGGACTCCCCTCCTCCCGACGAGACCACACAGGGGGCAGGGAGTCATCATGCAGGACAGACCCAAGCTGATGTGGTGTCTCATCCAGCTGCAGAAACTCAGGATGCAATAGTGCAACAGAATGAGGGAGATGCACAATCTCATGGAGCATCTCAGGTCACAGCTGGGGCTCAGGCTGGTGCAGGGTCACATCGGGGCTCTTCTGCTGGTATCCTGAAGCGACCCCAGAGTCTTGCACTAATGGAGGAGCCCATGGCCACTCAGATTGTTGGGCTAGAGAATGGACGCAGAAGAACAGTGACCTTCAGCCAGCAGGTCAGACACACTATTTTTGAATATAACAAGAGCTGTTTAGCCAGAAGCCTCAACAACATATATAAACACATTATTTGTTTATTTCTCTGATGAAGGTTGCAAATATTTTGCTGAATGGGGTGCGCTATGAGAGTGATCTGAGTGAGAATGTGGAGACAGGAGATTCCCAGATGTCAATGAAGCTGCTGTGTATAGCCATCTACCGGATGCCTCCCTCCCTGCGGAGTTTATGCACTAATCATTTTTTGGGTGAGAATAATCACTAATCAAAGGCAGAATGACTAGGATTTGTCAGCTGCAGTTCTTAAAAACACAACATTCAAATAAAATACAACTACTGCTACTCTTGGATGTGTGCTTGTAATACACTTGGTTGGTACTTTTTTAAAGAGTCCCACTTTCATATCCTGCACCCTGTGATCGGCTGGGGGGTTAACACACCCTACCCAAGTCTGATGTCCACAGTAACTGTCCGGAACACATCAAAAATAAGAAAATAACACTAAAGAGGGAGAACCTATGCACACTTTATGGTGAGTCATGCGTCTTGATCGAGAGACATTGTTTTTGTATCTGTTGGCAAATCCCAGTCACTCTGCCTTTAATTCAGTATCTGGTATTTTATGTGATTTGGCGTTTCCAGAATCAGAAACATTATCTTTATTTATTTTGAACAAGTAAAACAGTAGTTAGAAAGAAAAAAAGATAATAACTCAATTAATAAAAAAATTAAAAAATTAAAAAAAAATAAAAGGGACAATTGGTTGTATCAGCCATGATCCAGTTTTACATGTCCAAAAACGGTTTAGGAAAAAGTATAAACTTCTATAATCCCATCCCTTACACTCTATTTAATTATTGGCAATATTATAATCTCCCTTGTGCACCGAATAATACTTACCAATACTATATTATTTAAATATCAACATCATGGAAAACTACTGTGTGGTATTAATATGTATAAATAAATAACTAAATACTATCTTGAAGAGTCATTAAAACAAGGCAACTGGACTGTGTTGAAATTGCATTGTTTCAATGACTCTTCAAGATAATCATGACCTGGACGAATGAGAATCTACACAGACAACTAAATACCATAAAAACTACTCAGTACTATTCATATTCTGAAAATGAATGACTACAGGATACTATATATTATATATGTATGAATAGGTAAATACAAACAGTAGAAACAAGTCAACAGTCAAAACACCATCACAACATCACAAAAAAATGAGTTATTTACTATATAATATGCTGTTTTGTATTTAAGTTCAGCTGTTATAAAATATTTGTTTTCCCTAGGCTGGCTGTCCTTTGAAGGCATGCTGCTCTTCTACACTGACTTCATGGGGGAGGTTGTGTTTGAAGGTGACCCAAAAGCACCCCATGACTCTGAGGCTTACCAACGCTACAATGCTGGTGTTAGCATGGGCTGCTGGGGCATGTGCATCTATGCATTCAGTGCTGCTTTCTACTCAGGTAAACTACAACACGTCTTGGATTTTAGTTCAGGATTAAGTCATTTTCTTTCCCTAGAGCACTTTACATTTGTTCATTCTATTTCTCTATTGGTTTCCTCTTTAACTTCCAGCCATATTAGAGAAACTGGAGGAGCGTTTCTCTCTTCGCACTCTATATTTTTTTGCCTACCTGGCATTTGGTTTGGGCACGGGCCTCGCCACACTATCCACCAACCTCTACGTGGTACTCTCTCTCTGTGTCACCTATGGGGTGCTCTTCTCCTCTCTATGCACGCTGCCTTACTCTCTGCTGTGTGAATACTACCAGAGCCCTCAGGTCAGTATCTGGATATATAACCTAATAATTTCCTCTTCCAGGATTAATTAAAGAATAGTACAACATTTTTGGAGATGCATATTCTTACAGAGAATTAAATGAGAAGATTAAGAAGGGTGTCAATTTTTTAATCTGACTCTGAGCAAGAAAGCAAATGGGAGGATTTCCCAAAATGTTGAAATATCCCTTTAATGTTGCAGTAATACTTGGTGCACTGCATTGATTGATTATTACAGTGAGAGTATTCGCTTATGTCCCATAGTTTTGTGGCTCATCAGAGGAAGGGACCAGAAGAGGAATGGGGGTCGACATCTCTCTGCTCAGCTGCCAGTACTTCCTGGCTCAGATCCTTGTCTCTGTGGCGATGGGACCTCTGACCTCACTGGTGGGTGGGGCCCAGGGAGTGATGTACTTTTCAAGCCTGATGTCATTCGTGGGCTGCCTTTACTCCTCTCTCTGCGTGGTGTACCAGCTGCCCCCCCCTGAGGGTGAGCCCCCCGAAAGTGAGACCCAGCCACTATTGGTGCATATTTAGAAAAAAAAAAGAGAGCCTCTTACTTTACTTTACCTCACGCATACACTCGACAACACACACGCTCTTGCGCTGTCGCTTAGTGTCTGGGTGTGTTAACCTTCACAGCACTGATAAGACAAACACACTGCACACCATGCCGCACACTGTACAGCACAACTACATGTATTGTTTCAAACTAATCAGCACTGTTCTTCTCAGAGCTAGACAGACAGACAGACAGACACTGGCCACTGCTCTAACCTGTATACATGACTCCTGTGTTCATACAGTGTGTGTGCCCATGCATTTTTTCCTAACTTTTCAAATGAATTTGTGACCTTTTTGAATGCAGTGTGTGACAAATGGATTTGTGTGTATGAGAGAGAGAGAGACTGAATGACCTCTTTTGGTGTGGATAAGTCAAAGCTGTTCTTTTGTCTGATTCTTTGCTGTAAAATTTTGCATCATCTTTTCTTGCTTGTTGGTGTTTAGAATAGAAATGTTGATAACTACTTACAGGCTAACCACAGCTTTCCCCTCTTTTTCTTCCTTTTATCAGTTGCCTAACGTCTGCATGAGCGCCAATGTTATCTCTCAAACCCTTGTGTTAACGTTTTGTTTGGGTCACACGGCCATAAGGATGTCTACCTGCCTGTTTCTCTGAGTTAGCGTATTTGCTTCACACCTTAGGCAGGATTTTCTTACTAAAAGAATGTGCTGCCAGTGACCATGATACTTCTCTAGTCATTCAAGAGCATTTCTGGCATAACTTAGCGAACATACACTTAATATTCCTTTGAAGCTGAACAATGCTTAATCACAGTCACAGTCTTGAAGGGCTTCACATTGTTCACATTTTTAACAGCAAATAAAAACACCTACCACACAATCCAGTTGTTATAAAACTTACTACTGCGCTATCCCCAGATTTCACAGTTCGGTGCTGGATGACTCTTAATTAGGTCCCAAGTGTGAGTACAATGCCAATTAAGCATTTAATCAGCATAGAACCATGACTAACAGGATGACTAACATACACACACTCATACACAAACTTTCACAAACACAGAGAAATGTGTACTGGTGGCAAATTCTGTGTGGGCCCTCTCTAAGCCATGGACAGCTGTGAGCTGTCACCCTACTCCTGGCCATGCCATTGTAATAATGACAGTGATTCTTGTCATTATCAGGAAGAGGAGAAGTTGAAACTGGGGTGTGAATCAACATTCAGTCGGAAACCGAACAAAACAGAAGAAGAGCAAACAGGGAGAAGACTCATATGAACTGTGGGTAACCCTGAAGGTGGACAACATAAAAAAGACTGTGGGGGTTCACAGACCCAGCAGCAAGTGCTTATTGTCATCATTAGGGCGCATGCTTAAGGTAGTCGGCTTCTGCTCCACCTCGCTCAGCCCATCAACTTCAAGTGATGACCTCACATTTGTTAGCCAAGTTCCTTAAAAAAGAGAATTGAATTTCTTTTCTTCCTACACTGGAAAGCCATCAGCAACATGGTACATATCTCTTTTCCATCTGTTGTGCCAAGGTAAACAGTACATGTTCTCTTATCAGCCTCACCACGGGCACTAAGCCTGACTTCAGGGCTTAAACAAAAGGTTAACTTTGGTGTATAACCTGTTTGAAGCCTAACATTTTGATGGTTTCATGGACTGGCTCACACACTCAATACCCCAACATTATGGTGCCAGTCAATTCCAGCCTGAGCAGAATGTCAATACTTGCCTACTATCAAAGCCTACTGGACTTACTGGATGCACGCCATGCTAATGTTTCTGAGGAAACAGTAACTTTATGGATCATGCTGTTGCAGCTTGCTTGGAAAAAAAAACAACAACTGAGTTTTCGTCTTATATGGTACAACCTATTGCTCAGTGTTAGCAGTGTTAATGTAAAAGCTACTTTGATTCAGGTTGATTCAGTTAAAACTAAAATGATCATTTTGCCATTTTGGACTCCTGTGTCAATTATTGTTTTTACTCACTGTTGACTGACTGCAGCCCATACCAGATGTCACCCCAGTTGACTTAAGCAAAAATGATGTGCAATCTAAAAATACACCACACGGTGGTGCCAGGAGACACTCAACAGCAATCCAATGATTCTGTTCACCCTTTTCCATTACTAAGTGAGTGAGATTATTCCTGTTCCTTCCTGCATCTAAGCCAGCCATTTTCCATGTTAAGAAAAAATGGGTCAAGTGACATCATCTACTTATAAAGCCATGGTTTTAAGAAGCAGTAATGATCAGTGAGCAGGTATCAAACAGACACACAGAGACTACATATTCTTAAGTAAAAAGACAATTTATTTGTTAATCAGAATATACAAAGCAATGGCTGAAGTAACCAAATGTCATTCTGGTTCTGAAAAAGGCAGTCTTGGACACAAAACTGGGCTACCCAGCCATAACATAAAACTCATTGAAAATGTAAGAAAAACAAAGTATAAATGGTACAAACTTGCGTGGAATGCATACAGAACAAATGACCAAAGCTTTAAGATTTAAGAGGGGTTAATTAACATTGCAAAATCCTGCCTCCACAAAACAGGATCAAGTAATCTTACGGAGGCGCAAGACAGAGTCCCTTTATTCATTTGCACCATCTGCTATGTTAACAGGGCAGCCAAGCCAAGGATTAAGTAGCAGCTCAACACAAAAAATTATGCCTCAACTAATATATGCTAACAACTGTCCATTAGCCCCTGCTTAAAACTTATCTTTGGTCCTTTAAGTGATTCTGAGAGGTCAACATGAGCCTTGGAGGGGGTGAGCAGCTGCCTATATGAAGGAATCACCTGGTCAGCACTGACATAATAGAGATTGTGCTTCTAACATATTGATATAAAACCTCAAGAAATGAAAAAAAAAAAAAAAAGATCTCATGGTGTGGCCCTATTTGTACAAGTAAAAAAAAAAAGAAGCTAATTTTAAAGACCAATAAATAACATTTCATAAAAAAGGATGCAGGGCCACTATGTTTCAGGACTCCAGTGCAATGTGAAAACATGGGAGCAAACAAAAGAAATATTTCCCAAAGGTACAGAAAGCACAAGCTCTACAACCATTGTTGACCAGCCTGGTAAGACAGTGCTGCAAACAAGTAGCAGGGCAGAGACCTAAGCCTCCACTTCTGCCTCTTTTGAATCTCCATTTTCCTCCGTCTTTTGCTTTTTTGTCTCCCCCTTTTCCTAATGGTAAAAAAAGGAATAATTTTCATGCATTAGCAAAGACAGTCAACACTTCAAAACACGATTGGTTATGACAGTACATTTTAGCCTAGTGACAACCCACCTCCTCCTCGTCTTCAGCTGCACGCTTCACAGGCTGTGCATCAGTCTCCTCAGCAGGGGGCGCCTCCTCTGCGTTTCCTGTAGGACCAGTTCAACACTTGAGCAAATGCATCCTCTGAGTGTAATTTAGACAGACTTAATGGAAAAATAAATCAACATGGATTAACTCAACTTGTAGAATTGGTAGTTTTACACTTAAGGCAACAAAAAGTAAATACAGAGAGCTCAGATTTAGCAAAGTAAAAAAAACAGTTTTTAACAAAGTCTTTTCCATAAAACAGTAAATACTTCTTTATATGGACTTACCATCTCCATTCTTGTGTTTCTCCTCTGCCGGTTTTTCTACTTTGTCACTGTGATCTGCACCATTCTGAATAATGAGAGAAAAAAGTGTGACTCCACTAGTACATTAAGTCATGAATAGGTTTCTTTTATATATAAAAAAAAAAAATGCAAAAAATTTTATGGAGTTTTTTTTTGCAAAGATAGAAAAAATCTAAACATTGAATCCCAAGCATATTTGAAATAATTCTCCCAGAGTCTTGCATGTAGAGACTCCTCTGGGGACACTTGAAAAAAAAAGACGTGTGGAGCGCTCATTATTCCCTAGAGGATTAGCTACCAAGCTAGACTTGAGACACCGAGGGAAACGTCCACAGACCTGCTAACTAACATCTGTGCCATTTCACAACCCAAACAAAGCGGTGAGTGAAGAGCAGCTGAACACGGGGGGAGGCGGGTGCAGCGACACCTGCATGATGAGGGGTGCTAAGACAAAAGGCCATGAGGCTGGTCTTCGTCTTCAACTCACAGTGCCATTTGCAGGTGCGTCCCCGTTGTCGGTCTTCTCCTCCACTTCTACTTCTTTCTTCTCTTTCAGCTCCTACAAAATAAAAGCATATCGCTTAATCAGTGTGACGTTCAGCAAAGAGTTTATTGTGAAGTGCGACACATTTTTACTCCATCTAATTCTAATTAGAAAAAGCGCAAGAAATATGTTAAGTTTTTATCAGAGAAGATTAACTTCTTGTTAGATTTAGCAATGCTGAACGTTTTTCCCTTGACCCGTAATGTAACGTTAACGTTACTGTGGCTTCCCGCCCACAGCAGCAGCTCCGCTTCACCAGCTGCACCGTTTCTACCGCTTTGTCTGCTCAACAAGACATTTTTAGCTAACCACATCACACACGTTGGAGTTTCCAGACACAATATTTAGCTGTCGACGTTGAAAATTACAAATAAATTACCTTTCACAGTGTATAGTTTTCGACGAGTACCATCACATGATAACAGTCATTTAGGTAATTGACATTTTATCCAATTAACGTTACTCTTTCAACTGACATTAAGTAACGTTACCTTAACATTAAGGGTAACGTTTAACTTGCTGCGACCGGTGACTAAACCAAATCTATTGAACCCAAACTAGCTAGACGAAATATCAACACATATTTTACAACAACTTAAAAAAGTTCCCCAAATCTTTTATCACGACAGTTCAACCAAAAAAAAAAAACTGAATGAAACGCACCTTGGCTGTAACCTCTGCAGTTGCGGTCGTGTCAACAGCTGTGTCGGCCATGGTTAATTTGATGATTTGATGTAGTAAATTATATTCCTATTCAAGGAAGATTTTATGTCTTGGCTCTTTGCCTCGGTGTGTATAGTCCAAAGACGCTGAGAGAGAAATGGAGTCTGCCCGTCTCCGCTTTTCTCTCGAGCTCGTTGAAAATCCACTCTCGTTGGACACGGCGAGTCGATCCCCTACACGATTGGACAATGTCGAACACCGGAGTATTCTATTGGAGGAATGTTTTGTCAATTTTGACTAGACATCCCGCCTATTGTCTATCTCATTGCTGATTGGTCAATTGTTTTAAAGCGCTGCACTGTGACACCAGAGTTCTTTTTTCTACTACCGATCAGTTGTGTTCTACATAGGCTATGTGTGTCTTTACCTCACTTTGAACAATGGACACAGCTAAGCTTGTTAAAGTTACAACAATTCACCAGAGTCTACTGGCGACAGAATATCGTCTAAATACAGATGTACTGTAAAAGTTTCTAAACAAATGCACTCGGGCGGCATCTTTTGTCTTAGCGCTCTTTCTCTGCATAGATGGGGTATCAAATTACATGCAAAAAGGAGTAATGTGACGATGTGAAAACCATGCGGCCACTCCTCCTTTCTATATTTAACACGAAAACGAAATGTGTTCAAGACGGTGCGTATACTTTCACTATTTAACAAAACTGGTATGCTAAATTGAGTCAAACCAGGAACGCTGCAGTTTGAACATGCAACACGCAAATGATTAAGAAAAGTATTATTTGAGTACAAAGCTACATAATCTAAAGACAAAACATATAATGCATAACCTGTGCCGTGCACATACATATTGCAGATTTAAAATACATTTCAATGTTAGATTGGATAACAAATAATTATTAGATATCACTTTAAAGACCCATAAAATGATAAATTAAAATTAAAATCAGAACATTTTATTTTGAAGAAGTAGTCTTGTCACTGGAGATAGGGGAATCAAATTGTGTGTTTCAGGTAATGTTATACAAAGAAAAGGAAAAAAATAATGTCAGATACACTGGTTGAGACTAGTGGAAGTGATTTGTGAGACTATCAGAGATTAAGGAAAGACAGAAATTGTGTGTGGTGTGTGGCACAGTGAGTGTAAGTGCTTACTGTGCTGTGTGAAAACCTTTGCAGCATGCATGTAATTACAGCTGTCATTAAAGATAGTGCTGTTTTTTTGTATTTTCTCAAAAAACTACATTTTTCTGATGAGGGACTGTGAGAATATATTTCCAGTAAAATATAAATTACCCTATAGAAGTGACCTTTTATGAGATCTAATACATACACATTCAAAAGTTAAAAAATATAGTATGCACTCTATGAATAAGTATCAATGGGTATTTGATGTCAGGAGAAAATGATTTGCCAGACATCTAAAATACGACAACAATATTTGATCTTATTCATATTCCAGTTGCAGCTGACAGATTAACATGATTTAAAGTAATATATCTCCAGATGTTTTCCTTTATTAGTGTTGATAAAAAAATTCTTTGGTCTTGTTGATAGATTGTTGTCTAATGTCCCAAACTGGCTTTTCCCCCTCTCCCTCAGCAGTTGTTTGAGGTGAACTCTCTTCGCTGTCACTGCACTTGCTCATTCAACTGTTAAACCAAAGGAAGTGGCAACATATAACTGTGTGGTGCCTGAACTCTGTAATTAAACCTGCACATGGTCAGTGCTTCACTGTTATTTAAAAAAAATAAGGAAAAATCTTTTTTCTAATTACAGACAATATCTTCAAATTTTGTGCCATTCCACTCCAGCCAATGACTCCTCAAGTAATTGCCACACACAGCTCTAATTTTTTTTTCGTTAAAAAAAAATCCTCGTTCACAAAACATATTTGCATGTGCTCCACATATTTTGACACAGGTTTAATCTGGATCTGAAATATTTCTAGACATTCTTACTGGTGTTCATAGCTGAACTTGCCCAAACACACCCATGAAGGTTATCTTGACTTAAGTATTTCTTCAGCCTCTAATTTTAAGGCCTCCTAGGACCTAATCCCACACCGCCTCAGTTATCTTCTTCATGCCTTGCAAGCATTCAAGCCACTGATTTTGAAGAAGCCTCCAGGCCCTATTTAGTCATTCACCTCACATTCAGCTGAAATATAATTATGAAGACTGTAATTACATGCGGAGATCAAAGGGTTGTGTGTCAGTGCACTATAACTGGTTACTCTGAGATTTATTTTCTGTCTCATAAATGAAGCTTTTTCACTAAAGCTGAGTCTGTTGTTCTGTCATCATATATTGTCTGGTAAATATACCAATATTGTTTTAAAATATTTTGATACTAATGGTTGTTTTTTTCCTTTTTTTCCATCGTTTTCATGAAAGACATAACACAAGTCATCATGAACAATGAACAAAGAACAGTCTCATTGCATTGCAATATTAGTTTCATATTTTGTGGTTAAAAAATAACGACACACAGCAGCAATGAAAGGCATAACTGCACTTGAAGATAAGGGCTCTCTTGACATTGTATAAACTGTCAGCCTCTTATTAGGGAAATGCAGACCATGTGGCGACTGCAGAAGACTGAAGCAGGCATCCACAGTGTAATGGTCTCAGTGTGTGCAGAAACTTCAGAAGATCCATGGGAGGGACAGGGAGACTAAAAAGCAGGCATTACTCATTCTTTTTCTGTAACTGGAAAATGGGAGCAATCAGACAGAGGGGGAGTGTTTGTGAGATCATTTCCTGTCTTTTTTTTTTTTTTTTTTAAATTTGCCTACCTCAACATGTTTCCATGAGGCGCCAATCTGTTACAAAGAAAAAAAATCTATCTATGGGCACCCTGTTCATTGTGCAGGTAAAGAGGGGAATCAAACTTCTGGAGCAAGTTGGGCTGTAAAGGAAAAGTTGAAAAAGAGATGCAATTTATGAAGGGATTTTTATAAACCTCCTATTTGCCAATAACTGGAGTGTTTACCACACTTTCCATAAATATGAACTGGAAAAGTTTTTTTTTTTTTTTTTTTTTTACTGAACCACAGAAAGCAAAACTGTATAAAAGAAAAGCCTCTTTGTGTTCACAATGACACATGTTTAAAGGTAAATTTGGTATTTCGCACCAGCTCCTGTAGCCTAGGAATACATTTCTTTGAATACTGAACTGTTCTCCGCTGTGCGCACAGGTCAGAAGATAAAGGAGACAGGATGGAAAGTTCGGCACCTTAATTTCACCTTAATTTCTTGAGGACAAAGGACTGACCTGACTTGAGGAATGTCAGTGCTGGGGGTAGAGCAAAGTGGGGCCCATCAAAGAGCAGAGGTCAGGATTAGGCGGGGGAAGGGCTCCGATAATTGGAGGAATTGGTGGGGGCAAACTGAGCTCTTTTGTTTTGAACAGCAGTGTCCCACATGGTCTGGCAGGCATTCTCTGGTTTTTTAGGCGAGTGCTGCAGAGTACAGGGACAACATAAATTTGACTTCTCACTGGGGCTCTACAGTTGAATGCACAGCAAGCAAGAGAGTGTGCTTGGATTATTGATCTATAATTAACACAATTAAGTACAGTCATTATGATGATAATGACGATAATTAAGTCATACACACTGTAGTGCCGCCACGAGACCTCTAGATGCTCATATGTATTTTCAAATAAAAACTGCGGAGTTGTTCCTCAAGTAACAAAAAAAGGTTCATGAATGAAATAACAATGAATTTCTGAGTTTTATTTTGAATTATCCTTCATTTTTTTATTTTGTAGGAAGTACATTATTATTTTTCTTAAAAGAGATTAATTAGACATTTTGATACCAATTTTAAGTGGAAACAATCACAGTGCAGTCCCTTTATCAATACAAAATCAAAAATAACGGAAAATAAACAGAAATAATAAAAACAGCCAGACCACAATAGTAATTAACAAATCAAATATCAAAATGCTGGGTAAATAAAGTGAAACAAAATTGTATATAAGCAGCCATCAATAAAGTTCAAATTTAAATAAAAACTCAAATTTGTTTTTCATATAAGGACCATTACAAAGGAAAAACCCTTAAAAATGTAACCTACTAATTGTAATGTTACTTACTATGTTATTGTTTTTGTAATACAGGTCACTTTTTAAAAAATAAGTCACTGCAGTAATCAACTGAACAATGTAACAGATCAAAAAGACATTGAGTGTAATAGTTGCCATTAAAAACAGAAAAAATCACATTTATTGTGTGTGAACTGCACATATATCTCAGTCATGTATTTACACATGCACAATAAAACAGTGGAAGTAAAACAGGAATCAAGTGAGAAAACAGAAATAACAGGTGAATCTGGTATGAATCTGTGATATGATGAATTGTATCTGAATTCACTGAAACACACATAATGTAAACCAAAGCAGCTCAGAGGCACAGAGCCAAGAGTTCCTGAAATCCTGCTGCTCTGGATGGTGGGGGCTGTTGTGTTTGACATGTCTCCTCACTGTTGTGTGGATTAGTCTGTAGGTGCGTTGAGGATTTGGAAAATGCCAGAGTTTGTGTCTCTACTCTCTGTACACTTTGGATTTAAAGTTGTGTTAACCATTATCTCAAGCTAGTTCAAAATGGGCGTTGGATTTATTTAACGATGTTGTCTACTTCCCTGTTGTGATAACTGCAGGCAGGATATCAAGGTGCAGCCAAAAGTCCAGAGAATGTTTTTTTTAACTTTGTGTTATCATCTCTGCTGTTTTTGGCTATATTTTTGATCCACAGGAGCCAACTGTTATTTGGTGTAAAGGAACTGGATGGAGGATTATTGTCTCTTTATTTAAAAACAGGAATTCTCTCAAATGAAATGTGTGGAGGAAGGCAACCACCCTATGAAGAAAACTTTTCATATTTCAGAGTTTTATTATTAATAAATATGGATAGAATGGATTGTAAAATGAGTGACAGTGAAATGCATCAGTTGTGGTAACGTGGAAATCATACTCAATCAAGGGAATGTTAAACAAAACTAAGATATATATCAAAAATGGCATTTTTCACAGATATCACAACAATATTTTTCTTCTTGAGGCCACAATAGTGGTGTGGTGAACATCTGATATCGTGACAGCCTTATACAGGAATATCACGCTGATTAGAAAGATGAACCACTAAATTCATCTGTAATTCTACTCTAACCTATAAGTGGTGCCCGTAAAATGTGATTTTTTAAAAACTTCAATGTGAATACAAGCAGCTGAAAGCTTGGAAAACCTCAAACTTCACACTGGATCAGATCCTCATGGACTGAAGGAAAAAAACCCAGAATACACTCAGGACATGCCACTGAGACTGAAATTCCCAGCTGGCATTGAACTGCTTGGTGTTGGAAGACAGTGCTGAGGAAAAGGTTACCTGGGGTATTCTACTGAGCTACAGCTAAACCCTAACTTTGAAATGCTGCTAGAGGATGAATAAAGGGATATATGCATGGATGGATAAATGAATTACAGGAGCCTAAACACTTTACATTTTCTCTAAAATGTACTTGTTGGGTTAATTCCCAACAGGCCTGTTTAGGAGCTTATTTATGCAACTCAAAAAAAATGTTACAGAAACATATCTGAATTTAGATTAAATGGATGCTGTCAGAAGTGCAAATGTTTATACTGTACATCAGTGTACAGATGGATTAAAGTTACAAATTCAAGCATGATTTATTATGGTACATTTAAAAAAAACGACTAAAAAGGGACTGTAATGAATAAAAATAACTAAGGATACTGAAATGTTACTTAAAAATCTCCCAGTTCTTTAAAATTTGTTCTTAGTTTTCATAAACCTTAAATTCAAAACTGGACTGTACTTGAAAGAGAAGCAAAAGTTTACCCTCTGCAGTGTTTTAGTTCCACTAACAGCTGTACTACCTTATTTATTTCACCTCTTAGCTCCACCCCTGCAACTGCCTTGCCAGAGAAAAGTGGAAATTTCCAGTAATTCCTACTGCTTTGCAAGAAATGCTCCTCCTCCTTTGGGTTTCCCGCCTTTCACTCTACCTGCTCTTTCTCTCTGAAGACCTCATGGCCCTCTGCTGCTGAGCCTTGTGGTTCCCTGCAGTTTGTACTCTGTTCAATGAGAAAACATGATATTTTTAACATAAACCTTCTTATTTTTCTAGAAAAAATCCCTTGATATATGTATATTGCCACAGAAAAAGGATCCTTGTATTAACATGTTAAAGATTAGGGCCTAATCTTATGTTTTATTTGGATGACAGCCAGACTAGGAATACAAAATAGTATTAAGTCAGAAACTCTTAAGGGTTAAGCCGTGTGTAACTATTACATTAGCTCTTGAATGATGAACAAGGGTTGATTTGGGATCACAGAGCAGATGGTGGATTTGCATTTCTGTTTCTCTGGCTGATCTGATATTCTGGTGTCTGGTTTGTTTCGGTGATACCACATGCTCCGAAGTCTACAACTGTCACATCTAAGAATCAAGAAATGTGACAAGAGCATTAGAGATTATAAAGCAGACCTATGTGTGGCTCAGATATGGACAACAAGATGGTATCTGTTAACATGTTTACAGCCTCAGAGGTCCAGGCTACCTCTACAACACATCTGTGGTTTTATAACTTCCTCTTAATTCAAGTCCTAAATATAACCATGTACACATGAGCAGCCCTGATGCTCGATGGAGGAGCATTTCAGATCAACTACAAACAAAGCCACAAGACAGCTGGAGTGGAGAAGTTTGAGTGTGTTGATGGCATGAGGCACACTGACCTTAGACCCATTGTGAAGCACCAACAAAGAGCCATCTGCACAGCAACCAACGCTGAGATGAGGGACTCGCACACAGGGGGACCGAGGGGGGGAGGGACATGGGACCCTGGAGAGTGTAAAAAAAAAAAAGCAAATCAGTGATTAAGAAACATTTAAATGGGACTTGATCAGCTGGATTGTGACTGAAACATCAAAGCAGCAACTGTCTTAGAGGTTTGTACACAAAGAAAACAAGAAGCTACTCAATATATGAACCCAGAGAGTAGCTGGATCTCTCCACTGCTGGTGAAGTGGAAGACAAGTGCTGCTGGCCTAATCACTCAAGAGCACATTTCCTGCCTCCTGCATGATGAGATGAAGTCAACTGAAGCTGTTCAAGGCTAATATTTAACCCAAAACCTGGACCTCAAACATAGCGAGCATTTCAATTTATTTCTTCTACAGGATTTGTCTCTGCATTTCACTGAACTGTAACAATATCTGTGTTTAGTGGGTTGTGGTTTTGATCAGGTTTTTACAGTGCAACCTACATTTGGTTTTTAGTTTTACATTGTGCATGTCAAAATGGTAAAAACAAAGACAAAATGGTGTCAGGGACATCTGTAAAAATCACAAATGTTTCACAGGTAGGACATGAGAGTAAGAATTGCTTAGCAACAGCAGTAAAAAAAAAAAAAAAAAAATTCTTGCAGCCTGTGTGGTAACGGAGAAACTGATCCTGCTGCCACCCAGTGGTGGACAGCCAGTACATGCTACGAATGAACTGGCACTGAAAATGATCAAAGGCTCACCTCCCTAAGGCATGTATGTGCAGTAAAATGAGATAGTCGCAATTCAAGCAAGGTGTAAAACCCTATCACTAAAGAGGGAAGTTAAAAAAAAAAAGTGATATCCTCTTTTCTTGTTCAACACTGTTCGAAAAATATGTTCAGTCATTCGATTGGCTGGAAAATGCACTAGCTCTCATGGCGGGTGGTTGCTTAGCAACACTCATGGGAGGGTGGGATGTGGGTGGGAGGGTGCGAGTGTTTGTTGGGGGAGGTGGGGCGTTCGTCAAGGGGATGGAGCATTGTGGGTGAAGGCAGACCGACTGGGGAAATACCTGGCACCATTCCCAAATAAACAAACGAGAGAGAGAGAGGGGGACAGAGCGGGAGACAGAGGACAAGAGTATTTCCAAGACAACAGACTTGAGTTCAGATAACAAGACATTTTATAAGTTCTAATAAGTCTACAGTTTGTGCTCGAAGCAGAACAAGACCAGGGACAGGAAGTAGACAGTGTTTTACTAAAACTCTGCCTGTAGTGAGGTGAAAGTTCATCTGAACTTTATGATACACAATAAACTGCCAGTTGCTGAAGACAATAGTGGTTTCTAAAGTTAGTTTTTGAAGAGATGAGGTGAAATACTTAGATACATAAATAAGTTATTAATCCCAAAGGATCATATATCATATTTAATATTGCTATTATATTCATATAATAACAGCGCTTTATACTTAACTTCTCTATTTTTTAATCACTTTTATTCATAATATATATTCTATTTTTGCATTTAAGTATTTTTTACTTGGTAAAATGTAATAGATGTTTAGGCGGAGGCCTTAAAAATTCCAGTAGGTCTTCTTCTTATCTTCACTGTACATTATTGTTATCACTGTTATTTTATTTTAGATTTTTAATTGTTCATTAAACTAAAGGAAACTATAACTAAACTAGCTTGTTCAACATACAAAATGCCACAAAACACTACAATTGCAATTAACAATACAACAGTATGGATAGAAGAACTAATTTAAGAATGATACCCAAGAATAGAAGACTAAAGCACAGCAGTGAAGTGAGTCAAGCCACCACAACTTGTCGGCTACAGGGATGTGGAACTGAGAGAAACACTGACTGGCATAACAGGACATGAACTGTTGCAGTTGACAGTTTGACAAAGAACAAATGACATAGGCTGCATCCGTCTCAGGAAAAATGTGGTCAAACACTACCTGTGCTTACCTGTTTTTGTTTTTGTTTGTACGGTTGGGTGTGTGTATGTTTGGATTACCAACCTTTTTCTTAATTAGGATGAGTTGAACTAAGTACAACATCTCAACCACCTGGGGTGTATACAAAAAAAAGAGAAGAAAAGGAGGATTAAATTCACAAGAGATTATGAGGTGCAAAGCCAAAGGTGTGGTTGAGAATGAGTAAACTGTTGAGCTAAAGGAGGAGAAAAGGTGGAAAATGTGCTTATATGGAGAGAAGGGGTGCTGCCTGCAGAAGGAGGTGGGCCTTGGAAATGGCTGATGCAGGCGGTCTCTACAGGCAATGAGGACTCTTTGTCAGGAGTAGGAAATGAGGTTTCTGTTGTGATTAAAGGGAAGGTTTCTATGGCAATGCAGAGAGCCGTGTGCACAGAGAATTTGTTGGGGGGGGGGGCTAAGTGAGAGTAGAATTTCAAAGAAAGCAGCCTCCTCCATCTCTTCTCCCAACAACGCCGCCACCCCTCTGCTTTTTCCACAGCGCCCTTTTATCTCTGATAATCTGTTTTCATAGCGACTCAGTTGAGACTGCAAGGGGGATTATCTTGAGCAAACCAAGTCATTGATCGATTGGTCACAAATGTTTACAGAGTAGCAGTTTTACTTCCCCAAATTGCAGCTGTCAAAAACCTGAGTGGAGAAAAAACGTTTAACAGAACAGCTAATTAAAACCACTCAATCCAGTAAATTAACATAATGACCTGAATGTGTCTGTTTCTTGTTCAGACAGGTATACTTCTGTCAAACAGGCCTCTTTCTTTGGACAACCGATGATAAAAATAAGTATGATGGCATCGGTGTTAGCTTTAAAACCCAAATATAGTAACAAGCTTTTGTTGATTGTTTTCCTGAGCTGTTACACAGAATATGTCTCTTAAAATAACCTCGACATTCTCTTTTATATACAGGAAGTTGCTCTCTGCGGCAGTCACTGCCATCTTTGCCCTAACACAGGCTCGCTCCAGGATGTTTGGATAAGATGACATTTGAAACTGCTGAGGATTAGAGTAAAGGTTTTTTTTTTTTTTTTTTTTTTTTTTTTTATAATAGAACATTACTATTAAAAATTAATTTTTAATGTAAAAAAAATTAAAAAAG
>JAPZDV010000012.1:11272497-11307809 GCA_029814665.1 Acanthurus lineatus | reverse complement strand
TAAATTTACACACACACACACACACACACACACACACACAGAGACACATATCTCCAGGTTTAAATTAAACCTAACATAGATAAAAATTAGATTTAAACTAATATAACTTAGCAGAAAAGTCTTTCCAAGGCGATTACACACACAAACAGGTATTTAGCTACTTAGCGTTAAACAAAATAAGTAGCTATGAATTGCGAGAAATGTTATTGAAGACTTGATATATTTAGCGTTAGCTGGATACATGACACTCAGGTAATATTTAGAAGGAGTCAAAAAATTGACTGCTTTTCAAGACAAATGAGAATTTACCTCAACAACTTATCCTACAAGTGTAAAAAGTAAAATCCCTGGACACACGGCGGTCAGAGTTGTTAGCAACCGTTGCTATGGGGCTGGATTGACAGTCCCCGAGTTTTGTCTCTCAGGCAGAGGTCTCGCCTTTGGTGACGTGGTGGGGGCTGCATACTTTCATGTTGAAGGTGGTGTTTTATACAGTCAATGGTGGTCACACGCGCACATACTGAGAAGTGGAGCTGACTGATGGGATTTAGGTGGAGGAAACCTCAGGGCGCACGGCTACTTTGCCTGGATGTTAATGAGAGCAGTGGAGACAAGGTAACGTGGACAACATGTCCATAAGCATTCAGGCAGTCAGTTTGTGCGGTTTTTTGTGCAGGAAATGTACTAGTTAAACTACTCCACGATTTAGGCCTCTGTAACTACAAACACCCTCACCTTGACTGACCAAAATATTCAAACTGCTGTTAACAGTTGGAAAATTAGTGACAGTAATAGAAAAATATGCTGTAGGCCTGTGAGAGAGATAGCCCGTTTTCTTATATAAAAAATGCATTTACTCTTTAAACTTAAGTATGTTCACTAACAATACTTATTTTAAATCCAAAACATTTCGTTATTTATTTATTTAAAAAGTACAAGTAGTAGTCCCTTACTGAGTACAAACACGAAAAAAATGCAAATAAGAAAACGAAAACAAAGAAACACTTACATTCTTCTTTAATCTTCCTTTAATTACAAGTATAAATGTAAGATTTAACAGAAAATAACTATAAATTATCTACAAAAATCAGCATATATTTTTTTATAATGTAAACATACAAACATTACACTTAAGTTGCAAAATGCACTATTTCTTTTACTTTTTATGTGAACTTTTCTTTTTTTGTGATTATTAATTTACATTACATTGTAGGTTTACTTATTAGAACTATAGCAGATGTAAAGTATATTTATGCTGTCATCCCAAACTAGATAATTCACAAACCTTTATTTTTTATACACAAAGCAAACAATGTAAATTTTACATGATATGTAACTCCCACAGTCTCTTTCTCTGACTTTTTATTTATAAAACTTAGTTTAGTAGTTTAGTTTAGTTTATTGCTCTGACTCCGTCTGTGTCTCCGTCTGTGTCTCCATCTGTGTCTCTTTCTGTGTCTGTGTCTGTGTCTGTGCCTGTGGTTCCTCCTGAGCTGGTGTTGGTGGGACACCCTCTAGGAAGGTACAGAAGTGGTCTGCTTTATTGAGCTCAGCTTCTCTTAACAAGAAGTAGCATTTTGGGAAGTAGTAGGCTGCCAGTAGTCCGAAGTTGCTTGCCAGGGTAAAAGAAACATGCAAAATAGAGCGGCCCTTAGTATCCAAACCTATGTACACTGGAATAAAGGTCACCCAAAATACACAGTAGATCAGAGATGCAAAGGTGATATCCCTCGCGAGGTTATACTGGTGAAGAGGCTTTGCTGCCATGAAAGTGCACATGAATGATAAAAGGGCCATTGCACCGTTGAAACCTTGCATCAAGCCAAAGCCAGTCATTGGTTCTACAGGACATGACAGGAATTTTCTCACAAAGTTTATTTTCATATTTTTCAAATACTCAGATAGTGAGGACACTTCCTTCAGAAACCAGCCACAGATTCCAGCCTGCACAGCACAGCAGATCAGCAAAAACAGCCAGCTTCCAGGACCTCTTAGAAAGTGCAGGTGTGAGGCGGCCATTTTTGGGAACTCTGACATGTACAATATCTGTTTGAAAAGAGGGGTTTGCAGTTTGATTATAATTTGCACTCCTCTTCTACAATACTGTTATGCAATTTACCAGTCATTCCTCACCTGTAGTGAAATGGAGGTGATAACAGAGAGGACCACTGTTTGGAAAATGGAGATGAGGGGCAGCTGAAGACGACACACCACGTCCGTTGGTTGCCCCAGGAAGAGCATCAGACTGAGGCAGGCTCCCATCAGACTTAGTAGAGCCACAAAACTCAGGACTCCCCCTGAGGCCTTCACCAATGGGGTCTCCCTGTGTTTCAGGAACAGAACACCGACTGACCCCTGGCATGCCAGTAGCAGTAACCCAGCCATTATTAATGCCAGAGTTTCAGGCGTGTCCCAGGACAAAACGTCAAAGATGGGGTCAGTGCAGTTAGAGCTGCGGTCTGTAGACCACTTACGAGCTGGGCAGTCAGTGCACTTAATGTCCTCTAAGAGAAAGCACAACAGGAGTTTGGTTTATTAAGCACATGGGTTAATCGGATTGCCATCAAAGGGATAGTCCGACATTTTTGGGAAATGCACTGATTTGCTATCTTGTAGAAAACAAGTTTAGAGGATCAAAACCACTTGACTTGTGAGTTGCTGAGTTTTAGGGGTGCCTTCAAGTCGATTTTGCAGCTCTCTGACAACACCAGGCTAGCTGTTTTCCCATAATGGTCTGTATGCTAAGCTATGTGTACTTGAGTTTTACCTTAAATTAGTATCAAATCCCTAATTTATCTCTTGAAAAGAAAGCAAATAAGCAGATTCCCCAGAATGTTGCACAGTGCCTTGCATGTGAGAGATGTTTAGGCAACCCTTATTACCTGTGTTTTTCCGGTAAGTGCCTGCCTTACAATCGATGCAGTCATAACAGCATGAATGGAAGCCTTTTACCCTGCGGACCTGGCCTTCCTCACATTTTGCTGAACAAGTGGACTCAGGAGCCTGCACAAGTTGTTAAGTTTGTTATGGGGAAAAAAATCAACATTTTAGGAACTCAAAGTTAGGCAAAGCTTATTTTTACACTAATTTTTAAACTAATGTGTTTTAAATTTTATTTCTGTATTCCAATAAATTGCTATAATTACCTTTGAGTCAGGAGTGTGCCATTTGAAGAGGGATATGTTGATTTCCAGTACTTTATAAAAGTCTCCTACTTCCATGAAGTCGACATCTGAGCCATTCCAGACCCACTGTACCACATTGTATCCCAGATTCGGGTTGCCATCTTTGTCATATACTAAACGTGTGCCATTTATATCTACAGACGTGTTTCGCAGAGTCTCCAAAAGCTGCAAAAGAAGATTTTATTCATTTTTTTAAATTTCAACACTGTTAAAAAATAGTGTTAATTTCAAATTGTCTGCAGTGCTCTATATGGTAAAAAAGAAAAATCACCCTCCAGGGATAGATTTTGGTTTCAGGCAGCGGTGCACAGGCAGTTGAATCGCATCCCAGTAGGTTGTGTAGTGCCTGTGCCACACTGTAGATGGCAGCATACACACTAAAAGCTCCGCGCTGCACTGCAGGATCTGTCACCAAGGTAATATTTTCAAGTGACAAGCTCCAACACTGTGGGCAGGGATCATAAGGATTGCTCTGCTCTGGTATTTTAGGGGATGTGTTCTTTCTCTCTTCATCCAGTTTTTGAAAGAGCTTCTTAGTGTAGGCCTCAAGCAGATTCAGGGTCTGCGTCCTGTCTGTGAATGCTATGATTGTACCAACATTTCTGATATTGGGGAGAGAAGTCAGTCGATTATGGATGGCCCAACTTGTGCTGCCAATCCACACACGTCTCATATTTTTCCTGATAACCTGCAGGAAAGTTTATTAAAAAGAAAAAAAAATGAATAGATGAATAATATAATAATATATAATAATATATATATATATATATATTATAATCTATCCACCAATAACATCCAATACATGTGGGAAAAGTTCTCACTACTCACTTCTTTACTTACCTCCCTAAAAAAGTTCTCAGCTGGCACTGGAAGAGAAAAGACTACCACCACTTCAACCTCGGTTATATTGATATTGTGGATGATGGTTTCGATTGCGGGTTTAGGGTCGGTGTACACTGGAATCAGCCCCTGATAGGCCACACAGACAGATCTTTTCTCTGCTAATTTGGAAAATTCCTGCACACCTCGTTGACCGTACTCCTCTTCACTGCCCACAATCGCCACCCAGTTCCAATTAAACCTCTTCAGCAGAAGTACCATGACCTCCACTTGCCACTTGTCACTGGGCACCGTGCGGAAGAATGACGGGTAGAGAAGCTTGTCACTGAACTTGTCGCTGGTGGCACCGAAGCTAATCTGAAGTAAGAAGATTATTGAAATTGAGTTTGATTTTTCCGGCAATGCTCGATATAATGCAAAGACTTGATAAACATTTACTAAGTTTAAAGCTTGCTTTGTTAGACGGCTCACTTTAAAACAGAACACTCAACTTCTTTTAGGACAGTAGAGGTGAATGTTCAGCTTTACTTCCAAGATGTATTTTCAACATTAGGACTAATCTTTGAGGAAATAACAAATCAACTCAGGAAGCAAATGTGCAGTATGTGGACTAACAACAAGACATATTTGTAACCAAACCTGTGGCATCAGAAAGAATCCCAGGAGTTTTCCAATGACTGACACCATCTCTGAGTTATAGGGACCAATCACGGCTGATACACTGGTCTCATAATTGGTGTAATTGCACTCCACAGATAGTGCTTTGTTGGATTTTGCGGTGAGGAAAGAGATAGTGGGCTTCACAACAACTGCAGATTGCATGCATGTGTCATAAATATCATAACCCAATTTGATGCCAGGGAGCAGATCTTGCTTCGCGTTGATCTCATCCACTGCATATTTCATTACCAGAGCAAGGCCCAGCCCGAACTCATTTACACTGTGGGACCACAGGCAGAATACACACACACACAAAAAAAACAAAATAAGGAGTCTTACTAATCAGGTGAAGCATGAAGAATCTGTGATAATCGGCTAATTATTAGAAGATAATGCTATTTTTCTTTTACCCATACCTGTCACAGCTGATGTTGTCAGGCTCCGTCCTCTGGCTGAGGTTACTGGTGAGCTGGTTAATGGGAAAGAGTCCTCCGAGCA
This sequence comes from Acanthurus lineatus, assembly GCA_029814665.1. Classification (NCBI taxonomy): domain Eukaryota; kingdom Metazoa; phylum Chordata; class Actinopteri; order Acanthuriformes; family Acanthuridae; genus Acanthurus; species Acanthurus lineatus. Next base: position 11,302,626 of record JAPZDV010000012.1, on the reverse strand, counting down.
TGATGTCCCCAGATAAATTAAAGAGATGAGTGGAAATGTTGTCAAACCATTGAGGCATATTTGTGCTGCAGCTCAATCTAAAGGCCCAGCACAAAACAAGCAGCAAGACAGGTGCAGCCATGATGCAGATAAACCAGAGATGGGGATGAGAACAGTGAGCCTGTGTGTTGCTACATTAGGAAATATTGTTGTATGCAAAGTCACTGAAGTGAACTGGTGCAATTGGCCCCTCCTCTCCAATGGCAACCTAAAGTTATAATGACAAGTAACTGCAAATCAAGTGCAGTGGTCCTTGTTATATTAACCTACATTTACATTTGTGGTGTGAATGGTTATGAAATGGCAACAACATTAAATTTTTTAATGAAAATTATTTTTTCTTTTATCAAATAAACCTGTTTTTTGTGCTATTTTTGTGATATTGTGTAACTCATTTGAATTCAGAGAGAAGGCCTGTTAATGGTTGCTTTTGAAGACATCGCATGTAAGAAGGAAAGATTCCCCTTGCACCCTAGTATGTGCGTGTGTGTGTGTAGGTGTGTGTTTTGTGCAGGTAAGTTTCATCTTTCCGGAGCATTTTCCTGACATTTGCTTGTGGTTTTCTCTTTGGTTCTCTTTGGTGTAATCTGTCAGGAGATGAGCCCATAAGCGCACTTAAATCCTTTTTGCCTACTCATCCTGAGTTTTTTTATCACTGCCAAAACCTCACATTCATCACTTTGCAAATGTTAGGTTTTGCAGGTGGAATAAATTGTCATTTGGTTAAAAATTACATTACATTAACCCTATCACCACAATCAGTGTGCTGCTATGAAAATGGCATTGAGTACCTAAATACCACGAAACCCAGGTACCACAAAATGCTCACAGTCACACAAGTGTTCAAACCTTTTTCATTATATTTTATAATTTTTTGTCGTGGTGTTTTACATCACCTCAATGTTGGTTTTGCATGCATATTTGCATGCAAAACCCAACACTGGATGTGTATCATCCTTACAAGCAAATTGACATATTGCCCTCCAAGATATTTGCATTAAAGTCACTAGATACACGCTATTTTTAATAGTCTTTTTGATCTATTATTTAGTCTAAATATTTTTGTTCTTAATAATATTAGTCTCTAATGTTATTATTTAGTAATTGATAATGGGACCATGGACACTTTCACCTCTGTTCACCTGATGTGCAAGTCTTTTGCCTGAGGGAGGAAACTTGAGCACCAAGAGAGAAACAATGTGAATGCAGGCAAATATGGAAACAGGAGATGGAAAACAGTTCAAGTGAAGTTGCAGTGCAAACAGCTAAACCACTATTCTCCTTTGTATCATCTGCAAACAGTTCCTCTCAAAGGTTCCCGTCTGGTAAAATTATAAGAAACAGAAATGAAATGTCCTGTTGCAGAAGTTATCAAAGACAAAATCAGTTTGACTCTTTTTAGTTTGTTTAAATGATAAACCTCTTGTCCAGAAGGGCAGTTTCTCGGGGCACATTGTCTCTGTAAGCCTTTTTTACTTTCCATATATCGAGCAAATATTTCAATGTGCAAACTGAGCTTTTAAATCTCCTTCATAACAAAATCAATTTGTCAGGAAAGTCTTAAGAATTCCAGACTTTTTAAAGAAAAGGCTCAACATGAGACTAAAGAAGTTTATCCAGAGATGGAAAGTAAAATCAGAAACAAAAGAAAAGCGAGTCTAAGCATTATACAACAACAATCACTCAGGTTCCTGAGGATTTCTCCTTCATGTCTGCATACTTGCCTTTGTACAAAAGGTTAGGGTTAGGTTAGGGTAAGGTTAGGTTAGGTTATACCACACAGAATCAGTGGAGGGAGTGGTGTCTGCATATGAACTGATTAATAGGCTAAGCATTTGTTTCAAAAGAGAAAGCCAGAGTGCAAAGCAGTTACCCTGCACACTTTATAATGTTACGTGAATTTACACTTACAGTTTTAGGTTTCATTTATTAATGATTCAAAATATTAGATAATACTTTTTTTATTGTGACCAATAACATCTGACAAATTTAGAGTTGGTATAATGTTTGATAGTCTTAATGGTGAGCAAGCAACACAGTTTCTTCTTTGACTTAAGCAATGAATAATTTTTCATCTGTACAGGGGTTGTACGGGGGTTATTAGCTCTTATGAATTGTATTTTTTCTTATGTGTTTCTTTTTTGAAAAAAAAATCTAAAGAAATCTTCTTTTCTCTAAGCCATTCACATAAAAAACAAATAGGAAAATACAAAGTTGCATTGACGGTTGAATATTTTATGATGTTACATCCCATGGAACAAACTAGCACCTCCGCTTGTAGTTTTGCATTTAATTACACAATTTTCTCTTACCAAAGCTTAAGTGTGCACAGCTGCAGGTTTGTTTTTTTCAAGTGACTAAAACTTTTCTTTACTTCCATTGCTGTTTTTTCATGTATGCTCTTCTTTTGAGCCTGGTTTGAGGATGCATCAGTTACAGGAAGGGTTTGTTCCGGGGCATAAAGGAGGCATTCTGTTGCCTATCTTGTTAGTCATCTTGACGTAAGAAGAGCGATGATGAAACTCAGTGTTTTTTCTTTACTATAGCCTGTCTGATCGTTCCACCTACAGCTCATTCTTCTTACCCATGCTGGTATTCAAGGTTTTTATCCTCCTTATGAATAGTCAGAATCACTTTATTTGCAGGAACATTTAAGATTGCTTACATGTCTGTGACTTGATCTTGTGATTGATTAATGTGGGCTCAGTGTTTCTGCTGTAAGGACAGATTAACATCTTGTTTATGTTTGAGCAGCTTTCTCTCTCAAGCGTGAATTCACCTTTTGCCTTGTTGTGTGTTGTAGCTATGGAGAACTTTCATTGATGATCCTCGCCCGCGTCGCACGCATGCAAACACATTTTCTGTCTTTGTTTCCAGGTATTAAATAATTTCTCAATGGCCTGACGATGCATTTAACTGGCACATGGAAAATCACTATCACTGCTGCACAGGAGCACTTAGGGGTCATAAAATTTCCCCGCCTCTGGGTTTTTCAGAACAGTAAATGAACAGTTATAATATTGTAGTTCAGAGCTGGTGGAGGTCTTGACCAGGATGAAAACTTCTCAAATATCAGATAACAGGCCCATTTAAAAAATACTGCACAAACAATTTTATTTATATTTTTGAGGTGTTTGTTAGATTTTTTTTTTCTAAATTTTGATTTGTGCTCTAATCTAAATGCAAAGAGTATGAATGGAATTTCGTTTTTGTCGGATTAATATGGCATGATTACAACAGCAACTAGAATCTCAACCTCTGCCATCAACTGTTTCACTGTTTCAAAAAAATGCCTGTGAAAACTGCTGACACTATGTGTTGAATGGATATAAAAAAAAGTTTTTGCATGGTTAGAAACCACTGCCATTCTGATTTTCCACATTTTAATTTTACTATTGTTTTCCCACTCCTACTCTGTGCACACAACATCTTTTGCATGTCTGTCTGTTGTAAAAGAACAAATTCTCTGTTGCTCCTCATGAGGTTTCTTCCTTTTTTCCCCATTAAAGGTTTTCTTTGGGTGAATTTTTTTAACAGGGTCTACAGACAGAGGGTTTGGTATTCTGTGCAAATTGTGAAGTGTTTTTAGGCAAATTTAGTTTACTTTTCTCTGTTAAGCTATTTAAAGGGCAACCTCCTGTTTTATTATTGCATTTCTATGACATTTTTCATACTAACTATAGACAGTAAAGAAAAAAACTTAAAAAATCAATTCAGAATATTCAGAAATTGTCCTATTACTCCACACATTCTTCTCCCTTGTCAAAACATGGCGCCTACATTACCTACAGTGCAACTTGACCGCAGACAGTTCGGTCTGTCATCTTGGGTATGTTATGCGAGTAGCTGCTAATGTAGCCTGGAGCATTAAGCCCTTTGTTGAGGAGCAGGCTACAGAAGTATGGTAAACTCATTTCTTTCCAACTCTGCACCCCCAGATTTTTTATGTTCTGTTGTCTTCAGCCTCAACTGACACAGACTCAAGTGACCTCGCTTTAAATAATTTATCTGTCTTTGCTCATCTCCCACTGGAGCCACAAAGGCTTCATTTACCTTTTTTTTCACATATGCAGTAGTACTTCCAAACTGCTGTAAACCTGTTAATAGTTTGCTCTATAAAACATCAAAACTCAATCCACATGTCCACCCCTGTCTCCTTGAGTTCAAGGTAACATTTTCAAATGTCTTGTTTTGCAGCAACTGACTGTCCAAAACCCAAAAATATTCAGATAATTTACTGCAATGTGAGGTCAAGAATAAACAGCAAAGTTCTTGGATAATGACTGAAATGGTTAAAAGAATAATCAACCAAAATGTTGCAGCTCTAAGATAAATAAAATTGATTTTTGCTTGACTTGATATCACATTAAAAAACTAAGAAAGTGTGCTTTTCATATTTCCTTACTCAAAAACTGGGCCACATTAATGCTGGACATTCCGTCTTATAATCTCTGCACAGTTTATGTTCATTTCATGCAGAGAGTCTACCACTTCCTGAGTGTGGACATTTACATAGCTCAGCCACTAGATGTCGGATGTGTGCATTGTATCAGCATTTCATACTGGACTCACACAGTGTGCCTTGCTGGTAAGCCTGTTTGAAATCTGGCACTTTACTTGTGTACAGAATAGGAATATTTCTGTTATGAAGAGCTGGAGGCCTGAGGTGAAAAAAACTCAGAACGAGATGTATTGTGCTGTCGGTGATGGAGTGAAGGAGGAGCTTCCTTCAGCTGTGAGGGCAGCAGGTACATTGTGTGGAGCAGGGCTGTTTGAACAACTGATAACAGAGGGGAGTCAACCTGCGTAATTTCTCAAACGATTTTCCTGGTCCCTATGTTTTGGTTCGCACAGAATCTGAAGAAACATGTTTTGTCGCGTAAGCCTGAATCTGTTTTCCCTGTGTTTGTCTGTAAATTTCCGTCAGTTAGCCTTTTGACCTGCAAAGGAGGGAACACTGTTGCACAACACCTCTTGGATTGAGAAAACATGCATGTTCTTTACATCAAGGGAACATCAGATTTGCGTCCTGATGTGAAGAAATAGATACTCCTGCACGTTTGGGTGTGTTGTGCCTTTGTTCTTTGTGGTAACGCACTGTGGCTAGCAAACACAACATGCCCCCTCTGTCAGTCCTAAATGCCTGTGACTGCTGCAAAACACAGTCTGAGCTACATTCCCTCACTGAGAGAGACCCAGGAATACCCTCCTCTCTCCCTTGCCTCCTTTTGCCCTTCTTCCCTCCCAAATTCCCCCCTCTCCTTTTGCCTGCAGAATGGCCGGATCAGCCTTGCTCTCTAATCTCCATCGCTGGCCTGAGAAACACTGGGCCCGTTGTTGACATGCTGGCCTCGTACCCCACAGGGGCTGACAAATTATTAGCCAGCCTCACTGTGCAGAGTGAGGACAGCCAGCCAGCGAGTCCGTGCAGCCAGGCAGCAGAATACTAAACTGTGCTGCTGGACATGAGGCCATCTGTCTTGATCAGCTCTGTGGCGATGATGCTGGAGGAAATGTGGGAACGACAAGATCCTGTTGTGCGAGGGTGGAGTTGGCCAGTCACGGTGGAACTAGCGTTGGTGGTGTAACAACATCATGCAGAAAACTTCTGCACATTATCACAACCTGAACTGTTTTTTTTTTACATCACCTTAAAGGGTTAAATAAAGGATTCATCCTCCCCCATTCAGCAGTAAAACTTGTTCTTCTTCGTGTCTTCAGCCTGTGTGTGTGTGTGTGTGTGTGTGTGTGCGCACGCGTGTGTGTTTCACAAGTGTGTTGCAACTTGTGTTTGTACATACATTCACATGTGCAGGCATAAATAAACAATGGAATACATTATTGTGCTTTGTTTTATTGTACTTGCAGTTTGTTGACTCTCTTTTTTTTTGTATTTTCCAAAGCTTGAACCTACCACACTTTAATGTGGAATTGTTTTTTCATTGCTGATTTCAACATTTTACTGAACACAGCAGTGAGAAAGCTACGCTGGGTTTCGAGAAAATGTACCAACAAATTAACCTGATTCTTAGAAGTGTGTTAGCACTGTCCAAGTACTGGAACAATGATGTTTGCACACTGGATTGACTAACGTGCAGGTCAAAGGGAAAGAAACTCTGCCATGTACAGTTCAAATCAGGGACAAGACTGTTTGGCTTTCTCTCTGCCAGTCTGCTCTGCTACTGACACAGCAGTGAATGACTGACTCACAGCAGCCAATGGGCTCGAAGCAGTGGGAGTTTTATGAGCTTGTTGAACAATATGAGCAAAGGAAAGAAAAGTGTTTCACCTTGTGGTTGAAACTTGTTCTTTGTTGTAAAATGAAATTGCAAACAGCTGACTTGCACAGCTGTCACACAAAAATTTGAGTTCTTTTTTTTTAGGTTTCTTGGAAACGTTGCATGATTTATTCAGACTGTGACTGAGGGCAGAGAGTTGAAAGGGGGAGGAGCCAACGAAACAACAGAGGACCTTGAATTTCAGACATCACAAACAGTTGATTTTGTTATCTTTCAGTTTGTGCAAATACACAGTGTTTGGAGATCCAGGTTGTCACAGCTGTGTAAACTTTTGTGACATTATGGACTAATGAGCTGGAGATTAGTACAATTTGTGTTGCAGCTTAATGCCAGAGCTGCAGAGGTGATTGTATGCTGTAACTGTGTATGCTTAACAGCAGAAGTAAGATGTTTTGTGCTCCGTGTTTTATGTTTTGTTTTTTTTTTTTGGGCACATTGCATGTACAACACTGGCGTCATTTGGGAATCTGATAAGGATCATCATTGTGATCATCGCATGTAAACATATTCAGATATGATGACAGAGCATAGAAAAGAGGAAGACATGAATGAATGAGAGACACTGTTGCTTTCAGTTTATTTCCTCTTACTTCTCTGTTTAAACAAACAACACAGTTTGTGAATGGCACCAGTTGGGATGTGTAAAACTGATGCATTTTATCGATGTTGCACTCTCAGAATCTCTGAATTTTAAGTGAGTAAAGCAGCATAACGTCTTTATAACTAACTTTTATATGTCGAGTATGACTCTGTGTGTGTGTGTGTGTGTGTGTGTGTGTGTGTGTACTCCTGCCTGTGTGCTGGTGTCTTGTTACATCCCTAAGCTAACTGATAGGTCTCATCTGTCATCCTCCAGTCTGTGACTCATCAGACGAGTTATCTGTGATCTCTCTCCCGCTGCGTTTTCTTACCTGCTGGAACTGGTGATGTGAGCCACTTTCTGAAGTTAGGATAAAACTAAATCTGTAAAGCAACGCAAAACTGAAATGACGATGTGGTCCAATGCTGTTGCAGAGAGAGATTTTTAGCATGCATCAGATCAAAATGTAACAAGAACCTGCAAAGAATTATCACCTGAATCTGCTTCTCAGCTTTACAGAGCTCAATGGTGACATTCAGCTCATTGTTTAGCCATCTGGTTCACAACATTACCATTGTGGTTCACTCTCACAGCTCTCTTGGTTGTCATGGATTATTTTCTGGTTTAGTTACTTCCTGTTTTATCTTGACAATCCTTCCTCATGATCTTGTTTCTTGTCATGCCTCCTCTTTGTTTTATTTCCTGCCTGTTTTTCTGTGTCACCTGTGTTTGATTAGTTAATTAGTTCCTAGTGTATTTAGTTCAGGGGCTTTTCCTCTTTCAGTTGTGAGTTTATCTACTTCTATTCTTCAGTTCTGCATTTCCTCCTTTCTCTATTTATGGTGCAGTCCCTGTTTGTTTGTCAGTTCAGTTTTGTATTTTTCTGTTTTGTATGCTCCCTTAATTTTTGTTATTTTATTATCAAAGATCAGCTTTTCTTATTAAAGCCGGAGTTTGCCAGTTTTGGTGTTTTGCTCTTGAGTCCCTGTTTGAACCCTTACATCCTAAAAACATGTTACTTGCTGTGCACCAAACAACAAACAGACCAGATAAGAGACTAGCTGGTGAACATGGGGGAGTTGGTAGAGACCAAAAAAAGAGCTAAAATAGAGAAAACATTAAACCTACATCCATCAGATGGCCAGACACATGTTTTAAAAAAGTAAAATAAAATAGCTCAAGATAAGTAGTAAAATAGCTAGAGATAATGTTACTTCCATATGAAATGCAGCATCTAGCCAAATAAAATTTAAAATAATGTAAAGTGCTGCTTCATGTCCATCAAACGAGCGAATATTAATGGTCCAGAGTTCACATGAGGAGCTCCGGGAGAACTGACATCACTGACACAGTGTTTTCAGATGATGGACTCTCTCAAAAGTAGAGGTAGCCCGTTTGTAAGCAGCTGAAAAAACATCCTATTAGTGGGAAGCTGGATCTGAAACAGTAACAAATTGTTGTCGCTGGATTGAAAAATGTAGAAGTTAGAAGAGCAGGGAGCAAGTGAGCGCTGTGGAATTTTACCAGGTCAACCTTATGTAAGAGGCATACAGTCAGACAGACAGAGACAGAGGAGAGAGAGAAAGAGAGAGCAGCTGGAAAGACAGGAGAGGGAGTAACAGAGGTTACACTGCTCGAGTGGAGGAGGGAAAAGCTGTTTATGAGTTGAGAAATGAAAGAGGATGAAAGCTTTGGATGTCTGGTGCCTGGAGCTCTGTCCTGACTGAATGACTCTGCCCCTCTTAAGACCTTTAATTCGGTTTTCTTTTTGTCTTTGTTTAACCTTTTTCACTCTTCGTTTCCGAAAAACGAATGAGTCACACCGAAGCTGTCAGTCATCATATGATTTGGAGGAGCGGAGGAGGAGTGGGAGGAGGAGTGGGATGAGGAGTGGGAGGAGGAGTAGGAGGTGGAGTGGGATGAAGAGTGGGATGAGCAGTGGGAGGAGGAGGAGGAGAAGGAGGAGGAAATGGTGAAGCGGGGGTTGCCTGTTAAAGGAAGCACACCAGCTGGATGACTGTCCTCTCAGCACAGGTTCAAAGCTGTCCCATGCAGCCACATGCCCAGTCATTTCAGGTTACCTGAACCTGTTTTCAGTCTAAGTCCTTTTCATGCTTCATGCCACAAACATAAAGACACACTTTCATACATTTCATTATTGCTATGTGAGTGAGCTAGGGTTTGTGCCCTCTGTTGTTTTTTTCTTTGTGAAGATTAGAGAAAGATTTAGGTCAATTTCTGTTAGTTGAAAGTCAATATTCAACTTCAGCATCTATATTAATGAGTAAAGAATCACTTATATCCCCTTTTCTGTTTTTCAATAGACATAATAGTTTACTTTCATATTAACTGTAGAGGTGAGAGTTTACTTTAACCCCACATTTATCATTTGAGGGCAATAAACAATTTGAATTCAATTTTGAAGTTAGTATTTGATATTCAATAAATGCTTTATACCTCACTATAATGGTTACTGTGTGCATTTTAATAGTTTTTAATAGTTGTATGCAGATATAGAAGCATTAAAATAAAGTGGTTGATAAGTGAGTTTTTCCTGTAGCAAGATAATTTTTGTAGTTAATTTAATATACTGAATTCATTTACATAATTATATGAGGGGCCTCCACTGATGATTGATGATAAAATAGTTGTTGACAGTTACATCAATAAGTACTTCAATCTGTGTATAAGTATATAAAACTGTCATAAAAACCATGTATTAATTTTTTGTTCATTGCCTTTAACGCTAAATAATTAGAAATTAAAGTAAACTGTTGCATGTTTTTCCCAAAACTTAAAAAAAAAAGAAAATCATGTTGGATGTAATGGAAACACAGCATTGTTGTGTAACATCAGTGGAAACACTGTCTGCTGGATTTCTGCTTATTAGCAAGAAAAGCCACAAACCCTGAATATCCTTTAATGAGAGCAGACTTCACATAACTGTTATCACTCCATCGCTAGCCCACATTTTCCAGTGACCACTGATGAGTTGCATATGAAGTCAATACTTCTGCAGTTTCCAGCTGCTCATTAAGACTGCTTAACAGTGTATCACTATTTCAATTATTTTTAGCACCCAAGGGCAGCAACACGGAGGAGAGGAAGGTGGGAAAAATTGACAAGGCGGAGGGATGAAAAGGGGAAATAGTAAAAACAAGCAAGTTCAACAAAGCAAAAATAACCTACGCAACAGCAAGAAGGCCATCTCAGCATCTGTCTTGCAGCATTTTATATTGCAAAGCTTTTGGCAATGACTGAAAAGACAGACTGCCATTTCTTCCGTCCCTCTCTTCTGCTCAGTAACTCTGTCTATTTTTCTCCTCTGTCCAGTCCTCTTCTGTCTTATAACCTCTGTCCTGATGTCTGTAGAGGCTGCTGGTTCCTTGGTCCCACTGCCTGCTCATCCAGCTCCAGTGACCATTCTGGCAGCGCTCACCGCCAGCATTCTTTCATTCATTCACTACTTGACTAATGAACAGTGTTAAAAATGTTTGTGCTGATGCAAGTGCGCAACTCAGCAACATTTCAAACATTAGTTTTGTCATCTGTAGACATTTTAATGCATACATTTTACAAACTACGCCTTTAAAGTATCCTCTTTTCTGTTCTAAATTATTTTTTCATGTTCAAGCTTGGCACATTGTTGAGCATGTGATACGGATCTGTATCAGTACATCTGACTTATATGAGGAAAAGTGGAAACCCATATGGAGAGATCATGTAAACTCCACACAGAAACACCTCAGTCAAACCTGCTTGTGTTCAAAGGACCTTATGTGAGGAGACAAAGCTGAACCCTGAGTCATGATTTTTTACAAAACTAAATTACATGTCTCCTAAAACAGGTCACAGACAAGCTAAAAAAGAGAAGGAAGCCGCTGTTAATTTTGCTCACCAACTTTGGTGTACACAGCTGTGTCTCAAACATAAGGTAACAGACATCTGAAAGTACTGTCTTCACACCAGGTATATTGTATTTTATTTGGATATGACTCAGTTTGTGCTCTTGAGACACAGGTTTTGCGTCACTCTGGTGACCTTACAGGAAAATCCACATTGCATTACTCCAGGCAAGTGACAATACCAGTCATCACCATCATCACGCGTTGGTAATAGCCCTTATGATGACAAGCTAGCACTGTGCGACAGGGCGGGGCTCTGGTTTGGACAGAGGACCCCAGAGAGTTACAGTAAATAGAAAATGGACGGCATTTATTTAAATAGTGCAATTGTAGACTAATTACTACTTAATACAATGCGCTTTAAACTGCATGTAAATACCCACATTTATACACTAATGGAAGGGGTGTTTGTATAAGGTGCCAAATTGCTCATCAGGAGGAGCTGCTGACTAATGGAAAGAGCCACTGGCAGCAATTTGCTTCGCCGTGCCGTCTGAAGGAGGCAGGAATCGAAACACTGAAGTCTGGACACTCTACCTCCTGAGCCAAAGCCACAGCAGGTGTCCGGAAAATTCTGTAGATCGTCACTGTGTACATATACTATCTAAACACCCAGATTTAACTCTGTTACTCTGCAATCAACTCTCCTCTCATGAGAGAGATCAGTCATATCTCAGCCTGCTCTAAATCTGTCAACGTGTAGACGCAGACACCCAGCTGCAGACCCCCCTAACTGTCTCCAGTGTAATGAATGATAACCTGCACGACGCTGCTCTTTCTGACTGGCAGCAGGCTTGCGTGTGAAGATGCAGGCTAACTCACAGCTGTAAAGCTAAAAAAACTGGGGAAGGGGGTGGTGTCAAAGGCCTCTCTTAAATTGCAAAACACCTGTATCTGAGTCACACAGAGTTAATCACACCTTTATGGTGCAGCAGAACAGCACTGTTCAACACTGAAGGAAGAGAGAGACAGAGAGAACAATGAGACAGACACGCACTGCTCCACTGATCCTGAGTTTATTCATGAAAATAACAGTTATTTTATTCATCAATATTGCTGCTATTCATTTTCTGTTGACCCACCTTATGAAATGGAATTCTTTCATTTTCAATTTCTCTATTGCATTTTTTTCCTGTCTTTTAAACAATGTTAAAATGACCAGTCACATATCAAAAAGCACTTGACCAACTGCTCTTTGAGTCCTTGATTGCAACACATTTATGTCAATATTTATGCAGTGCTTTTGCAATTACTATATCGCACTGTCGTCATACCAACGGGGACCTTTAAAATGTATTGATTTTTTTTTTTTAAAGAGAGGAGTCACAAAGATAAGATACAAGTTCAAGTACGCTGTGTGTCCAAAATACATGGAGACCCCTTTCCATGAATTTCTGACAATGATTTATCTTTCTGGCAATAGTTCAGGTGAGGTCATTTCCTGTTTCAACATGACGAGGCTCTTGTCCTTCATAAAAAGTGAGATTTATAAAGAAATGTTTTTCCAGGTTAGTGGAGAGGGATTTAAGTGGACTGCATGGATCCTTGTCTTAATCCCCATCTGACTGAAACACAAATTTAAATACATACTAGGTCTTCTCCTCTGAGATCAGTACCTGACTTAAAGAAAAATCCAAATATCAGGTTCTAAGATCTGATGGAAATTGCTCCTCAAAGAGTGGAGGCAGCAGCATGTTACTGTCTTTGACCATAAAACTTTTACATATGAGTGTTACGTTCATGTGTCCCTTACTGTTTTACATTTATTTAGCTTAGCTTCAAATTTTTAACACAAAGGTTAACAAATACACTGATATGCAGTTTTTGCAGATGAATTGGACTTATATAGCAAGGGATTAGTCTACACCAAGATGAGTTATGGCAGCATTAAGACATCCATTAGCAGCTGCATGGGACACACTGCTGAGACACTTTTGCATCCATTTACATCAGGTGAGCAGGCAGCCTCTCCTGCTTACTGCTATATGTGTGGTGTGGGTCAGTGTGTGAGAAACCCAGAACCAGCCAGCTAGACATTTCTATTGTGCTCATCATGTGGCAGCTCCTTGTACTTGTTATTGACCACTGGCTTGTGTGTGTGTGTGTGTGTATCTACCAAGTTCTGGCAGAGTGGAAAAACCAGGGGATTTAAGGAGAAAAAGAAGGGAGGAGCTTCTCCACATATCTAGAAGATCTAAAAACTCATATGTTTACATTTCGAATAGCAGCATCAAGAAAAAGGCTGAAATGATGTGCATTAGGAATATGTTGTGTACATACACAAGAGCAAGATGGACTATTTCTGAAAGTAGGGTAAGTTATGATTGGGTAAAGTGGAAAGTGGTCTAAACCCAGTATACCTGTGTACAGCACAGTATGTTCATGTAAGCAAGAGGAAAAAGAGGGTGAAGAGGTGATGTGTGTGTGTGTCTGTGTGTCAATGTGTGTGTATGTGTGTGCGTGTGTGTGTGTGTGTGTTTTGTGCAGGGGGGTGCGTGTGCTGAGGGTAAAGTGGATGGTTGACTCCACTGGAATGTGGCGCTGACTCAGTCCGTCTGTCAGCCCCGGCCATGTTCGCTCTGTGGACTTATTCACACTCTGCGACCCTTTCAGGGGCCAGCTTGTTGCCTCATGTTGGATTTCCGGCAGGACTCTTGGAATTTCAGGGAACAGAACTCCAGGAAGCTCTGGTCTGTGGCCTTGTTAGGGTTCAGGCTTCACTGCCCTTTGCTAAGTACAACATGTCTCACGTTTTTATGTAACATATCAGTTGTCTTCAACTGGACTTTAAAATTGGGCATAATATAACAAAGTTTAAAGTACTATTTATTTTCAGTTTTGAGTTCAAGTGAAAAGGTTTAAACTAAGTTTGAGACCCAAAAGTATTATGATATAATGAGCATAAAGGGTGAAGAAGAGTATCTAAGCTTGACTTTTCGCAATAGTGAAAATGCATGTTAACATTTGATGTGAAGGAGTTATAAGATGCTAATGCTTAGTTTAGAGCACAGACGTAAGAATAGAGCTTATCCTTACAAGCCGAGTTTTAAACAACTGAAAACGCACAGGGCATAAAAAATAAACTCTTTTTTTTATGTAACTCCATGACCTTTCCTCTGGCACCAACTCAGGCCACACTTTACATTTGTGCCCTGCTAGAATTAAAGATTTTATAACAAAGATGTCTATTCAGTTTCCATGCATGCATGATCTCACAGCCTGCCAGCATGCCTATAGATCTGGAGGTTTTTTGTGATGTGTTTAAGTCAAAAACGGGTATGTTCCTTAGTCATATTAGAATATGTAGAATAATAAAATGATCAACACAAAGACATAGCTTTATGGTGAGCATTTTCTAAATGATCTGCACATTTTTAAGTACAAATCTTTCCACCTAAATCAGTTGGTGATGAACAAGATCCCTCGCAGTGTTGTTTGTATAAGTTTGCCTGCAGCAATCAGATGTGTCTCATGTTGGTGATTGACTGGTGTTGTCATGTAATCACAGTTGTTGCAGAAAAAACGGCTTTGTCTCGGCCTCCCACACCACAAGTCCCACCCTCTCCAGACAGACAGGGATCTGCTGTGTGTGTGCCTGCGTGTGTGTGTGTGTCTCTCTCTGCGGGCTCATCAGATGGCTCCTCCTCTTCCAGATGCTGGCCAGCAAAGATGACAAGACCAGAACAGGGTGTCTGTCAGCCTAGGATTACCAAGGCCTCCTCTCCCTCTGTGGGCTATCAAAACAAATATGTAGGTTTTAGAAAAAAGACTTCCTGGTGATGTGGTGTATTTGTGGTTTGTTCAATTGTTGCTGTTGAAAAAATATTGGCAGATTTTTTTGCTTGTAATTTCGTATGAAGGATTTCTGGATATGAATGCAATGAATTAGAGTTGTAATAGTGTTAGAATGTAATTAAGTACACTCACTTAAGTACTTTAAATGAGTATTTCCATTTTCTGCTACTTTACACTTTTTATTTTATATAAATTCACTGCAGTACATTTATGTAACAGTTGTTGTTACTGGTAACTTTAAAGATCAAGATTTTTTCATGCAAAATATTCATTATGCAAAGTTCATAAAAATGCATTGCGCGATGCATTGCTGCAGATTTCACTTCTAATCAGTGTGCTACATCTCTCTTGCTACATCAACATGTTTCTTTCTTGTTTATGACTTAGTTAGAATGCTCCTGTGATTCTATGGGTAAAAATATAAATCTACTGCATTAGAGTATTAGTACCTCAGTCCTGCACTCTAAAAAACACATATTACTTAAGTCTTTGCCTCTGGTGGATCTCTATGACTGGATTTTTAAGCTGCCAAACTGTGTTGAATTTCTCACACTATGGTGCTGTACTGACTCTCTTCACTTCCGTTGGTGTGCTCAAGTGTCAAGTACACAGAGTCTAAATCACTCAGATAGACTTAAAATATGTCTATCCGCAATTGATCCTGAAGGATCGGTGTCCACCCCCAAGCAAACAGCAGTTTCTCATAAGCCTCACCTCCCAGCCAACCAGGACTGTTGAAAGTATGTGTGGAGACAGCCACATTAATCACAGCCCTGTATAACATGTCCTTTTAAAGCACTATATTTCAAATACGACCTCAGTGTGCTTATGTGTGTGTGTGTGTGTGTGTGCACCTCTATCTGTCACCAGTGCAGAACTCCCTTGCAATGCTTCTCCTCAAAAAGATCGCATTTTGTGGCGAGAAACACAAACAACTCATGCACACACATACACCACACGGATACACATGCACACACTTCCACACTACTTGAACCCTGAGGCAGAATGCCAAAGAGCTGGAGGAATGTGACCCGGTGACCTTGGCTTGCAGACTTCCACATGGAGACAGGACACTAGGATGGTGTGCATCGGAAGAGGAGGCCAGAATAGCTCCGGTGTCTGGTAACGGGAGACAGACTGTGTTTGTAAACTGTGGCCATATGACACACCGAAAGCCTGTGGTGCACATGCACTGTATATGCACAGATCTACAGGTGATGGAAACATATGTACTCATGTCCAGAGGTTAGGAGGCAGGCGATGAGGGGGTAACATCAAGGGGGGTGCTTTCTTTGAGGTCTGAGCATATGTTTTCTCCTGTACAACGCTGGGTTAACCTTGCAGCCACACATTTTTCTGCCTTCATAAATCCTGACTTTCCTGTTTGACGTTTCAAGTTTTTTTTCCTTTTCTTTAAATACATGATAAGTACAAAGAGACGTCAAGTCAGACTCATTCAAGAGTACTTTAATCTTCAAAATATGTCCATATAATGCATTTATTAACGTATTCCAGTAAGAGAAAATAATGCTACATGTGGGTGGACACAGAATCAGCAATGCACTTTTGCATGATCAGATTACAAAATGCAATTTCTCGCTATGTTTCTGCACACATTCACTTGCATGACCTGACACACCACGATCCCAGTGCCAAAGGGTTGCACAATATGCTGACCTGTTTTTTTTCTTCCTTCAGTGAGTGTAAGCAGGATCCAAGTCATGCATCAAAGATGGTGAAGATAAAGTGTACCATAACTGCTAGAAATATATGTGACACTTTATAAACTACATACCAGTAAGTGTATTGTCAGAGCATCACAGCAACAGGCTGCTTTCAATTCTTGGAAACCTGTTTTAAAGTCTAAAAAAGAAGAAGCAACATACTAGTTTTAGTGATTTACTTTCACTAGTTTCACATCCTCTATAGTGTATTTCTAATTTATCTTATCATGAAAAGCCCACTTTTTGAAATTCATTCACTCTGGAAAAGTGAGGAGAGGCTGTGTTTTCCATAACAGAGCAGAAAATGCTCAACTATATAGACAGAGACCGTCTGTGCAAAAGAGTAAATAATACTTTTTACTCTTTTGCACAGACAGGCCAGGGGTAAACCCCACCCTCTGTGCTCAGCGTGAGGACAGAGATACATGTGACAGATCAGGTCCAACCAGTCACAGATGACAAACCTTCAGTGTTGCCCCACGATTATCTGACAAACATTCGAGCCTTCTGCAAGAGTCTTTCTTTGAAGAAGTTTGATTTCTTGATTACACAACCAAAGTTGGCCCAGTGTGAAAGTCCCAACTTACTTGAATTTGCTACAGTATCTTGTAAAGTCTGTTCAGCACCGATTGTTAAATGCACAGAAAAGTGCGAGCTTTGTAATGTAATACTATATTATTGAACATTATTTATGTTCATATCCTTAGCACGGAGGCATCGGTTACAAGGTGTGAGAGTTCTAAATGGATTCATCTGATTTCCAACACGACATTTACTCATCAAGTCTCTGGCTGCAGTGACTCAGGACACAGTCAATTCTGAAGCCTCAGGTGTCTGTCTCCAGACCTGTGTCTATTACGTTTATGCCCTATCAGTCTTATTGAGCACAGGTGCAGATCCTACCTGAGGCAGACGGTCTGGTGCCAGTAGGTTGTAAAGCAATCAGTCTGCTGTAATATATCCCTCTCCCTATCAAATAACTAACAGAGCAGAAGAGGAACAGCCTGTCTATCCAGAAACAAACAACATACAGCCCCCACCCCTCCCCATCTGGCCCAGGATAATCTGTTCTGGTCTCTCTCCATCACTGTCACTCCAGAAACAGACCCCCCCCCAATGCCACATACAGGCACTCCAGCCTTCCTCCACACTGGGTAAAGTTACCAATCATACACTCAGCACTGAAAGTGGCCATCTAAATTTGAACATAACTATTGGAAAGATCTTATTTAAGGCAAAGCTTTGTGTACAGCAACACTGTGTGTGTATATCAGCAGCTGACACTGAATCCTAACAAAGAAGACACTGTGTACTTGATGCTACCAAGAGCAAACAAACCTAGCATAATGTATCTCCTGGGACAGATTTCCATTAAAGGAGACTGCAATATATGTGATGCATTTCTATTCTCATAAGTTTACGGGAAGCAAGGGGAATTAGGCTGTCCCTGCCGCTACCCCCGCGCCATCTATTCAGGTCAACTAGCAAGAGATGCCACTATCACTAGGGCAACAAGTAAAACAAACAATGTGTAGGTTCTGTATGTGTATGAAACACTAGACACAAAATGCAGTTAGTGGGAACAGAAGGTCTGCACCCAGTTCAAACTGTACTGTTAACCACGTCCTGCCTTTATGAGACAGTGTGGGTGGTGGGAGTTTAAAAGCTGTCAGACTCTTTTTAATCCATGTTTACCACAATGGGAAGCTCTTTAAACACATGGGTTTGCCACAACATTATTCCAACAAGCCGGCGGGCTTGGATCCAGGGCTCACTGAGATCTTTCCAGTGAAGGGCTGATTTGACTCTGGGATGAGCTGGCTCCGATGTGTTTAACTTTTCCCAGGCTTTTGCTAACAATGTGGCATGAAACAATGGCAGGTCATGATTACTTTGAGATGCTAATTCAGTAATTTGTTTAAGCAGGCCAGTCTTTGAAATTTTTTGCACAGGTGTTTCAAAAGATGGAACGCCTCGAAACCTCCGGAGTTGTATGGCTCTGGTCCAGCTGTCCATCTGTCACTAGTTTTTTTGCATCTGACCAAGCTGACTAATACCAGAGCTGTGACAAACACATCTTGGACCCTGGGTTGTTGAGTAATCATGTCATACACAGCCTGCACACCAAAGTTTTTGCATTGTGTGTCACAGTGTGGCTTCCGTAGGAAGAAAAGATTTCAACATATTCAATCAGGAAACACCCTTAAGCTCCGGGAGAGCTGGTAAGAACAGATTTATGCACTCCACATGTGTGACGTGCCCTGGTGTGAGTGCACACTAACAATTCTACCTGTCGTAATCACAGGCTCTTATCTAAGTGTCCATAGGTGGGAAGGGTTTATCAGCTTGACTGTGCAAGCTGGAGGGAAACAGAGTGTACACAAAGTGACCAGGGACACAAAGAGATGAAAACAGGAAGGAGAAACAAAGTGCCAAATCTAACAAAACATCAGGTGTTATATATGATCATAACCACTCCTGTAGCTGACTTACTAAGGACAAGAACAATAAATACTCTTAAGAGGATGATTGCTCAACAGCTCATTTTTCTGAAGTTCTCTCAGATGTCTCACTCAGGCATGTAAGGTAAAGTTATGTTCTTGTTTCTTTTTCTCTAAACATCACAAAGAAATGAATTGCCTTGTGATGCAAGATTAAAAAAAAAAACTGATAAGATATTGCAAGAAAACAGCAATAACATGCACAATGTGTCAATCATTATGTTGTAAACATTGTATATCAGTGGTTTCCAAGCCCTTCCATCTAATGTTCCCCACAAACCTTCATAAAATAATTAAATTAAGCACCCCTTCATTGACAGCAGCTACAGTGTTCTGGCTGTGTTTACTGTTAGCAGCGCTTCAGGAATTAAATATCTTGTTTTGTTATTATCCGCTTACAGTAGCACTGTGAAGTTTTGTCGATGTGGCGTATCTGTTAGCTATCTTTAGTGAGGGAAATTAAACCATAAGCTGACATGAACCCCACGTTGTTGCAGGACCTGCTGAATATCAAGCCAAAACAAAAAAAACTTTACTGCTGATACCAGGAAGGCAAGGGAGGATTAGCTGCAGGAGTTGAGTGATCTGACACGTGCATCATGCAGGCAGATGTGACGTGCTGCACTGTCACACAGCTGACTACATGAACAATTCTAATTTTGCAGTAGAGTTTTGACTTTTACATGATTTACAGTTGGTTGATACTGAATATAAATTCCTGGTCTGAATATGAGATTGTGAAGTTTGTCTGTTAAAGCCTCACACAAAATGTTAAAGACAAGAGGCTACCTCATCTTAAAGAGACATATTTTTACTCAGCCCAGTTGCCCACTGGGATATTCTTTAAGCAATCGACTGTAGCACTCTGCTGCTGCTGAAACACAGAGGCCTCGATGTGGGCCATTTCATCAGTGAAGCTTTATGAATCTTTGCAATTTTCACAAATATTCAAGTCACTTGAGAACTATTTGGCATGCCTAAAATCATGACAGTTATTGCTTAAAAGGCAAGCTCAGATTTTGATTATCAAACATACTCAAGTGAACCAAAGGAACATTATTTATTTTGCAGTAACAAAAGTAAGTGCATGTCATGAAGTTGCGTCATATAAAATGGTCATATAAAATGTAGTCCTTTGTTTTGAAGAATTCTATAAAAGCAGTGATGCAATAGTTGAGATGGTTTTAATCAGCTGAATTCGCAATAAATTTTCCTCATCTAAATTTAATAACTAAAGAAAAACTTGGGGCCAATCCTTGAATTTCACCTGATCACCCTAATTTCAACCAATTATTCAAGACCTCTTGTTATTTTAGCAATTTATCCAGGTAAACTTTTAGCTGAGTGTTACTTTTACAGGCAAAGCTAACTCATTTCAAATCCTCTGCATGCCTTTTAAGTAAGTTTTTAATGCACCTGATTGCATCACATGGTGTAATAAAGTTAGTTCTAGCTGCTCCAATATGCGAATATATACAGTATTTTTAAATATAAATTTTTTGAAGGGTATCTTCATTTCTAATTTCTCAAGTTACATAAACTGCTTCAGAGCCTCTAATATTACATCCTAGCAACTGCAGAAATAGGGAAAAAGTATCACTAGTGCAAAATCACATGTACATACTTCTACTGTCAAAATACAGTCAAGATATCCTCTGTAAGTGAGTTACACACCCCTCTTCACAGATAGGAAGGTCTTTTAAATGTGGATGAATGAAACAATGAAACAATATAAATGAAACAATCAGACACCCAGAATTAAAGAGCTGCAGAGCTCAGTTATTCACTGCTAAAGCATGCTACACACCCTCATTGTAGCAGGAGTGACACTCACAACAATGTGTATGACTATATGCTCAGGCAGTGTGTTCTGCAGAGTTGTATGTCATGATTTAGATAATTGTGTGTCTACTCTCATCAACCGCAGTCACCGTGGCTCCAGTCGTGGAGCTGCTTGGACTCTCTGCTCTGGCTCTGGGGACAGGCAGCTCATCCAGGAGAGGAGACCCAGTGTAATGTCCATGTCCCAGAGCCGTATGCCAACCAGACCGCATGACTCAAGCCTTTGTGGTGAGTGTGGGTGGCTCCCCTCCTGTGACTACTCCCTGACCCATCTCTCTCAAACTCCCTCTCACCCCTCCTCTGCAACTCCTTCTTTCCATGTGAATCATCGAGCTGATTTAGGTGATGAATGTTTATCCCCGAGAAATTTGGCCTACTCTTCACCTCCTTGTCATGATTTGACTGAATGTGTAGCTATCGCCAGTATTACACTGGCTTTGGACTATTACACTGACATGCCATACAGCCGTGTCACATGAGAGATCTGCATTACGTCACGTGTACACGTGCCTATGCAAACACAAAAGGCCAATAGACAGCAGGGAGTGGCGTTTATGCCCTTGTACAAGTAAGGTGCTCAGTGTCGTCCAGCACGTCCGTGAGACTGAAGTCTTTCCCATTACAAAATCCATGCCTCCTCTGTGTGACTGCTGTTATTCTGAGAGGAAGGCAACTGGGGACTGAGAAAACACTTCTTGGGCCATGTCTGCTTCTCCTCATGCAGAGTGCCAATAACATGCTGACATACTCCCACGAAGTGCTGCCTGTGCTCTGCTGTTCATCTTGTGCTTACGTTATTTGCCCCAGCCCTGTGCTTCCAGTGACACAGATTCAAGTGCATGTGGACAAACTGTTCATGCATGTGAGCGCTCACAAACACAAACTCAACACATTACACTTTCCAAGATGTTTTTATCTACTTCCTATTAGCTCAGCTTCCCAGGGCAGGGAAAAGCCAGAGGAAGCAGAGCTGTTGTTGTCTCTGTCAACTGGGTGCTTCCTGTCCTGATAGAGGGCCAAGTAGAGATATCCCTGAAAGGAGCTGTTGGAACAGGGGAGGGATAGCTGGGTGTTTTGGACCCCTTTCAATGACGTACAATCTTATCTGGTTTAAGTTTGGTATGCATCCGCTAGCTGGGCACAGTTGTGGAGAATGTGTTTCAGCCTCCCTGCCTCTCCTCTCTATTACAAATAGTAAACAATTTGTAGAGCTGCAGCCGTTTATCAATGGAGTTAAGTATAAAAACACCTACATGCTGAATTTTATCATGCTTTCTCACCATACAGAGAATGGATACTGATTTCAAACTTTAGTTGTTTGTTCTTAATCTGCAAAGACGTGGGCTGGAAGATTTCATAGGGATTTGTAGGGTGTTTGCAGCATTCCAGACAGTATTTAAAAGGAGCTACTTTCAGCTCTTTAATGAGCATGAACTTAATTAGTGGGTCCTGGTGGGAACACTTTGCAAGCTCACTTCAAAAAGATTGCAGTCTCGCAGGAAGAGCTCAAGGCGCTCACTGTAAAACAGCATCAGTCTGTAATATTCCACAAAGTTGTGTTTGAAACTTAATGAGGTGTTTTTTTGTTAAAAACTATCAGCTGTTTATGTCTTTCTTTAACTGCTTTGTCATGGCCTAAAGCTGAGATTACTTTGCCATATATCACTGTTTTTTGATTAGGGCAAGCACTTTTATGGGGTCTTATTCTGCCATCTTGTTTCCCTGTTGACTTCTTCTGCTTACTTTCGGTTTGAACTCTTATCCAAGTAAACATTCAAAGAAAGGCCACCTCCCTGTCTGTCTAGTCTGACTACCACTCTGTGTGTCCTCTCTATTGACACAATGGTGGCCTGAGAGGCTCAATCTGTGGGGAAAACACAATCATGCGTGTTTGTAGTTAGGCTAATGTAAACATTAGGCGTCTCTTCCTCCGGTCTCCTCATCCCGTAAGCAGATAAGAGTTACGGAAATGGATATAATGAAATAATGAGGTGAGAAGCAGATGACTCAGGGCTATCATTTGTGGTCAGGAAAGCTGAGCTTATCCTTGTCAAGAAAACAGGGTTGGTAATTAGTGTTGGCTTTTGTCGCCAACAAATGAAGGACACAGATACTGATGTGTCACTTGCTCAGAGACACACTAGCTCATGGAAAATTACCCACGCTTAAATCTGATGCTTTGTGCTCAAGTGTATTATCTGCAGAGTTATTCCATTTTATTGTAGCAGCGTTTTAATTTGGCAAGGCAAATTATCAGGCTGCACTAAGTCACTGAACGACATGCTTCAAGGCTTAATAGGCAGATAGCTAATATGCCTGATCTCCCTGAAAACTTTACATGAGCTGAGGATGTTTTCGCAATACTTTTTCTTCCAAAAAAGGGGTTTTGCTGAACACGCTGTACCAAGCAGGACAGAGCAAGAGAAACTGCTTGTATCTTTATTCTTTTGAAAATAGCATCTGAAGACAGACATGTTGAGGGCTTGGTTCAGGTCATGGGAGATAACACAAAAGACTCTTTAACACGGGCAGAGTGTCACAATGTATCTTAACCACTTCGACATGAGCCCCTATTTAAAGCCAGTCCTTTAACAAAGGCAGTCTGAGGTCAGAGGCACACGTATGTGAGTGTGATATCTCTTAGAGAAGTGTAAAATGACACCTTTTTTTTTGTAGTAGATATCTGAGAATGTTTTTCAGTTAAGAGGATTCAGGAAAGGCTTCGAATGATGGAGTAATTATGTCAAGAGCTTTACAGTAAATACACTTTCAGAGATTTCTGGGTAAAGGGTGTTAGACTGTTGCTGTCAAAGCCTTGTGTGATGCTAGCACGTGCATGTGCATGTCCGGTTTCTCTTACTGTTTGTTGCCCAAGTGCGACATGAGATGTATGCAGGTATCTATGTGTGCATGCATTTTTTTATGAGTCAATAAGAGTCTAAGTGCACATCTGTGTATACAGTCTGTTTTTTAACTTGACAAGGAAGTAACAAGCACATTGTGCCCTGTAAGCTCGGCGCACACCTCCCACTCACATTCGGGCTCTAGAGGCCCTTGCAGTGTTTGGTCTGGGGCGGCTCCCTGACTGATTTACTTCCTGCCAGGGACCACAGCAGTGCGTGGAGGACAGCATATGTAGGATTTGCCGGAAGGCAGAAAGACGGATAAACTAAGAGTTTCGCTAAATTTATGAGGCATGGCAACTGTTAATTCCACATTTTATCGCCTCTTCAAACAGAAGCTGCCTGCCTTAGTGACCCTACTGTTTTAGAAACTTTTGGTTCATTGGCGACCTACAGGCACGAGCATGACCTATGTTTGAGAAGCTAAACTACAACTACACTATGAAGCCTAAATAATTATACCTTGAGAACCATCAGCTTTACTTGACGATTTAAAAATAGGGTGAACATCACTGATAACCCATTATTTTTCTGCAGAGCTGAGAATAATCTGCTGGCTCCGAGATAATTACAGTCCTTATTTAAACTTGACTCTGAATGTTCTTTCCACTCAGAGCAAAGTTTACAAAGCAGTGAAGGAGGCTCCTTTAAAGCCTCTATTTTTCCATCTGTTCTGTCTCTGCAGCAGTACGGTGTAAATTAAGTCACTTTCTTTTATTTTCCATTGTTTTAAGAGCAAAGAAGTACAGCACAGGACAGTTACTATAATAAAACATCAGGACATAAATACTGGGATGAGTCACACATTAAAAAAAAATTCCAAAATTGGTAAAGTTAGGGATTTGTGTTGCACCATAATATTTTTTTGTGAATATGAGAAATAAAACAATTAAAATCACTGAATCCTTGAAATTGTTTAGCTTTTTCCTTAAATATATTGCCTATCAAAATATTCTTTATTGTAACATGGAGCAATAAAATCAAGGAGAGAAATATTTCTGTGTACTGTGTATGTATAAGGTGCCTTTAACAAACAGTATTCGGTGTTCTCCAATATAAATAATTGCTTTGTGTGATTTTGCATTAACTTTTAAGAAAAAAACAAGTTATGTTATGGTGCAAAGTAGATGGCAGTTTAGTTATTCATCCAGCTTAGCTTTCAACATGAAGCCCTACGGCTGTTATAGTCCTTAGACCCTTACATTGAGTTTAGGACAGGACTGCATTTTCCACCCACACAGTTCCCTCCCTGGAGGGCCACATTTTGCCCCAAACATATGCATGTGCACAGCCAACCTGCTCCTGGAGGATGGAAAATAGGAGCTGGACCTCCTCTGCATTCTCCTGAACTCATTGGCTTGCTCATTAGGAGGCTTGTGTGAGCAGTGATCCAGAGCATTTCTGTTGTGAGGAATTAATGCTGCTGCTGCAGCAGCATCAGGTTTTCTGACTGACCTTACCAGGGGAACTAAATCCATGTGTGAATGAAACAAAGGGCACACTGACAAAGCACATACTCTGCCCTGAATGACTCAGTCCCTGTCATCACGCCATGCCACATGCATTCATTCATACACACACACACACATAAAAACTTGTTTAGCTCACTGACTGTAGCTTATCTGTGGATTGCATCCTATAATACACATGTGTTTTTCTGTCCTCCTTGTTCTCCATAGAGAGCAATGCTTTCATAACCCCGTGGCTACTGATTTATATCGTACTCTGCTGAAAGTGACCCCCTTTGATGGCAAACCTGCAGATCTCCTTGGTGGACAACATCTGAAATCTTTATCAGCAGAGTCAGGGCCTTGTGTGCTGCTGTCTGCTGTGTTTCTAATATCCCCCATGAGTGAGTCTGGACCAGGAAATCAGGGAAAAAGCAAGATCCCCAAGCAATCAGATGTTACTTAAGATTAATAGATTGCTACATTAAGTGAAGCCTAAACCTTGTCCTCTGTGGGCTGACATCAAGAAACACCGGAAACCTGGGATACTCATCGGCCAAGTGCCAGAAACTCCTGTTTTGGCTGTTTGAAACACAATATGGGCATTACATAGCAGGGTACTGGTGATGTGTTTCTTCATGACGCCCTTTAGAATTAAAAAATACAGTCAGAACAGAAAATGAAAATGTAGGCAGAAGATAGCTGATTTTCTATACACTGAATATTAGTTGTGAGACCGGAAACAAGGGATATTATGAGGCAGTTTCCATCTGTGGCAGTCAATCCTGCAAGAACTCCAGTGGTGCAGCCGCTGTGAGCAAAATTGGCTCTGAACCCACGGCTGGGGAAAGTCGAACCAGCATGACGTTCTCCATCAGACCACAGCTGTCCATTTCACAGCTTCTCCCCAAACACCAGACACAAGTGAGTGTTTGTGTGGGCGTCTGTGTATCGAATTATGAGTGACTGTGGATGTTACAAACAGTATGTTCTCATCCTTTTTACAACTTCCCAAAGCCTGAAAAGAAGAAATAATACAGTGTGCTGGCTGTGCTATTAACCAGCCATCATAATTACCAACATGACTTTGATTCAGTCTCAGTCATACGATGAGCTCGCCAATAACTCCCCCAGACTATGTCTAAAGTGATCCTTGGGTCGTGGAGACTAAACACACCCTGTCATCATCCAGGAGGCGGACTGGCTCGCTCCACCCATTACTAACAGCAGGCTGTGGCTGAACTTGAACCACTTAATGTTACAATGTTGAGGAGTGATGCAATGATGACTCGGTATTGCTGCTTTTGATTATATTGTGCTCTAGAATAGAAAATACCTGTGTGTGAGGCAATTTACCCTAAAATCCCTCCATTTCCCAGAAGTCTTTGTACCAATACAGGAAGTGATTAATAGCTAAAGCAGCTGGAGGACTCTCAAGAGTTTGGTATGCTCAACAAGTAGAAGTGCTTTAATATGATTGTATTTACATCATAGTGAGGAATGACAGCCCGTTGCTTGGGGATTTGTGTTTTGTTTCCACAGAAGGAGCCAAGTGTGTGTGGGTCTGCCACGCTAAACCACGATCCAGCAGGGATACACTGGGATGTGTCAGCCCGAGCTTTGACTACAGTGCTTACAGCTGTAAACGACTGGACTCGCAGTTCATCTACAGTGTGATCCCTGAGGGAAAAACACACTTAATATCAACACGTTGTCAATGAAGTTCAGTGTGTTCTCATTGTTTAATGCTGCTATAGTGCTCTGTGGATACTCAGGGATTGCTTGACACCCAAAAACTAAATTACTTCCTTACAGGTTAGCCAAAATCAATTCCTCCAATTTTGTATGCCTATATTTTCTTACTTCCTACTTTATTTATGACTTTCATTCATGTCATTTGTTTCCCATATTGGGAAAATTTGATTTCATAGGAATAGTCTGATGCACTAGGAAAATCATTTGTTTGTTTTTCACAGCAAGTTAGTTAAGCTGGTCATAAGGTGTAGGCACAAGTAGGAAACAGCTAGCCATGCTACATCCAAAGGTAGCAAAATCCACCTACAGGCAGCTCTAAACTCACTGATTAATATGTTTATTCGCATTTGTTCACAAAAACAACTTGTTGTGGTGTTATAGGGGTTGTTAGCCAAACTATTTCTTGGAGCCTTGCAGTCAGCGTGAGAGTGCCAGGCAGCCAGCGGAAACACCACGAAGTTGCTGCACTCAGCCAAGTAATCGTCAGGCACATAAAGCTGTAACACCACAACGCTTTTCCCTGTGGCCTCATTCTCAGTGCTAAGCTAAGCTAACCGGCAGCTGGCAGTTGCTTTCAATTTGTGAGTCAAATATGGCCATAAATTTTTCCACTTCCACCTTTCCATTTTTCATAGGAACACCCAGCAAACATAGGTTTAAACCAAGCAAAAACAAACACAAGTTTAACCCCTAATGACAGCAATCTTGACGTCACCTGACTACAACACTGAACCTTATGCTGCTGTGTTTATATCAGTGTGAACTTTGGATGCAGGCTAAATATGCACGTAATTTAATTACCTCAGTAGACAGAGGCAATCAATGCAGTGACCTCCATAATGAATTAATCATTTACATTGATGACACAGGAGTTTTTGCCTTGTTTCCAGCTACACTAACCCTAACCCACCCTTCCTGTTGGTGAGGGATTCATAGTAAGCTAAGAGACTGAAGCGTCACTTCATAAGTGTACCATTGTGTCGATGTGTGAGCCACAAAGGGAAATTCCTCTCTACTTCAAGCACAGTTGAAAGGAAAATGTGCCGAAGGTGTCATATTATTTTGGGTGGGTGGTGCTGGATGTGGTGGATGAAGCTGAGCATGAGTCATGAAGCAGTACCAAAGAAAAGGCAGAGGATTTTTTTCTGAGAAGGAGGATATCCCCTTTGACACAAGTTCTTTCATCTACCATCTAAAACTATAATCAGAGCTGCCTCTGCTTATCTTCCTCCATGGCCAACTTTTTTCCCTCCCTGACTAACTTTATAAGGAACTTCCTGTGAGTGATGACATCACAATGTGGCTCACAGGCAGGGAGGGGAGGGGGTTGAAATAGGAGGAGAGACACTTTTGACGTGAACCTACTTATTCCACTGAATCTGTCTGTTTGGTGGAACATGGAAAAAAAGTTTCATATAACATTCTCAGATGTAAAGTCGCAGTGCATATAAACAAATGCTTTGGTGAACTGGATTTGATTTTATTTCATTTCTTTCATTTTTGGACAGTCAAACTTTTTTCATATAGGTGAGAATTTCCTGCACCATCCTTCACATCAAACATGAAAATCACTTTTAACTAAAACTCAGATGCCCATATGATTCAACTGAACTGCAAATCTAACCAACAAAATGTTCACCCGTTTCTCTGCTGGCCACAACTGGCCCAGTGGAATCCCAAAAATGTGCCTGAAATTGTAAAAGGGGATTAGCGAGAGCCTGGTCCATGTAGGGGCCAAATATGTAATGATAAGCCTTTTGGATTCAGGGATCCTGAGCCCAAGCTGTAAAGGATTTAGCAACACAGGCACAAGAACAGTCTGTTCTCTCACCCCACACACCTCTGCCTCCTGCCACTACTGATTCAATAAACGAGTTGTTTGTAGCCATTGTGTCACTTTGTTTGGTTAGTGTGTATGTCAGTGTTGGGTTTGTTTAGCCCAGGTTGGTGAGGTGACACTGCACAAAGTCTAAGTAGGCTAAGTGACTGAAAATGGAGGGTGTGAGGAATTGCTGTGAACTGAGACAAAGATAAAAAGTCTATCCTTATTAATCCTATAATATGGGCTTTTTGATTGTTTTAGTGATCATGATGTCAGGTTAACAGAGAGCATGTCCAGCTGAAAAGAAAATGATAGATATGATCTGATAAGGGAGCAGCTAAACAATCTGGACTCCGTTTAGTTGGCAAAGGATAAGAGTGTTTCTTTGCATGTCTCTGTTATCTAACCTGTAGCCATCGTCATTTACCTCCTCTGTCTCTCTGCAGATCTGTGTGTTATAATTTTGACTGCAGCATCCACGTTTGTTGTTAATGCAACCACACAGGTGACACTTTACACGTTAAAAATAGGTAATAAAATGGAAAGTTTTGACTTCACTGCAGCAAACAGCAGAATGCAAATAAAAATAGGCCTAATCATCACTGCACTGTACCGAGCAAACTCCTTGGTCTGCACTCTAATTTACTCACAGAGCAGCTGCATGTCTTATTACTGAGGTGTTTACTGTACAGTGCATGTCCCCCAACCCACTAGAAACAGATTATCAGCTGCCTTGTATCCTTATGTTCACACCTGCTTTGTCCTCTGAGCTGAAAAGCAGAGATAAATGAAGCGCTGCAGATTTTAGTCACATCAAGGGAACTCGTGCTTAAATTAGCCTTCTGTATGTTCAAGGGTAGATTTTGCAATCCGTGTGCTTTGGCCTGCTGCACGTACACCGCAGAGAGGGACGGGAGGGAAAACGCAGCCTGCGCCTTTAAGGCCATCGAGGCGGAGCCAGTACGCCTCTCGTGTATTGAAGTGGAGCTTATAAGACATTGCTCACTACAACACAAGACCTATCATAAAGTGTCACATTATAGATGGACCGTCACCAACGCACTGGCGGCCTGTTCCTGATGCAATAGAGATCTGAAGATTACAGACTCTAATCGGACCCGATAAAACAAACCGAGGAGCTATATTTTATCAAAGAGGAGTCTATAGGAGTCCGTCAGCAGAGAAGAACTGCGAAGTTAGATAGGTGAGTTCAGAAAATGATCTGAAATGCCCTGTGTAGGTTGCTGAATCCATGTATCGCCTGTCTTTTGTTTTGTATGTTGGTGCCAGCACGACAGACACCGCTGATTGATGCAACCTCACGTCCTATTGCGATTATTTTTATGCATTATGCTATATTTTGTTTTATATACTTGAACTTTCCCGAACCATTTAGAGGAGCAACTTGCCTTTAATGCTGGCATTGCGAAGATTTTAAAAGTTTTATGGAAAATAAAGTAAAAATAAGAAACAGATTTGTCAACGCTTAGTACGTGTTTATTATTATCATAAAAAT
>JAPZDV010000012.1:11240578-11256711 GCA_029814665.1 Acanthurus lineatus | reverse complement strand
TTTACTATTTTATGCTGCTTTACTGTATAGGCCTACCTAGCGTCATAGCCTGTTGACTTTTTAGCATGGCAGCTAACTAAATTAGTTGCCCCTCTCTTCCAGAGAGAAAGAGAGGGGCGTGGTTTGTGCTGAAGGAGGCGTGGACAGGCGCAGCCCACAGAAACAGCGTGTTCTCAGTGGAGCTCACTAGAGAGTTTTCAGGCTGCTGAAGTCCAGGAAAAAAATGAGTTTTTAGACAACAAACTTCAAATTGACTGTTCTGGGACCTCTGAGACCTATGTGAACCTGCTGAAAATGAGTATAATATGGGACCTTTAATGTATTTAGGATTTCCCTTCAAATTTCTTACTAAAGATTTCTGTCTTGCAGTATGAAGACACATAACAGATTAAATTCAAGAACAAACAGAGTAATATTTTTATTGCATGTTATGACATTAAAAATTATATTTAATCCTTATCTGTACGATGTGTTTAAACAAAGGGAGTGGACGTCGATGGTGCTTGAGGGCACATTTAACACATAATAGTGTACTGGACTGTATTCATCACTCAAGACAATATTGCAAACATGTGTCAGAGAACAATCAGAAGAGAGAATTAGCCCCTCATTTAAAAAATGCCTAAAGGTGTTGCTGGTCACATGGGTTGATTGAGTCCCTAGGTGATAATACTCATAAAGCAGTTCTTTGAAAAGACCCATCATAAAATTGATCAATGTTGATCCACCTTAAGTAAATACACTCCTTGTCTATGTTGGAAGTGTGCTAAAGCTGATTCCAGAGAATAATTTGGTCTAAGTTGAAGATGACTAGATTCGGGAGAGGGCTATAGAAACCCAGCAACTAAATGTATTTATTATCTTTTGCTCTTTTGCAGCAAGAACCGATTAGATTATTACTTAACCACCATAGTACTGTTTTTTACATGAGCTCTTCAATTAGTAATATTTATATTTTTATACATTCATCGTCACATCCTCATACTCCCATAGAATATTTGTGACTTTAAAAGTCCAAATGAATCTTCACATCAGCATAAATTTTATCCACTTCACAGCAATTATTTAAAAAAGAAATAGTTACTATTCTTTGACTCATCATTAAATAGCCATTTCAGTGCAACATCAGTTGTTTGGAGCCAGTGTGAAAATAAGAGCAATCTGAGGAGGGCATTTTAGTTTTGTGTTTCTTTTTAATTTGGCATTAAATTTGTTAATAAATCTGACATAATTCGATTTCAAGAAAACTCGAGACATGGCATTTTTCTTGGGGTTTCTCTCCACTGTTTGAGATGAACATACATCGAATGACTCCAGATGAATTGTGCTATATACACACATACCCATGCATGAAATATGATTCATCTCAAGTTGTTCATGATGTACAATGAAGACAATACATTGAGGGCGCATTGCGTTATTTCATCGTTCTGCTTGTTTTAGAGCAAAAGTGTGTTGACTCGTTTCAGCATGTTCTTCAATAGCTGATGTTACTTATTAACCATTTACTGAATGTGCTTGTTTCAATAAACGTAATTCAAAACTAATACTCCGCACCTTATGTTGTAAAAAACTTGAAATGGACCTTGTATTTGAACATGAGTAACGAATTTTATAGCAATCTGCAATAGGCTGTGCGTTCTTTTTTTTATTGCTTTTTTACTGAGCAGGTTCGTCTTTCCAAAGAAATGTAAAAACGTATGACTAAACATATTCCAAACACTTCATTTATGGTTCTTGCTAAACACATGCCCCTTTGACCTGGTGCGCAAAGACAATGTGGCTGTTAGCACTGTGTACTTACACAAATGAACCATGGTATTGACCGGTTTTTCCTGCAAAAGAAAAGAGTAACATTTAAGCCAAAGTGTATATGGGGGACTGTCTTTCCAAACAGCACCAACTCTCATTCTGTTACTTGTTTATTATATACCTAAAAATGTAACTCTGAAAATGTCAGCAAATAGTTAGCAGCTAACCGCTAACTTAAACGTAGCAGAGCACCTCCTCTCGAAAAACACGAGCGGTTCAAAAATGATCGACAGAAAATTTAGAGAAATACCTGATGTAACGAGGTAACTTGAAATATTCCCAGGTGTCGTCTGCTTTTATTCGCTGGACAAGTTTTAAAATAAACGTTAATATCTAAATGTTTTTAGCAACAAACTAATGTGACATTTATCTGTGTGCGGCCATGTTTTAACCGGAAGTTACGTGATTTCCTCAGCATCATTGCGTTCGTTTGACGCCAGATGGGGCTGTTGCACTACTCGTTCAGTGAACCACAGGAAAGCATACAGTCAATGCAGGAAACTGAGGGCCTACACTGTTGTGTACCGCACTAGAATATTACAGTTTTTAATATGGACATTTACTTTTCAAAAACTTGTCCCATAAATTTGAAAATTAAAATGACTTGAGCGCAATTTTTTTGGTGTATGTAACGAGTAGGCTAACAGTCCTGCATTCAAAATTTTCAGTACATATACTGAGTACTACTAAACAGCCTACTAAAAGAAAATCCACGAGGACTATGCAAAGAGAAGCATATTCATTAAAAAGAATTCTCCCTTTCACATGTAAGAGGCTAATATTACATACTGCTGCTACCTAAGAAATGGCCTAACAACCAGACTGAGATTAAGTTTCAGGCTGATGTCTATTTTATTTCAAAATCTTCAAAGATGATGTGTAACATAATCACTGTGCATCCCTAATTATTATCAATGCATAATCAGCACTGTAATGTCTTAGGTGAAGCTGAAGCAATTTAAGTATGTTTTATGTTGTTGTTGTTTTCTCTTTTTTACTTTTGGGTAGTTATTGTCATATTTTATAAACAAATCAGATGTCATATTAAATGGTAATTACAGCTGTCTGATAAATCTTGTGCAGCAAAACATACAATAGTTAAACAAATATGACATTTGGGAAATAAGGAGATTCAAGAAGCACACAGTTAAAAGGCTAAATTATGTACAATCTTTTCAATTTTTAAATATTTTTTCTTTAAATACACTCACATAAAAAAATGCTACTGCTTTTGTTGACTAATAAAACACTGATTTCAGTGCCTTTCTTGTTTTTTAGAAGTCTCTTTGATCAAATACAAATATTATATTCAGTATATGAAGGAAATGAATTCCGTAAATGTATGAATATGGAAATGTCTTCAAATGTACCTCGATGTGATGCTACAAATACATGTAAAATCCACTTTCTAGTATTAGTACAGGTAGATGAGCAGGTACAAAGACAATTTGTGTGGCGATTATGACAAAACCAGCTTTTTAATTTATAATTAGAACTTAGTAATTATTACGGTGTCACCCAAGGTTGTAAGCTCTCTGGTCTGGATGACTTTCTGTGCTGTAAGTCATGTCACCTTCCATGTTCTTTGTTCTGTAATTTCTATTCTACATGTGTTGTGTTTCTCACAACAGCAATACATTGAGTTTTAAATGAGTTTCCCCTGTTGACCCCAGCAGAGATGAAACACTGATTTCCTGACAACATTCATGAATTCAGGGGTCATTGCTTTGCCTTATGTCATCTGAGTGCAGAGATTTCTACCCTCTGGGAGCCCAACTATCCCCCACCATCCCCACCCCAAGTCTTGGAACATGGTGATTTCACACTCTTGTTGTGTAAAGCTTGTTTTTCTGTGTCTGTGTGTGTTTGTGTGTGTGTGTGTGTGTGTGACAAACACATGTTTTTCTGCAAGGAGAGGTCACTGAAGATGCACAAAAAATGGGCCCCTGGTTGTAATTCTGAAAATAACCTACTGTCCCCGCATGAGTCTTCATACATAAAGCCAGTAATGACTTACAACAGATCACAAGTAGATAGTAATATGT
The DNA here is from genome assembly GCA_029814665.1 of Acanthurus lineatus. Classification (NCBI taxonomy): domain Eukaryota; kingdom Metazoa; phylum Chordata; class Actinopteri; order Acanthuriformes; family Acanthuridae; genus Acanthurus; species Acanthurus lineatus. The sequence continues at coordinate 11,252,854 of JAPZDV010000012.1, read as the reverse complement.
AAAATACTTATTTCAGTACAGCTGTTGAATAACACATGCTCATGCACAATAAATGCTTCCAGTTTTGAATGCACAGTATACAAAGCTGAAATTCTATGTTACATAATGCAGTATACCTATATAATCTAAATTATGAACTGTTATGTCAACACAGACATTAAAGATTAAATGCTTTAGTAATGAAATTGAGAAATACTTAATGGTATGCTGTATTTTTTGAACGAATCTAATGGACTCATTGTATCACATTAACAAAACATGCACATACATCTTTAACTGAAAGGAATAACAAGATTACAAGGTTATTAGTTTTAAAAAAATTTGAAAAGTCTTGTCAATTTGGTTTGTCACAGAAATCATATCAGCAACCAGATGAACACTGTAATGCAAAACATTTGCTTCTCAACACCCAGGGCTGAAATTTCCAGAGGAAGGCGTCATTATTGAGTTGACCACGTTTTTTCTGCGTAAAATTCTGAAAATGAATAGAGGCCTTACACAGTTAGGCAGCAAACAAAATGCATCTTACATGGTGAATCGGCAATGCGTGATTATCTGAACGGTGACATTGATTCTAGTGGTGGCTCGCTCTCTCGTGAGGACCCCATGCTCTTTGGGATACCAAGACAAGTTGTTCCTTCTCTAATCATCTGTGACAGTTCAGTTAGAGACGCTCAGATGACCCGATATTTTACACAGAAAAAAGCAAGAAGAGTCTGCTTTAAACGAAGAAGGCTGCCTCAGACACTATAGTCAAAGATGTTTGAATTTAATTTGATTATGCGGAAGATGCTACTAATATCTTCTGAGCACTGAGTGTTACCTCTCTGTATCTTTGTAAGCTGATTCAAGGTAACATTTAAAGTCATTTAAGGTCATGAGATATTTCATTGTACAAAACATCTAGATATGTTCTCTTTTTTTGTTTTTTAATGTTGATGTACGGGGTTAGGGTAAGATTTCAGATAAACAAAAATCTGAAAGTAAGATAAACTAAGCCAGTGAATGTTCAATGAAGTTCACATTTTTTAGCTTGAATAGTATCTGTGACACACTGACAAAAAATTCACAGATATTAAAGGGATACTTTGACATTTTGGTAAAAATGTTTCTTCACATTTTGGTTAAGTATTTGATGAGAGAGTTTATTCCATTTAACTGCCTGTTCAGTAAATATTAAGCCTCAGCCAGCAGCCAGTCAGCTTGGCTTAGCATAAAAACTCAAAACAGAGCCAGCCTGGCTTTGTCCAAAGGCTCACTAATGACAATTATAGCTCATTTTTTTAAATCCACACACAAAGAGAAGTGTAAAAACAACAAATCACTGTTTCATGGGCATTATAGACTGGACTGCTCCCTGGTTGGGAGCACTGACTTCCTTAAACCTCCTGTTGTTGTCTTGCAGTTGCTCATAGACATGTTTTGATTGGGATCTGGTAGATGGAGTTTGAACTGCACTAGCCGTTTCTGTCTGTTTCCAGGCTTTGTATTAAGATGAGCTAACCAACTGCTGGCTCTACCTTTCTGTTCCAATCAGAAAACATGAGTGTGATATTACATTTCTGCCTACTAACAAATTGCTATCAGCAGATATCTGCATTCAATTGCAGAATCTGTAGGCAAAGATTAATATTTTGGTGCAGGAAATGTTCTGGTTCTGGTTTGTAGTTTGTTTGTAGTTCAAGTAATCTTGACCAATCACACTTGAGCAGGCAAAGAGGCAGAACACGCTGACTTTAATAGTTTCTGAACCTTTTAGCTATTGCCTAAAGAAAATTTAGCTTTTTAGTTGCTTTCATATGCAAATAAATGTTTATGTAAAATATCTGAAATGTTGAGTTGTTATTGAGTTTGAAAGTTAAACTGTGAACAAAAACCATATTGGCTGTTGCTCCAAGAGGCTAAATAGTTGTCTTATGATAGCTGATGGTTTCTAAGATTGGCTCTTCACAAGAAAGCAAAAAGTGTATTTCGAGAGCTCATAAAAACTTCCATGGAATCAGGAACTTTGTTTTTATCAAATCTTACATATATATTTACACATATACACATACACATATATATGTGCATGTTTAATAATTTTTTGGCTTCTACATGCATGTGGATCCGGTTGTCAAGGATGGTGTCTGTTGTTTTCTTAGGTCATTTGGTTTAACTTTCTAATGTCTGCTGAATTTTTCTTAGGCTTCTGGTCAGTTTGGAGTAATTTGAAGAGTTTACATGAGAGGCAAGAAGACACCTTGGACTTTCCAACATTGTGACACTGTGTAGACAGTCAGTTTAACAGGCTGGGCAATGTTGATCCAGTTCACTTGCATGACTTTAAAGATATGCAACTAAGCCATGAGAAAGCCATAAGAACACCAGGAGGACATGAAGACAACAAAATACATTGTTCAAAATGATGCAAGGACATGTCTAGATCCATGAACAAGATCCCAACAAGGGAGACTAAGTGTGTTTTCACTTCTTGTATGTGGAACAGAGAAATAGTTAAAAAAAAAAAAAAAAATCCATCAAACCGAGGTCCATGTATTAACCACGGAATCACTGTGTCAACCTCTTGAACAGCTTAAACTATTTTATGCTTCTTACTTCTGACCACAATCTCTGCACCAAATAATACATTTTCTAAGGTGGATTATCAGGAAAACAGCCGGTCAGAGTGCTTGTTTAGACTGAGTGACAACCAAAATTTTCTCATTGCCTTTTGATAACTGGATTATCTTTTCTGTTATTTTTCAATACTTAAACCTCCACATTGAGTCCAAGATTTCTGCAAATGTCGTCGTTGTCCCGTAAAAGCCATGTGTCTCCAAAGGATCATTGTTTTAGTCAATCCAATGGGCTTTCTGGTCATATTTTACTTGCGTATCATTAATCAGTTAAGTTTTAATGAATTGTTTGAAACACACTATAATGTAGTCAAAAGCAACAGGTATCACTGTTTTATATAATGACAATTAATGACAAGTAATTACATTGTCATTCATTGTCTATTTATAAGCCAATACACCAATACCAATATCTAACACTTCCAAGAAAGAATTAAAAATCTTAACAAATGTATCAATAAACTCTAAACACTTTGCAACCACATTGTAGTGTGTTAGGGTTAGTTAACAGTTAGTACAGCTTGTAAATGTCTTTCAGATAAAAGCATTATCACTTCTTTTTTTTTTTTTTTTAAAAAAAGGCCAATTTTCCTTAGATTCAATATCACCTCCATTTCAAGGAGAATTAAGAAAAACTGTATTTTCGCAGAATAGAGATGTACTTTCATGCTTTATTGCAAGAATTATTAGTGTACACCACAAACTAAGGACGCTCTGGTGATTTGCATTTTAAAAAAGTTTGCATGTGAATTCACATTGAGATTTAAATGTGCATTTTGTAACCACACATGTTGTTTTAAGTTGTTTTTTTTTTTCAAGGAATAGCATTTGCTTGGGATTCTTCAGAATAATGGATCCTTTCAATCACAGGCACCGTGTGACTTCAAGTCTGTGAGCTCTTTGTGATACCCTCTGCTTTTTTAAGCATCTGTGTCCAGCTCGAGCAGAGAGAGACGTTATGGTTGTGCAGAGCACCTAATGGAAAGACAGGATTTGGTCACAGATGGAAGGTCAAGTGATCTCCCTTCTCTGGAAGGATCTTTCAGATGGTTCTGGTGAGACTAATTGTGATAGCATGCAAAATGAAGGCATTACTTTTATCTTCATTGACAAAGAGACTTTTTATTTTTCTAACTTTTTTTCCAGGATTTGTTGAATCTGATGAAAGCAAAATGTTCTAACATGTGGTCACTTGCTCCACCCAGCAAAGTAATTAATGCTGTGGATGATACACAGTCCATTTTTATTGGAAAAATATGTCAAATCCTTACTCTGGGTTGCAACAAATAATATTCTTACTCCCAATAGCTTTTATTTGTCACTAATTTGCCAAACCAAACTGTTGTGTTGCCAAATGATCTGGCTAGTTTTCATACATCTTACATGGAGTAGTTGTACTGAAGCCTACAGTCACATTAAAACAATGTACATTTTACAGAACACAATCCTTTTAACAGCTTTTGATCAGAGGAAATGAACGCCTGCAGGACCTAAGTGCTGTTAAATGGTATTTCATGTAATTTTTAAAAAACCTGGACATTTCAAACACACGTGGCTAACAGGTACTTTATGATCAACACAAAAAATCTGTTTTATTCTTCAGCTCTTGAAACAGGAGGCTGTGCAAAAATTAATCCCATTTTAATCTAAAAAGTGTTGCAGGGATGAGGTATTTTCATGGAGGCCAACCCAGAAGTTAACATTGCCTTGGTTCCCTCATCAAGGGACCACTACATTTGCTTTCCATTTGCTATGTTATTATTAAAGGAAATGTGCTCTGTTGCGGACAAAGTTTGTGATACTTAAGGGTCTGTTCATCAAGATAGTCTTCAACAATGAACATCACTTTCAATGTTTTTGGCATCAGTAAAGCACTAACATAAACTATAAAACAACCTTCACTGTGACATAACTTCAATGTCACCACCACTAAGCTTCCGACTACACAATACTTGTTGACTGGTTAAAAAGATTGAGTTGGAAAACTGCTTTTGTATAGACCAAACAAGGCTGTAAAGGTGGAAAAGCGAGTATACGTTTCTGTGTTTAACATGATGATGCTATGATTAGGGTCCTTGACAATTAAGTTAGTCTCATCAAACCACTTGATTGCAACCAGTTTACTAGACACATAAAAGCTTCAGCATTTCACCATTACTGAGGTATTTAATGTCGTAAAACACAATGTGAAAATTGTTTTAAAAACAGCGTTTGTGACCATGGTGGAGTACAACTAATGTGCTTGTCTGATTATAGTGTAAGCTCCCCATTTGTTCAAATTACATTTTAAAGGCTCAAAATTGAACAATTATTCAAACCAGTGATGAGCTGCATCGCAGTGATGAGTTTATCTCCACTGAGGTTATCAGAGAAGTTAAAAATATCAAAAAACCTTTTGTTTGGATGTGGATTTAAAATAAAACATTGCTTTCATTCAAAGAAAAACAAAGACAAAGAGAGCCACAGCATGTGTACATAATGTCACACTCTAGTGGCGAAGTGTGAGCTTTGACCCAAGTTTCAGGGAACTTGTACTTTACTGGAGTATTCTCATTTTCTGCTACTTTTTATTTCAACTGCAGTATGTATAGGGAAAAAAAAGGAGGATTGTCCTTTTTAGTTCACAACATTCACTTGACGGCTACAGTTACACTTCAGATTCAGATTTATTTTACAAACAGATTATGTGATCTCTACATAAAATATAATCCTTTGCAAACAAGTACAATATTACAATTCTTGATAAATGTACATTAATCACGAAGTATGACTTAATAGTATAATATATAGTTTCTGACGGGCGCCATTTTGTTCATGAAATTTTGTTTGCCAAATCCCTATTTCTAATACTTTAAGTATATTTGTCAGATAATATATTTGGAATAAATTTTGCAACTGTAAGCTGTAGTCATTAAGCTTTATGATTCTGGTAAAAAAAAAAAAAAACCTGAAACCCCTATTTCAGAGTGCTAACTTATTATAAAACAATTAAAAGCCAACAGTGGCAGACAGGGCATCCATGGCTTGTTAAAAGTAATATTTGGTCACATGCAGTCAGCACATCACATTGTGATTTCTGCAATCCGAGGTCGCGACCTGCTTCCTGTGCTGCTGCTGTCCCCAGACCTCTGCTGGCAGAGCTGAAACGGCAGAGCCACACTGGTAGGTTGTGTGAGAGGACAAGTGGATTTGGCATGCACATCAGAGCGTGATACCCAAGCATTTTGGTCCTATCACATGCCACACACACACACACATATACACACACACAAGTGCAACAACTCACACACACACACAGAGCATTCTTGGTCGTGTAAAATGGATTGTAACACTGGCCACTGTAATGAAATGATGCCAGCAACCCCCAGTATTCCTTTACAGCCAAACTCACTAAAGGTTTCAGTGTACAGTTTTGTGACCACATGAAAAGAAGTTTGAACAGCGTTATTTTTTATAATATCTAAATAATCTGTGTTCCATGCTCTGACGACAGCCATACTTCATTGTAAGCTCAAACAGGTTTACATTTGTCAAACTTGAAAGTAGATTTTAATTTTTTAATTTGACAAATGAAAAAGAATGTTGCAGTTAATAGAAAAAACAAACCTTCTGGTTGTTTTCTAGTCAAACCTTTGAAGTGAAAAATATCCAAAATGCTCATTCGATGATTTAGTCTCACTCGTGTTCATGCATGCTGCAGGAAAATCTGTTCATCTGTGATCTTTCACATTTAGGTGTTAGTGTAACCTGCTTATTGAACACCCAGTAGCATCACAGCGTTACTCTTTGTGTAACTGTACTGATGCCCCTCTCTCGGAAACCTGACACTAAACCAAAGGCTGCCTTATCTTAGCGACATCGTAGGCGGCCATGACAACTTACACACCATTTCAAATGTTGCATTATTTCAATGCGTTTGTGCCGGTGTGAGGTGAATCATCAAAGACACCAGATCAGCAGTTGGCCATGAAATGCTGCCTTGTTTATGCACAACTCAGAGTAGCAGGCATCGCCTTAAACTCTCACGACCAATGCCATCCCTGCATAAACCAACGTTAAACAAACTGGTGCTGAAATAAAAGTGTGATTTTATGTGACAGTAAAAAAGAAAGAGGTGCTTTAATGGTTATCTTTTGCATAAAAAAGAAGAGGACAGGTGAGCTCTGCTGTGAGGTGATAAGATTCTTGGTTTATAGAGACAACAGGTTTCTTAGCGCATTGTGTAAGAAGGATAAAGGAGCACTGTTGCACTTTCCGAGACACCGAGGAGACAACAGTCATCACTGTTGCTTTGTCATGTGCCTTGTATTTTCTGCTTATTTGTTCCCTGTTACTTCCTGGCTGTGGAGTGTGAGATCGCTCTCATTTGAAGACTTCAGTTTGTCTGTCTTTGTTCAGCCCCCCATCTCTACAGTCTTCCACCTGTTCCTTAGTGTTCAAACAATATCTGCGCTCTTTTTCTTTCCTTTTAAACAAAGATCCATCTCCAGTGTCACATCCCTAGCTCGTACTGCTTGTGCCAAGTGAAGGTGTTATTGAGGATACACTCACATTCACACTTTAATGAGCAGTGACAGGATGTCACCCACTCTGCCACAGATCAACCCCCAGCCCGCTGCTGCCACCCCTGCACCCACCTGCACCCGTGCAGCTGAGTCCGCTTGTTTGTGTGATGTCACCCGAACACGTCTCTTGTTTCCACAGAGCTGTTGTCTCTGCAGAGCCGATCAGCCTGTTGATGGTGTTGCAACATGGAGGCAACATTCATTCTGTATCTTGTTCCTCAGCTTGGCCTGAAATAAATCAGTTATATTTTTGTTTTTAATATTATTTGCTATCATTTGATATTTTCTATTCTCTGATACTTCAATCTCAAAATCTTACAAAATATATTCAATTTTTATTAAATGTCTCATCATACTTAAGATGACACAATCACCTAACAGGATATAGGAACTTGTTTTCAGACATCACATTTTATTCCAATAAAAACTGCAAGCAAATTCTCACATTTTTTTTATTCATTCAAAGCAAGAAACACCTTGTGTTGGTTTAATTTTTTTACTCATGTTTGAAGTGGCATTTTTTCCAGTGTTGGAGTTGAGAGCTGCCCTCTCTCAGTGGCCTTTAGCTGTGTTTGATCACTCGTTGAGTTATAGATGTCTCTGTGACTCATAACTCAGACGCCAGACTCAGATGTCAACATAACATATGTTGTTTTCCGCTCCCCCACCGCACATTGTGTGTAGGAAAGAGGAAGATTGGTGAGATATCTAATGTGGTGTTTCCCTTGCTTTTAGGCTTTTGATATCCCAAAAATGAATGGTATCAGGAGATAAATTGTAGGTAAATCAACAAGAGTAATCTGAATGCTTCAGCTGAGGGTTAAAAGGTAAAGTATTTGAATATTTTAAGTTCCAGTGTTTTGGATTTTAATAAGATCTTTCATTACCTTAGAGTGAGCCGTTTATATCTACAGAGGGAGCTGGTTATCTTGCACTACAATGCCATCTTCAGAACAGACAAACCAAGCGCTGGCTCTAGAAGGCCATTTTTTGTGAGTTGTTTTGGCTTTTTTGTTGTTTTTGTGGGGTTTTTTTTTTGGTGAGTTCAGGCCAAATTGGACTGTGTGTAGTTGGTTGCAATCTGCAATCTCACCGTTGAATGTCACTTATTCCTACACATTGTACTCAATACAGTGAAAAAAGGGTTTAAAAAACATGAAACCAGTATTTATTAGCTGCTTATCCTTTAAGTCTGCAGATTCTCACTGTAGTCTTTGTGATGGTTTCAAGTTCTCTGCTGTTCTTTTCAAAATTGAAGAGATTTTCCAAACTAGCTGCCTCTCTTTTGTTGATTTTAATTTATTATTCCTGTTTTTTATATGTTCTATATACGGTCAGCTAGGAGGAAACCGAACTGTGAGAGTTCAAGCAAGGTTCACACGTATGGCTAACGTGTTCCAAATGAGTGTGAGGAATGCCTGCGTCCCTGCTCTCCCTATTAACCAAACATCACCTTGTCAGACCCTACATGCCTGTTCAGAGCTCCTCCCTGTGCCACACATAATGAGATGAGTATCTCAAATCAGCTTTCTTTAATTAAAGTTACAACACAAAGTAAGCTTCTCGCCGGTCTCTTCTTAAGAGTGCATTTTATACGCTTTCTCTCTATCGTGATAAAATAATTCCATGAGGAAGTGATTACACATTGGGATAATTCTGAGCAGATGTGAAAAATGTCTCAACAAGTTAACAAGGCTGTGGTGGAAGTGCAGACCTTGTCACTGTCGAGGCAGCATGCAACGGCATCAAGAAACTGTCTCCAGAGCTTTGAGCCTGGCAGAGGAGGTAAAGTATGAACAGAGGAAGGAAGATATTAAAACATGGTTGATTGCTTACTACTGTTGAGCTTCATGTGCACAGAAATTTCTTCCTTGAAAGCACTGAGTGCCAGTTTTATAGTCAACTCGTTTTTTTTTTTTTTTTTATGCAGTCAAATTTTACATGGTTTACTTTCAAATTAAACAAAGTTGAGACCAGCCATTGTAGAAGAGCAGAGGCAGCTTCAAATATTAATTATTGATGCAGATGGAAGAGTATTTTTTAAAAAATGCTTGACATTTTATGAACAAAGAACAGAACGTTTTCTCAGAATTAATATGTACCCTTAAGACAAAAAAGGCCTCAGGAAACTATTACAGTGGACTTTTTAATTTTTTTTTTCTGTCCTGCAGGAATCATAAGACATTATTGTGAAAGATGCAGTGTTTTTCAAATTGTTATGTATTTTGGGTGTGTTTAAGAGTCCTTTAAAGTCCTGAATTTTATTCACTGCATCTTTTAACATTTTTCTGCCAGTCCTCCCCCCATTACACAGGCCTAACATTGGAAAAAAAACAATGTTAACTATTTTTATGTAATTCACAGTTTGCAGACGATGCAAAACAGGAGGATCAGATCAGCTCTAACAGACGTCTTTCAGAGAAAAAGAGCATATTATGAACACCATTCACTAAAGACAAAAGTGTTGTTTGGTTGCAATCAATGCCCCGCCCTCACTAACTGGGATAAAAGCGCTGTTAAAATTTAAATGAGGTAAAAAAAAAAAAAAAATGTTTATGTACACTTAATGCCTGTACTCCTTGCCTTTGTTCAGCTCAGACAAAGATAAAGCTTAAATTGGCGATGCCTCTCATCAAAGGTGTTTTCTCTTTGTGCCGCTCAATGCGAGTAGCTTAACGTTGTGTATAGAAAAAATACATGTAGATAGGAGAGGGGGAGAAAATTGTTCACCTACAAGCAAAAAAGAAACTTTGGTAATTGCCATAACACAAATAATGAGAGGCTATGTAGGAAAGCGTTTGAAGAGCGGTCCTGATCAAGATAAGATTGGAGACAGTATCATGAGAGAGAGGGAGTGTTTTTTTCTGTCTGCAGCAGCTGAAAGGAAACTTAAGTGACAGAGTTACTTACATGAGCCAGACACTGGGCTAAACCCTGCAGAAACAACCAGGATAAATGGAGTTAAGGGTGTGACGAGGACGGGTGTGATTCAGATGCCATTTGTGGTCAGGTATAATACAGATGTATTACGCATTAATGCAGGCATTAGGACCACAAAACTGTGATTTAGAGAGGTATACAGATCACATAAAAAGTGTCCTTATCTAACATAATTCTACAAATGGAAAGAGTGAAACAGTAGTCGCCCACTAGTGGACATGGTGCCACAACAATTTGTAACTATTGTGACCCTGGACATAAAATATTTAGTAAAATTCCCTTTTTAAAACACAGACAGGCCTTTTAAAGATAAACATCCACTGTTTTTACTGCCATGTTAGGATCTTGGTTTGTTCTTCCTAAGGTTCAGATGAAAGAGACAGAGCTGATTTATAGACCAAAACATTTATCAAAGAGACTGTGATGATCAGTTTTTTGTTTCACGCTTCAAGATTCAGTTCATGGCAAGCTGAAGTTACCATTAAATAAGGGGTGTTATGATTTTATATCATCTGCATGTTTGACAATATTTTTGCACATAGTCTGAAATAATGAAACTCAAAGAACCACCAGTAAAATATGGTGCAATCAGAGAACTATATGAAATTTTTTTGACTGATCTGCAGTAAAACCTCCATAACTTATTATTTGTGTGAAAACTGTAACAGCACAGTCTTGAGATACATGGAAACAATTAAATCAGTATGCATGTACTGCAGTAGAGAAATGTCAGTACCACGAGTGGAAAAAAACACCTATGTCTTTATGTTTGCAAAAATATCACAAACTGAACTGCACCACAGTTTAATCTGGAATAATGTAGCCTAAATGATGCAGAATTCTTCTGCACACTTCAAACTCTTTTCTGTTTGGATGTAATTATCAACAGCTGCATAACAAATGAATACCAGGCTAATCATGATTAGGATAACAGAGTCAAGACCTGGTGGATGTGAACCAATAATATTTGCAGGGAGACGGGATTATTTGCTTTATTTGCGTGTCTGTGTGACTTCAAAAACATACCTGTTGTTGCTTGAGAGAGTGAAGAGAAACTGAGAGGTGAAATATTTCTAAAAGAACATGCTTTCCGTTTGAGAAATTTGCTATTGTTTGGATTTCACATGATTGATGCTTGACTTAATCCAGTGCTCTTTGCGCCTTCCCAGGAGGGTGAGGCGGTCTCTTTGTGCTTTTCTGTCCCATGTGAAGCAAACCAAAGCGGGAGAGTGAGGGTCATAGCTATTCGGCAGGGTACCAGATCCTTCCCACCGGCACATCTGCATGTGAAATCGCCATTTCACCCCTCCACACTCCCTAATTGTTGCTAAAATTATTTGTGAAATTGCCTTCCACCAGGAGTGTTTTCCACGGCAATTGTCACACAATTTTATATGCACGGTGGGCCCACAGAGTTGACACATGCACCTCTTCTTTACTGCCATATGTGCTCTTTTTATTCGAGTTTAATAGTAGCGCTTTATTTTTTTTAACAATTACCTTTTAGCAATTACTCTCGTGCGTACTCGAGGGCAAGTGAACCTGTTGTTGTCAATAGCGGGTCGATCCAAATGTTGTAATTACCACAAAAGCTATAGAAGCGATTCAGATGTTCATGCTGCGCACATTTACTTAATTGAAAGGTTAACAAGCCAAAAGCATCTAAGAGTCTAACCTTCGAAAAGCGGGGCTGCTGTTGCGCAGCTTTTGTACACTCAGAAAACACATCATCAGTTTCTGACTCAATTATTTTGGATCGTGATTTTTATTCACACGGAGCTCTGCGTGCGCACCGCTTCATCGATGGAAGAATAACTTTGGATGCAGACATGTGCACTCTTGATTTTTGATCGAAAACAAAAAGGGTCGTTTAATTCACATTTATTTTAAAATATTTTTATCGGAACATAATTCTTAATATGAACAATAAGAAAAATATAACACATTTTAAAATCATGTTTTTCACAAATTTATTTCGGTTTAAATTTTAAGATTGTGCTCTTTTTGCCTGTAGATTCAATATCTTAACATACTCCTGACCAGTGACAAAAAGAAAGAAAGAAAGAAAGAAAGAAAGAAAGAAAGAAAGAAAGAAAGAAAGAAAGAAAGAAAGAAACTGGAAAAGTTATAGTTTAAAAAAAACATTTTTAAGATTT
>JAPZDV010000012.1:11196070-11226039 GCA_029814665.1 Acanthurus lineatus | reverse complement strand
TATTGTAACAAATCATCAAATTTAGCATTGGAACAAAAGTCAAATAAAAAAATTTAAAACAGCTACAACCAAATTACTCTCTCTTCTGTTTAAATTTAATTTTTTATATTTTAAAGGTGCATGGTAGTCTTAATAGGATAATTGTATAACACTTAAGGATATGTTTAGCCTATATGCAAAGTGATTGTTTAGCTGGTTAAAATCTTTAAGTGGGCTGTTGAGGACATCTGGTATCCTATCATCCATTTAAAGAAGATTTTTCTATTTTAATTTGAGTGTTTAAACGAGGTTTAGTTGGCACGGGTAACAGCTAGCTAAGCTAACATACCTGTAGGCCTAGTCTTTCTCTTATGATTGTAATAAACAAAAGCGGTAGGATTAAAACATCCTTAAGTCAATAAGTACTTACCTTATGGCCTCTAACAGCTGCTCAATGATAGACCCAGAAAAAATAATAATATCAAATAGGCTAATAATAACATTCAAATTGATATATAATAAGTGGGCCACTTTTAGCTAGCTGAAATTATAGTTAGCATTGTTCGTGGTTGCCAGGTAACGCTTAGGCTAACGGCTAACTGTCGTAGGCTATCTCAGTCCTTAGCTAAATGGGTGCAACTAGTTTTAAGTTTAGCTTCAGAATTAGGTTAAATTCATTGCAGTTTTACCTCTGGTAAGTTTATTTATTCCTCTATACTTTTTTTCCTCCATCCATTCATTTTATTAAGCCCTTTATGCCACTAAGCAGGCTTAAAGACAAGGAATGGGCCGCAAACATTGTCCACCAGAAAGAATTGTTGTCATTTTTATTCAGCGTTAAAAAAAATCAAAAAAATATTTATTCATAAATTCAGGAAATTGTTGTAGCCTATAATTTGTTGTTAATGACATATCGCTGTATTTTATGGTTAAGAGGTGCCACCAGTGTAACAAATTAGCCTATTGGTTCCAGCAAGGTAACATGAGCAAACCGTGCAACATAATAACATGAAACCCATTGCTTATGAGTAATGAGTAATGCATCAATTTTAAGGAGTGCAGTTTAAGCTTGTAGGCCTACCATAGAGGCTACTGGAGAGACATTTCAGTGTCAGGAGCTTTAAGTGTCGGCGGCATTAGGCGAAATAAAAATTGAGTAGGCTTAAATTCATTCTGTGCTGGCATTTGACTTTGATCACATCAAAAATATTCATGGAAGCACAAACACTGGCTCTGCCACCATTATCCAGGCTGACAGTGATACCTCTCAAGGCTGTCTATTAATTAAAGTGGCGCTTACCATGTGGGACGACTCCCTATCTGGGCACAAAAATGGTTTTTCCATCTCTTGTGGGGCTCTTGAAAAGGGGCAATCTTTCCTCTCCAGCTTCTTGTGGGAAATTTAAAAGTGTACAGAGGAAGACATGGGGATTTCTAGCTCATTTATAAAGACGAGTTTATAATCCTTTCCTGCTTAATAACTTAAAAGGATTCAATTTCTCCCCTCATTTATGGGGTTATGATCACACATTGTTAGACGCAGATAGTAGCATTTCAAGGTTAACATTTCCTGCTCGAAAATATCAGAATATAAGCTGTAAGCCCATAGGTGCCCTTTGTTTAGCCTGCAATTTTCCCCACAAATGCTGATAGGCCCATTTTAGATGTTGTTACTATTAATGTGATAACAACGACGACGCTGAAAAAGACCAAGTTGATAAGATGCCTCTATGCCACCGAGCATTTTTTAAATGATATGATATTTAATTATAGCATATAATTTCACCATCGAGAATTAAATTCAGTAGGCTTACGCAGACTCTGAGGATTGAATATCTGGTTGGGGGTCTCAAACCATACGAGACAAATTAAAGAGGAAGCGTTGCCCTCCAGGTATCCTGTCACAACAGTAGGGTGCTTCAGCGCGTCTCTCATTTCTGTCTGTGTTTTATTCCGCCAATTTTCACTCTGGGGGCTCCGGGATCCTGCGCTGTGCCTGCAGGGCTGTAGTCCAAAATAAATAGAAGATCTCAATTTTTCATCGTTCTTTTTCTTTGCTTAAGTTTGATTCCATCCCCTCCCTCTCGCTTACACACACAGGCACACGGACACACACATGCATATCCTTCTCAAGTATGTAACACATGTCAACAGGTGTGACAGGATTTGAAGCTTACGTTTAGATTGATGATTTTTATTTGGCTCCATCTTTCAAATTTTGCAGATGATTTGTTTTATATGTGTTTTTTCTTGGTGTAAATTATCTTAAAACTTTGCTAGGTTTTGGAATCTTTAATTCCAGTTTACTTAATGTAACATTACCTGTTTATTCCGATATAATATTGTTTATAGTGGTCAATTAATTTTTATGGTAAACAAGTTAATTTTTAGGTTGATTTTATGTTGTTGGGTTTTTTAAAAATACAATTGATATTTTGGCAAATAATTTTAACATGGCTTTAATATTAATATTATAATAATAGTTAATATTCTGGCAAGATTTTATATGTATTATCCCATTGTTTTAATCAAGACATTACCCTCTATTTTTCTGCCGAATGCTAACTTTTGTGACAAATGACAACTCCACTTTCAACATAAGATAATGTAGGCCTGCACTGCAGACACTGCACACACTCAAGTCTATTGCAACGTATTTTTTAGATCAAAAACCGTTTTTTGTGTGTTATACTTTATTTCTCATTTGCTATTATTATTATTATTAGCAAGAGTCGTAGTTATCGGCCAATGTTGGTGTTACCAGCCTACTGAACATCGCCTCAAACATTTACATTTCCACTTTAAGCGTTTAATGTATTCCCTAAATTGCCATCGCTTTGTTAGCAGTGATGTTTAATTAGCTGGAAGAAGATGAATGAGGCTGACAGGAATCAGCTGTCCACAGATTCCCCTGTGAGTCTGACTCGGAAATCATAACCTGACCAGCTTTTCCTCCTCTGAAACCAGCTCGTTGAACTTGTCACATCTAATTAGGGTGTTAAAACGCACCGAGTGCATCGGTGGGAAACAGTAGGTGGTTGGTCCGGGGCGGCCAATAAGGCCTTTTTGGGTCAGATGGCGGAGGGGGGGGGGGGGGATGAGCAGCGTGGTTGGATGGTGAAGTTGTTGAATTGGACCGCTGCGGGCTTTTATTTTCTAAGCAGGCTTTTTTCCGCTATTACTTCAATTATGGCCATGCAGCGGGCTAAACAGGCCAGCTCGCATGGACTGTATAGCCTTGTTTAATTAGGTATGAAATTAATTACAGCAGACATCTATTAAAGACTTTTAAGTTTGGCTAATTTTTTTATACAGAGTTTAAAGGTATAACAGTGGATTAATGGCTTACAGCCAAAATGACATTTTATTGCATCCCCTCATTTCTCTGCTGCCTGTCTAACAGGTGTCAAGCAATGTTTGAATTTATTGATACAAAATAGAAGACTAACATTTTCATATAAATTTGAACAGTTTTTCTTACATTTTTAACAGTCTTTTAATCTAGAACTTCAATAGTGTATTTAAATTTTGAGTTTAAATATTTTTATTTACATTTCTACAAAAATATCAATGTCATTTTTTCTGTGCTAAGGGCTCTATTGCCTCAAAAATACTGTCTACCCTTACGTATTGAATTTTGTAAACAGTTTTTGAACTTATTGTGCTATCTGATTTAGCCTTTAGTCTGTCTTCTGTGCAAATGTGAAAATACAATCGTCTTCGATTCTCATTTTAAGAGGCTGCATTCTCTTTTTATTGAATACTTTTTTCTTGTATTGGTACAAAAAAGCCCTGTGATGTCTGACAGCCTACTCTCACCATTGTTAGATGAACAGCCACTAGAAAAGGACGAGAGAAAGAAGAGGGAGGAGAAAAGGCCCTTCTGTTATTTTCTGTCTTGAGACTTGCTGCATAGGCTATTCAGGCAAGTTGATGAACTCCTCCAAAAAGTTTATTAAGGGGCTGAAAACAATAAGAACTAAAGCCTTTGGGTGCCTGGGCAGACAGTTTATAAACTAGCTGCTATTGTGCCTCAAAGGCAGATGCATGAATACTTTTGAATAGGGGCCTTCAAACTGACACGATCAGGCTGGACAGCAGCAGTTTTAAATGGAGCGAGGGTGCTTCTGCTGCAGCTCAGATCTCTGCCTTTCTTTTTTTTTTTTTTGCATTAATGTACATCTGCAAAGAAAGGGGGAGGAGGACAAGCTGGGCACTGTCAGTCATGGCCACGCTGGTTTTCCCTTGGGCTTTACACTATATGTGTGCTTAAACAAACTTAAAAGAAGATAATGTTTGGGGAAACAGGCACTTTCTCTGCAGATCTAATAGATTTGAGTGACCGTGCGTGTATACTATATTTTCATGTTTATTTATTCTCAAAGAACAGAGGTCCTTTTATCGGCATCTTGTTTAGTGAAATTCAAGTTCAGAAAGTCTGTCCTGTGAATCATTATAAAAGCAGATGGTTTAATACCTTGCTTTCTATTTTATTCTAATGCTATTTTTTATGTGGAAATTGCACAAGCTGTTGTTTGCAGTGTGACAATTGGTCTTTCTTGTAATGCTGAATTTCGAACAAAAAACTTTAAAATATTCCTAATCATTTGGCACCTTAAAGGAGACAGAGAGCACGGCAGAAAACTGCTGTGTGCCTTGGCGACGTGGCTTCACTGTTGATATAATTTTTTTTTGAATGGGGCACACTGGTTACGCACACTCAAGAAGATACATTATTCTCCTCCTTTTCAGTAAACAATAGACTGTCACTCTTTATCCCTCTTCCCTCCTCTGTCCCTCCCTCTCCAGCTTTCTCTTTTAGTCCTCTCAGTCTCTGGCTCTGTGCCTCACAACATCAGAGGGAGTCCAGTGATTTGTGACCCCAGCAACCCACACTTAATCTCGCTAAAGAGGGGGAGCATCCAGTTTGCAGCTTGGCGGGCCCCAAATGGGCCAAGCCTGCTCTGGCAGGTGTCAACATTAGCAAACAATTGGTCCCCAGTCCCATGCCCCGTACCCCAGTGCGACACTGAACCTAAACTATTTGAGGCGCGCTGAAAGGAGCCACATAATAGGGAATGTGGAGGGGGTGGAGAGGAGGGGGAGGACAAGGGAGAGATTACACTCTGAGACAGCTATTAGCAGGGATGAGGCTTTTCTAAACAAACAAAAAAAAAAGAAGAAGACGATCAATACTGTGTTAGTTTACCAAGTGGAGTCATCATTGCGGCTTTGGAGTATTTATTTTCTGCTCCATTGTTTTTCTTGACTTCTCAAACGTCTGTGGGCCGTATTGGCAATCCAATTTAGTTTAGAGGGGGGTCCCTTGGAGGCCTATTTCTTCTCCCAGGCAGTTGTGTTTTAGTTGTGGGTTTCGCTGGCGGTGGGCAGTTCATTCATAGATTTGGTGTTGTAATGAATCCTGATTGGTGAGTATTACCCTCGATAGTGGACTGGGCTGTCCGGAGGGAAAACAACACTCAGGGATGACAGAGCGCTGCTTGCCCCTGTGGGATTGTCCCTCTACTTCATTAGACAGGAGTGTCTTAGCAAAGAGAGCAGAGGAAATGGGAAGGGAATGAGTTGACATGTGGACTGTTGCTGCTCTCGAGTGGATATGTGTCTTGACAAGAGGGGCAATGTTTTTTAAAGGCCATTTATTTATCTCTCACTGCTGATTCAAAGCCATGCCACGAGGAGAGACAAGTGTTCTCAGCAGGGGAGATTAGTTTCAAAGATTTTAATGGAAAGACCTATAGTTATCAGACAGATATCTCATTTAATTGCTTTGAGATGTCCTCTTGGCGTCTTTTCCTCTTGGCCTCCAGAAAGAAAAAAAAAGGGAAATCAAACAGTTCAATTTAGGTTATATCTGCTGAAACAAACCTCTTGGTGCAGTTGTTCTGCACACACATCATTTTGTTGCAATAAAAAGTGTAATAAACTGACCTCATGACCTCTACGGACAATGTTGTCTGTTGTCAGAAAGCACCAATAACCTTGTTAACAAGCAATAAAATGATTCTGTGCATTCATGGCATTAAGAATATCACACAACATAGAGAACAAACCTGAAACATAGACTGAACAGACATATGTTTTCCCTAAAGGCTGTAAAATCTCATGTTCAGTCTTTTTGTTTTTGTCTCGACTAGGTGAATTGCCAAAGGGGACAGACAGTTTGCAGAGTAATTACAGCTTTAAGCAGTATTTAATTAACCATGCAATTCCATAAATCATCGTCACTTTGCCTAATAAGTTATCTACCAAACAACATAAATGTTGTTGCCAGCTGACAGATAATGTCAAATAATGACAAAGGCCCGCTCATTTGTGAAAGGTCCACGAGTAATTCTTCAGTATATTTATTTAGGCCTTATCAGTCTGGAGACAAGTATTGGCAAGCGGTTGCCTCTTCGATTTCAGCCAAATATTCCAGCAGGGAAATCAGAACCATCTTGTATTTAAGGCTCAATAGGACTAAACGTTGTCTTTTTTCCAGCTTTTTATCTCTGTGAAAGCTTGCTTTGACAAGCTGCTTTTGTTATTCCACAGATTTCCTACAATCTATGGACTCACATTTTGTAATTCTGCATTTGTTTCACTTCTGTATTTTAGATATATTAAATATGATAATTGATAATTGATAGTTGAGTATCATTGTAGTAAATAATTGTGGAATTTAGTGCTGCAGTCCGGTCATTACAACAATCTGTTTTGGCTACATATGTGTTGTGTAAATTTTATGTTAAGTAATGCTCACTCTTAAGATTTTTCTCTGCAGCATGAGGAATATAGAATAAACTGATTTTCTTGCCTGTCTGAGGAAATCTTAGCATCATTTTAAGATGGACTGTGTAATAATAACCGGGACCTTTGTCTTGGTGATTAAACCATTGTTATTCTGCCACACAATAAAGCTGAAAGATCACAAATATGAGTATACACTGCATCAGGACATTATTATATCCATGTTAAATTGTGCAATGGATGAGCAGGTCAGAGCCACATAATTTATTGAAAGAAATGTAGTTTCCCCCAATTCGCCGTGCCACCTTAGGTTGTCAAACTCTGACAGCTGGCACAGATCGGGACAGTGTGTTGCATTATGACCGTCCACTGGTTACCATGGAGCTGCATTAGAAAAGACAAAAAGCATTTCTGGCTAATTTTATTACAATACAGGAATAGCCCACATAATGTGCAACAGTAATTATGTTTAGCACAGTGTGCCCGTGCTCCCCCTCAGTGATGAATGAGAGACATTGACCATGGTCTGCTAGTTTAAAAATCGCCATTAGCCTATGCTACTTAGGGCCAGAACATTTCACATTTTATGCTCTTGATCTGCTTCACCACTGAAATATTCATTTGTTTTAATTGTGCGTGGGCTTTTTTTTTCATAGGCACAAAGACAATAAACATGTTCCCTAAGTGTTTCAAATCAGAAATGTGTTTTTTCCCACCAAGTTAAAATGTGTAAGCGGTTGTCCAAACAGTGGGGTGGAGCTCCTGTCCTCGCCGACAAAATAACAACTTCAAATGTTGTCCCCTATTTTCAACTAATGGGCTTATTTCTGCATCGTCAGTCATTCTCTCCTTGGGGAACATGTAGCCTCAGTATAAAAAGCTTTGCTACTGTGCCACATTACAACCTCTCAATATGGAGGGATCTCAGAAATTAATGCCAAGCACTACGATGCTTTTACTGTGCCCGGAAAATAGCACTTCACAGAAAATATTCATTAAATTGCTCAATATAATGGACCTCCTTGAAAAATGGTTTGTTTATCCAGTGTACTATAATACAATAGAGTGTAATAGTATTTTTTGCATATGTTTAATGATATCACATCATATAAAAAGATTATGGAGTCACTCATAATGTTTATTCTTTCTAATTGCATCAAAAACTCAATAACAAGATGCACAGCAATAAATTAACATTTAAACATGCAATTCATCAGGTAAAAGGCCATTATAGCTCCAAATACAGTGAAGCAATAAGTATAAATTTGATGTTTTATGTAAAGTCTATCTTTCCTTCCCATTTCAAAGATATACAATTATCGGTTAAGATAAAACACGTATTTTTAGCTTTACTGACATCAATCCTAAGCTTTTATTAAAGTTTCCATCATTCTTCACAACTCTTCTTTCCTTAGTGTCCTCTATATGACACAAACTTTTCCACAATATTTGCTGCCCAGCCTTGTCCAGAAAATTAGGAAACTTCCCTTGGGCACATAAAACTGTCCGCTGTGCATTCCTATACTGTGCCCAGTAATCTCTCTTTGGCTTTGTTGAGAAAATGATTTGTTCCTCCAGGAGACCTCGACTCAAAGCCCTGAGACGTTACTGTTTGATTTCCTGCGCAGGTTTTTAGAGCTTTTTGCTGGGGGACGGAGGCTCTAGCTCCAGTGCCATTTGGCAGAGACCCCCAATGGGCTTCCTTTTACTTTCTTGTGCTCTCTGTTAATTTCATTACTTTCGCTGTGACCTCAATTAGTAAAGACTGGAGCCCAGGCGGTGACTTTCTGCTCAACAGAGGAGTAAACCTACTGGAAAGCTCAGTCTTAGAGAGGAAAGTGGTGACAGTTGTCCTAACAAGGTTTACAAGTGTGTCCTTCGAGGTCTTCAGAAGTCTGAGTGGTTCTGTTTGACCCCATTTAAGCCATCTTTCTCCAAAAAAAATGCATAGCAAACAGTTTTACAGTAGTTAAGAAGTTAATTCATTTGTGATCATAAAACATATTTGCAATGTTAGAAGTGCATTTCTAATATTAAGAACAAAAAAAAGGTCTTTCCAAAAAAATCATTTATTTATCAGCAATTACTTACAAATCTGACAATACTCTAAAAAACAACAGTCTCTGCCCAGTATAGGAACAAAGTATACAAGGTGTACAAACATTCATATTGTCACTAATATCCCAGTTTTAGTCAGTAGTATATCAAAGAAAAAGAATCCCACCCCTCAAGCCCTTCACGCTTTCCCACTCAGGCAGCGCAGAGGCATGGGGAGTCAATATGTCAGCGTTTATGGATGCCCTGCGGAGCTGCACAGGGCTGTCAGGCCCCTATTCATGCTCTAATGGCCCCCTGAGGAGCTCGTCTCTCCGGGCTGAAAAGGCCGGGAGGCCCAGTGGACGCCCTGTTGTTGAAGGTGAGCGTGCGCTCTCATGGACGCGCCGCGCCTTCATCCATATGACAAGAACCATAAAAGAGCATCGCTCTCGCTGCTTCTCCTTCTCTGTCTCCTCTGCTTTCTCTTGCCCCCTCCACTCCTCCCTCCCTCTCCTCTTCCCACCTCAAACAGAGAAAAGGGGGCTAATTGTTTGTTGTGAGAGCCAAAGATTATAGAGCCTCCCATCTTTCTTCCTCCTTTGCCTTTTTCTCCTCTTTTTCAAGCCCCCTACTCAATTTCTAAAGAATGTGATTCTGTCCAAGAGACAAGGGAATAAAAGTATTGGAATTTTCCTCAGGAATGTCAATGTAAAAGAGTGTAAAACTGTGACACCGGCAGTTAGAAGTTGCAGGAAGGCCTTTCCTATTTTCCTCAGGTAGTTTTCGATCCTGTTTGAGTTTTTTAACAGTTTTTTCTTTTGGTAAAAAAGAAAAAAAAATGTAATTGCAAGTTTTTGAGCTCTTTCTCTGCCCTGCTTTCCAACTTGACTTTTCTTACCACTTGAAATAGATTTTTAGGACAAGTGCTCTTGTTCCTCAGCCACCTGCTATAAACTGGTAATTGACATGATAGGCATGAGACAAAGTTGAATCCAATGACATCTGTCCATAAAGGTGAGCTGAGAATGATTTTATTTTAGATAGACGATGGACTTTTAATATCCTGATGTATAGTTACACATCTCATCTAGATTCAATTTCAGTTAAATGTCAAATTATGGCCCAGAGAAGGTCACTGACAACCAGGAGAAATTGTTGACGCATTTCGGCATGTTTGGCCAAACCAAGTAAACACTTAACTTGATTTCAACACAAGTGCATTTTTTTTTTTTTTTGGGTTAGTTTTTTTTTTTTTTTTTTTTAACAAATTGTTTGGTTTGTTGATGTAACTATTTTAATATAGTAGTATATGAGCAAATCAACCACTCTGAGGCTATGCTCACTTTTAGAGTTTTGTTTTTGTTTTTCACTCACAGGGGAGATAACTACAGGAAGAGATTATTCATAGAGAATTTGTCTTCAAACCATTCTGGTTATCGCTGTCGTCTATCTTGTATTCACATGAGGTTCCTATCTCAGATACATCCTTCGGTAAATGCCTTGAATCACATGCCTCCTTTAACTTGGCAACCCCTTTGGGATGAACAGGCAAGTGCATTAAACAGAGATGCCGCACCATTCTCAGAAAAATGCAAATTGGGAAGTTGTTAGTTATTTGATGTTGCTGCACGATCCCCCCCGCCCCCAAAACATCCCTCCACTCCAGTGTTGGTGGTTGAATCGTATGCAGTCCTGAGGACAGGCAGGGCTGTTTATATGCAGGCCTGGAGCCCCAAAGACAGCACAGAGACAGATGCATGTCAGAGATAGCAGATCCCATCTCAGGCAGATGCCTCTTATCATAGGCCTGTTTGCATAATTAGGCCTTTTGATATTCACCCCCTCTGACTGACAAAAAGTATAATTGCAGTATCAACTACGACAAAAGGTAGGCACAAAATAAACAAGTCAACATAAATAGGGAGAAAAGATGCGGTGTTATTTTTGTCCTGTGGGAAAAAAAGAGGGAGGAAAAAACAGCATTTTAAACTAAATCTGCTGTCAGTCACAGTCAACTGGTGTGACTCGGTGCTCAGAGGCTGGTCCTGTGAATGCCTGCAAAACACAGAGCGTGAGGCCTGATTGTAATTATGCTGGAACTAATATGCTTTTCAAAATGAGCCATTATGAGCTAATGCTGCACTGCCAAAGCCCTGTCTGTTTTTGTCCCTCTGTCTTGGATAGTTTGCAAAGGTATGGCTGATATTGAGGCCATGGGTTATGATATCAGAGACAGTCTGACTGGGATGAGCACTACTTAACTTTGTGCTAATACTGCTCACAGGTGAGATGAAGGATTAAAACACCTGGCACCTGCACCACTGCAAAGAATTTTTTATGGTGCTAACAGAGATTTTTTTTCCTGGTTTTTGGTTGTTATTGCATTTAATTTTGACTAAAAGAAAGTGATTTCTTTTGTTTCATAATTTGCATTCGCAAAAAGATATATCAGTTTTGATGCTGTATTTTTTAGTTTTATTTATTCTGTTTGTTTTCATGGTGAATTTTGCTATTTTTTAACGTTGGTACCATTCTGAGTCAGTGTAGAGGTATTTACCCATTTTTAATTTTTTTTTGTTTCAGTGTCTTAATTTGCA
The DNA here is from genome assembly GCA_029814665.1 of Acanthurus lineatus. Taxonomy (NCBI): domain Eukaryota; kingdom Metazoa; phylum Chordata; class Actinopteri; order Acanthuriformes; family Acanthuridae; genus Acanthurus; species Acanthurus lineatus. Next base: position 11,214,676 of record JAPZDV010000012.1, on the reverse strand, counting down.
GAGTAAAGCTTGTTCACTTTTTAACATTTCTTTGTGCATTCCACAGAAAGTAGTGTTAAAAGCAGCTTAACACAATTTGTATGCATCTTTTTTGAGAGTTTAACTGATTTTTGCTGAAACTTTTCCTTGCAATGCTTCATGTTGAACACGTAGGCTAATCAATGCCATATTGAATGTTTTTTTCTTTCATGATTACTTCAATGAATCTGATGCACGAATCGAACCAACATTTTTCAACAACCTGGTTAAAAACCTGCAGTTTATTGCTGTTGTTGTGTATCATAAATCTGTAACCTTGTAGATCACTTGGTTAATTGCCGCTATTGAGTGGACAGCTGTCTGTTTAATCAGCATTACCTCAGCGTCTCAGGGGTAAAGGTGGAGGACTGGAGGAGTCCAAGGAGTTGGAGGGAGAAGAAGAGAAGGAGGGCTGGAGGAGTACGTGAGGAGGGGGTCAGTATGAGGAAGGGAGGGGTCCTGAGGAAACAGGGTGATGATGAGGATCCCATCTGCCTAAAGTCTGAGGAGTATGTCTGCGAGGTCAGCAGAGGAGCATCAGGGGAGAGAGCAGGCTTTAAACCTTGTGCCGACCTTAAAACTATTAACTAGCAGCACAAGTCCTTCATGAGCAAGAACTCTGTTTTTATCTAAAAGGTCTGTTCAGAGTTAAAGCATCATTAAGGCAAAGTCACATACCGGGGTGAATTAATTTGCTGGTTCTCCTAATAATTTCCTATAATTGATCAACCTGTTAAATTAGTAAAAGCAGAATTCTCAAGCACAAACTAATAAAAATATACTGAAAGCAGTCAGGTTAAACACAGGAAAAACTGACTCTCTGAGTGTGCCTTTAATTTGGACTATTCTCTCACGATGAAATGCACAAAGGACTCAGAGGGTAGTATAAAGTTTAGGGGTTTTTGTAGAACCATCCTTTCTTTACTCTATAAGAAGCTTGCAGTTTGTTTGATCAATCTGAAGGCTAAAGTATTCAATCATATTTTTTAGCATTAAGCAAATACATTGGTATCTGTCTAAACTAACTACGACAATGTCTACTTACAATGATACAATGATTTGTTGCATAATTTAGTGTTGATTTAGGACAATGCTGTTATACTTGTTGGCGAAAATTAATAATTATAATTACAACCCAAATATTTTCAGAAATCTATAGTATATCTAAATTGAAGCTGAATGATACACAAACATGGATGCCTTAAATTTGCTTAAGTCTATTATCTTGAAAGCCCTTAACATTTCCCATCTCTATCAACCATCCTGTATGATGTTAACACTGCTTTAGCATTAGTTTTGGCTCCCTTTAAACGCTCACTTTTTTTAGTTTCACATCAAAATAACAACTGCATAACAGGTCAGTGACTGATCCTTTTCATTTAATTATTTAAACTGTGTTCTTTTTTAAGGCCATCTCTCCCATAAGTCGTGACATTCATTACAATTTAGATCATTCAAACCATGCCCACTGTTATTTTAATCTTGGTCAATAACTCACCTAGACAAAGCAATTAGTAAACCTGATTAATTCCTATTTATAATGGTTGCAATTTTAAATCAATATCTCGGAAAGACCTCAGAGGGCCCCTGGAGGAGAGTACAAGGCAGTAATCGTGCCCACTGGATGGCACATAATTAGATGCTAATTAAACGATAAGTAATGAGACAAGGCATGAGTGGTTTATCAATATCCCATGAACCTGTGAATGGAATTACTGCAGTCGTATTATTCAAACGTCTAATCAGAATGTACCTTTTTGTGCTGAGCGGACCGTTAAGGAATTGACCTCGACAGGCCTGCAGGGATTTTCTTCACTGAGTCTTATTATGTGTTAACACTGGCACATGTGTGAGGGGGAAGCGAGACATGAAATTTAGATTTTAAAGTGCTTTTGTGAGGAAAAATGATTGTTTTCTGCCTAAATGCCTGTTTGTTTACAATGATTAAGGCCAGTTTCTAAGTCACCTGCTTATCACACTGACTAGTATAACTCTACTGCATGTTAACCAGAAATCAGTTTCAGCCTCTGACATCAACATGGAGAGCAGCCGTGTGTTTTAATACATTTCCCATCATCTAGTCGCCAAATGTAGTCAGCATTTAGATGAGTTTTACGTCCAGCCTCATTCCCAGTTGGCCCCATGCAGCGTGTGCCATTTTCCATTTTCCCTTACTCATTACAGGCAGGGCTGTTGACCTTGTGCTTCTGGTTCATGTACGAGAGCAGATGTGTTGGCTCTGTGGGGCTTAATAGAGAGCAGCGGTACGAGCTATTGTCTGTTGAGGTTTATCAGTCGTTAGCCTGTTAGCATGCTAAATGTGACAAAGATTTCCTCTGCGGTTTACTTGCAGAATAAAGTCTGTGAAAGCACCTCAAACAAAAGGGGGAGGAAAAGAAAATAATTTGAGGAGGAGAAGACTTTAGTGTCTTTCTCAGAGCCCCTCGAGTATGTGTCTAGCCTGGCCCCCACGTCTCCCCGTAGGACACAGAGGTGACTTTGGAAAGTGATCTGCACACTGCTGGGCTGGTCTCAAGTGTCGTCATGGCAAGTTACCGGGCAAATGGATATTCGCATCCTCATGAAAACCAACAAAGGGATATGTGGTGTATGTACATATTCAACTTTGTATGTTCAAGGGTGTTCTGCAGCGGAGTGAGTCTGCGCTTCAAGAATCAATCTTTATTAAAAAGGATAAGACTGAAGAATTGATTTAATGAATGCGGCCTCATGTCCTGCAGCCACATGTAATCCGCAGAGAATCATTGAGCATGAGCTCAGGGGGACAAAAAATGTTCGTAGAAGACTCATAGAGTGGCCTGTAATGATAGTCTCCATATAATCCCATAATTCCTTGTTTAATTAAACTCTGGAGCTGGCCTTGAGACTATGCCAGCTCTGTTGCTCTTTTGTTCTCACAGTTGTTATTTGGAAGCTAGGTTTGAGTATTCTTTTGTCCACTCATGTTGAAAGATTTGACTGGAGTGAGCTATAAACAGAGACCGTGGCTGTGATACAATGAATTAGACGCTAGGAACTCACTCAGGCGAGACATTCAGGTGAGCATTATAGTTTTCATTTGAGCTGAATAGCAGAGGGCCTCTGTCAGAGGCAGAAATCTCTTCATACACCCTCTTCTTCTATATCTCCCTTTATTTTCCCTCTCCCACACTTTCTGGACTGAGCATGATGCAATCCAACTAGGCCTGGAGCAACACTGGCACATCACGCCGCCTTGTCAATGTCTCAATGAGGAAATTATGAAAATATAAATTTTATGACATGAAATGAAAAGGGCCATGTAGTTTGAATAGACATGCAGAGGAGGTGAAAATGATGCAATTTTCTAAATTCAGTTATAATGGTAATGTGCAATGGTAATGCATATTTGCTGTCAAAAATTTCCCTGTCGGCCCGGATTGTACAGCTTTGTGCAGCATGTATATTCCTCGAGCAAAAATTCAGCTTAGTTGAATGCCTAAAAAGTAATGTAAGATATGTTCTAATTCATTTAATGACAGCAGATGGAAACACATGGGACTGAATGGTTTTGGTGTGATATTGTGTTCTATTTTGTACACTTTGGCTGTGCTGTGTGTGAGCAGTGTGCCCAGGGCCAATGAGAGAGAAAAGCAGGGTGAGGAGCAGCAAGGTGGCCTGTGCAGATTAACCCCTCTACCCACCAGCACTCCTCCCCCGCTCCCCCTCAGCCCTCTGCCTTCACCGCCTCTGGGGCCCCTCACAGAGGCAGGATTGTGTATCAGGGCCTCTTCTATATTAAATAAATATCCACAGATTAAGATAATATTCTCAGAGTTGTATATCAAGAGAGGAGAAGCTGTCATTTGAATCCTCTATGTTGCCCCTCGTGCTCTCTTGAGCAACAAAAGAGGCTCCAAAATGCATATAATGCTGTTAGAGCTTCTTTCTTGCTCAGTTTCAGCTCACATTTGATGCTATTTTCGACTAACACCCTTCAGTTAATTCACAGAAAAGACTCTTTAACTTGTTTTCCTGTTATGATCACACAGATGGCCCTTTGTCTTTTTTCTTTTCACCTCAGGTAACCGCACAGATGATGGGTCAGATGTGGACTCGGAACCCGACCTGCCCCTGAAGAGGAAGCAGAGACGCAGTCGCACCACCTTCACGGCCGAGCAGCTGGAGGAACTGGAGAAGGCTTTCGAGAGGACGCATTACCCAGACATCTACACCAGAGAGGAGCTGGCTCAGAGGACAAAACTCACGGAGGCGAGAGTACAGGTTAGAATTACCGTTCATAGTCCCTTCGAGACCAAGCATTGTGCTGAAGTATGCCTGCATGCCGGTTCACTGAAATTCTGAACACAGATACATACACATGGTGGTAACTAGCCGTGCTCGCTTGAGTTGAGTTCATCTGAAGCATCCGTCCTTCAGATTTCTGCTTCCATCCTGATACAAAAGAAGGAATTTGCATTAAAGAATTAAAAGCAACATCTCTTTCCAAGAACAATGTCCTTGTTACTATGAATTATTCAAAGAACACAAAATGTATTTATAGGGGCTACATCTTTTATATGAATTCCAGTTAAAACTGTTCTTAGTGATGTCTGTTGATCATTATGCAATACTAAGACATTTTTTTTCTAAAAAGACACATTAGTAATGTAATAGTAATTTTTCAATGATAAAATTCCATTCTAAATAATTGTATTGTGTGGAGGCAGAAATCTCAGAGACAGATATCTTAAAACCTACGCAAATAAATCTAAAACAGTCTGCACACACAAAGATGCAACCTAGTGGTTTCTTTCAGCATTCAGTTTTCATTCAGTTTTTGCATTTAATATGTAACATATCAACAGGGTCAAGTGATGTGGCTCATATTACATGTTTAAGGACTGACTTTCTCATAAGAATGAGGAGAGATGGTGGTGGCCTAACAGCTGTCAAGAGGTAGACTACCATTCGCCTACTGTTTCAGTGACAAAAATGGATGTTTTTTTTCTAAAGCATCAGGATATTTTCCGGCCATTTTGTGGCAACAAATTGGGTTGTTTTCTAACCCTAACCAAGAGCCTAAACTTATCCATACCTTAACTATATAAATGTAACATTTAAATGGAAAAAAGTAAAGACACATTAAGTTAGCAATGTGTATGTAAGGGGGTTTCCCAGCTCACTGTTAGTCTTTATAGTTGTGATGTTTGACAGAGTGGCTCCCAATCTTTGCACCTCAGACCCGGGAACCTGTCTGACAGCCTGAGCACCCTGGTTTTGTGTAAGATTGAAGGAAGATATGTACAGTAGAGTTATAGCAGCAGCTGTTCTTCCAAAAAGAGAAAGGAGAGAAAAAAAGAAGAGAAGAGAGAGAGGGAATGCATTCCTGATGGATTTCTCATTTCGGCCTTTGGCCAGGATCTCATCCCATCACTTTCAAGCTCGCCGCTGCTTGTAAAACCCTCCACATATCACACAGGGTTCCTCATCCTCTCTAGGGACCCTATGCCCCGACAACAACATTAATCAATCAGCCGCTAGTAAAAAAAAAAGGGTCTGGGGCACCCCTCTCCTCTTACCACAGTCATTCACACTCCCTCTGAAGCCCCCAAACTCCTCACCGCATGCTAAATGCTCATCACACTACAAACATGCAGTTGGGGTAACTAATTCCACACATGTCTGTGTCCATCTGAAAACCCCCCAACATGCAAGGATGTCCTATATGTCTGAGTGTTTAATGCCTCACTCAAGGGAGGGGAAATTTATTTCATGGCTGTTATAGGGCAATATATTAGGGTTCTCTTTACACTATAAGAAGTAAATGTAGGAAGAAGGGGGGGGATCTAAACGCATCAATAATTTTTTACTAAAATTCACACTGAAACGGTCAGAGATAAAAAGCCTGACAATAAAATGAAGTAAGCATTTTGTAGATTGATGCCCAGTGCTTCCAATATGGTAACACAGCCACATAGTTGCACAAACCAAATGTTTTGCTTCATTTTGAAAGTGAAGTTAATGCTGTGTACACGTTCAATCTTGTTCAATTCAGAGTCATCATGTAGAGCAGCAGCCTCACAGTTCTGAGAGCAAAATCCAGCCTTTTATTAGCAACTGTGTATTTATGGAGTCTGACAAAAATATCTAAACATGAAAGCGAGAGAAGAAAGAAAATGGAGTGACTGCTGGGTCTTTGCTCTTAGATAATAGACTTAAATGATGCCATGTGAAAACCTGAGGAATTTGAGACATGGCTATAATTTGTTAATGCTGTTTTCCTCATAATCTAATTCTTAAAGGCTTTGAAAGTCTCAAAAGGTCAACTCAAACTTAATTTTCTGAGAGGGTTGCAAAGAAAGGGGCTCTGGCAGCCAAAAAAAATAATGCTTAAAGTTGCGCTGCAGTTTGGTGAGTGTGCATGAGGGAAAATAATTAATAAAGCAAGATAACTTTTTTATGAGTCTTGTAGTTTTATTGCAGCTTTTGCTCCAAATGCATCTCAAAGGCATCATTGTTTTTAAAATTCTTAGAGATTTTAAGTGACTATGAGAAATTACACACAAACATTTAGAGAACAAGGGTTAACTAAATATGTGAAAAAGTTTGCTTTAATGTGAATTTTATGCAGTTTGCATGTGGCTTTTTTTGTAAGATTTCCACCAGCTGGGCTTTCACATAGGTGCCCAAAAGGCCCGTCACAAGGCAGGAGAGAGGAGACCCTTTGGCCTGAGAGAGGAGCTTCTCCAGCACAGCTGCAATGACGCATCTTCCAGATGTCGTGCAAGAATAACCGGTGTTTGGGGCTGAGACAGAAACTATATGCAGGGGGCGTTGGTGCTCCCACAGACTCATATTTTAACTGTCATGGTTCACTGTTATCCGCTTGTCATTAAACATGGTGATAATGTGGAGAGCAGCTTGTTCAGGTTGGATGCAGAGGCAAAGAGTACTCGTGAGGTTCAACCAGGGCTGCGCTCGGCCGCCGCAGCCCAAAGCTGTGTTGTAAATTAAACGGCTAGATTCTTCTGGAAGTGACGAGTGTTTGGCTTAGCGCTGACTCACAACCTAAACTCATAAACAGAGCTAACTCCCTTGTGTCTGCCCTCCCCTGCCATTTTAAGACCCTTTCACCATCCATCTTTATCAGCCCTGCTGCCCCTTTCAGCAGAGCCACCAGCTCTGCTCTCCTTCACCACCACGAGCCCTGCAATGGTTTTATCACCCCAACTGACAAATTGTGGGATATGATCCGTATCTCTCAGCAATTAGTTCCAGGCTGTCTCAGTGGGAGGGGATACTGCCAAGTCTACCTTCAGTCTCTGCTCCGCTGATGCAGTGTGTGCTGCCACTTTCCATCTGATAACCCCTCAGTTTTAACAGGAGCAGGCAGCAAAGCCATTCCATGAGCTATTAGGGAAGAGACCATCATTTGTGTCTGCTCCCTCTGAGGGGTGGATCAGGTGGGGGTAGCGCTGAGGGAGGGGGTGTAGGCAATAGACTGCAGGCCGCTGTAAATCAGCGCTCACAGATGAAGCAAATTACATTCTCCTCCATTTAGACTGAAGTTTTTAAGAGAGTGGCTCCTGAGTCTCGGCTGAGGCTCATCATCTCAGCACGCCGCCTCCGGCTCACTTTACCAAATCTGTCACATAGATCCTCTTTCATTACCAATAAACATTCTACATGTTGCTATTATATCTAGTGGAATCTAATAAGGTATAAGCATTGCTGTTTATGAAGCGTGCAAATCAATTTGGTAAAAAGTTTCTCTCTTTATCTGTGGCTTGTGCTGGCCTGTCGATGCATGCAATGAGCACGGGCAAAAAGGTCCTACATGTACACTGCGTGCTGGGCTTCAGAGTTTTATATGTGACAGGCAGGCAAATTCAAATTCATCCTGGCTCTTTTAAACAAGTTTTCAACGTAGAAAGTGAAAATATAATCCCATAGGGAGGTATCAGGAGGTAATACGCAGCTTCCTGATTGTTATAATATCAGTCAAGTACCAGCGGCAAGAGAGAAAATCACAATGGAGCCGAGTGGTGACAACCAAACCCAACAGGCAACTGTATTCCCGCCAGTATGGGTTTATGTTTCATAAAGGAATAAATAGGATTTGTGTAGATTGTAGGGGAGAAATTGTTGCAATGCATCAGTGTGAATGTTCTAACAGTTTCTTATTATTAGAATTTAAATTACTTTGGTACAGTGCTTCTGTACTCCTGATACTTATCAAGCTAATCCCACTCTCCTCTCAAATTCACACTCCTAGCTACTTTAATTAGCATAGTGCCAGTCTGGAAGGCAAGCAGGGAGGGAATCAGAGAGAGAGGGAGGGATAGAGAGAGAGAGAGAGAAAGAGGGGAAAGAAGAGGGGAAGGAGAGAGGAGGAGGAGGAGGTGTGAGGGAGGGGGGGCATTGCGTGGTATGAGACAGAAGAGGATTTGTATTTTGAGGCTGGTTGCATCACCCCTCTGTGTTTTTGTGGATATGAAGTCAGCAGCACATTTTGTTTTGTCATTATCTCGGCTCTTGGTATTCATCTACCGAATGTTGCAAATTGGCTCCTGAGAGGCGTCACATATTCAGTGCTTGTCTTTGACAAAATAATTCATGGAGGATTGTCTGAACGGGGGAATTCTGAAATATGAGTGATCCTATTTAAGAGAAACAACAGAGGGAGGTTTTTTTGTTTTTTTGTTTTTTTTACTGCAGTGCAATGTCACACGTCTAGGATGTTTGTGTATTATCGCTGATCAGCGATAAGAAAATGCAAAATACCACTTGATCGCTAGGAATTGATTCTGTTGGATGAAAATGAAAGGAAGATTAAACAAGACACCAAACTTAAACTGGGGACTAAAACTGTGAATGATGTTGTTGCTGCCTAGTGCAGGTTTGTTATCCAATTGAAGGTTTGAGGTGTGCAACTAGACTCCCTTTCTATTGTGCTCTTCAACAACCTTCACCCTCCTCTGACAGTGTCTTCCTCAAGCCCTCCTCATTTGTCTCTCAAGCAGAGCCAAGCTTGACTTCTATAAGATGGGCTGCTGCTCTTCCATCCTCCCTGCCTCCCCAAAGTTTCTCCATAACCATTCAGAGACGCGGCGCAGACGTATTTAAGCGCATCCAGGGAAACCTCTTAGTCCGTGAAAACGAAACAGAAGTGAGCCACATGAATTCAGCAGCACACTTGTAGGTAGATAGGGGAGACATGGAGAAGCGCTGCAGCTCTCTGTACTGCAGAGAATTAAACCGGATTGGGGAGAGCAGAGGAGAATCTGTGGTCCAAGGTGACTTTGTGATCAGGTTCCAGAGCGCAGCCTCAAATCCTCAGCTTCAGGCTGTGTGTGAGTGACAGTGTGTACATATAAGAGTGTGCTTGTAATGTATGCATGTGTGCGATGCCGTATGGGCACTTGTGCGCATGTGCGTCGCCGCTTGTGTTCATGTTTATCCCAGTTTGTGCTGAGAGCCTGGTGACTGCTGGACACAGTCTCTCAGTCAGTCTCGCAGTCAGTGGCGCCTGCTCTTCTCTTGTGCCATATATCAAAATAGACACATCAATTTTCTGAAAACTAACCTAATTAAGCTGCGGCCTTTTTAGTAGTTTAGATAAATTCAGTGGATTAACATTGAAAAAAAAGCCTTTTTAAACCCTGAGAATACTGTAAATTCCAGTAAATTATGAGAATACTTTCCATTGACTTTCCTCTATTTAAGCCCATCGGCAGCTGGAGATTGTGATCAGACAAACTCGTCCTCAGGAGTAATGTTTATATATTACCCTTGAAGGCTTGATAACATTTTTCATCAACGTATAAATTGAGATTGCAGAGTCGCAAATGTTAATACTAAATAATAATGTTTACCGTTGCCTTCTGTCATCCGTCTTCCCTTCAGGATCTGCTTCAACTTTTTAATGGTTAAAATCGCAGCACTTTTGTCAAACAAGAGACACAAAGTGTTTACTTTTCTGTTGCAATGTCTGTTCAGAACGGGACGATGGTTTACAGTTTTCTCACAAACAGTTAATCTGATCGACTTCACACTGGACACTGCTCTCCCTTAGGTCCTCAATCGCATGAACGTTTCTCAAAAATTGCATGAACTTCTTTTCAAAACAAGTGATTTGGACGAATTCAAACTTTCAGGAGATCTATTTAGATAAAATTGGACATGGCTTAAATAGGTAGCTTCATCTAGACCCACAGAATCCAGGACAGAAATTGTTTCTGAGTCATGAGGCTGAACTGACAGATGCCAAAATATTAAATTCACAGTTAAAGCATCAACATTTGGACAAATCGAGCCAAATTCGTCCTCAGTGATAAAAGGGACAAGAATAAAGAAGATCAACAGTTTTTCAGCTTTGCAAAGGACATACAGATTGGCAAACAGAGCTCTCTCACTTATAGTTAGATAACCAAAACTGACTACAGCAAGACCATTTAGTAGCATATAAATATATTTTTAAGAAGACAATGTTCATTCATAAAGGAAACAACCTTAGTTATTGATGTTTAGCTTAAGATGCGAGGCAGTTACGACGACACATTGCTGTATACTGACAGCTCTCATACAATTTTTTTGAAAACAAATTTCACATCAATGAAAGTGTGCAAACAGAACAAGCTCTGTACTTACAAAAGATTTTATTGGCAAACTTTGATTGTTCTTTTGTAGTTAATTTACTTGCGCAAAGGAAATGTTGAACGTTGTGGTACATAAGTGGTGCGGGAAAAGGAAGTAAAAACACAACAGTGGATAAAAAAAGGGAAGGGGACTTCAACGTTTAAAGACTTTTGTGTCTGCCGTGATGGAACACCTCCTTCCTAAGCTTGGATGACAACGGGGGAAGGAAGTTAAAGTGAACATAAAAGAGGGGTGGGGTGAGTGGATGAGGTCGGAGGTGAAGTGGCACTGTGGGGTGGGGTGACGGGGAGTGTGTGGAAGAAAGGGGTGTGCCCCCCGTGCCCCCTCCCCTGAGCCAGGCAGCTGTTTGTCTGGCCCAGTAGGAGCTTAGTTCAGACCTCGGACCACGCTCCACTACATCCCAATAGCAGAAATTTCACTGGAGCCACTCACCACATTTGTTTTGGAATAGCTGATTGAGGGATTCAAACGGGGTCTTTAGAGGCGATCGGACTTGAGATAAAGATTTCCTGTTGGTTTTTCAGTTGCGTAATTGAAGTTTGCCCAACAAAGTCATCGCCTGTTGCACCCTGTTTTCTTTCAAGCAAGACTTAACTGAACCATAGGCTACCAAAAAAAAAAAAAAAAAAATCACCTGGTCTTTGCAGAGGCAGTGACCGTGTGGGAAAAGAACCACATTCAAATTAAGATCTCTGTTGGACTGAGATCCCTTGTAGGCCTATACGAGTTTATATGTATGTTTGTGTGTACAAAAAGAGGCAGCCCCCGAAAAGCAGTGAGTATGTCGCTGTGTAAGTCCCCTTGAAAGTGTCCCTCTTTAAGACCTGTTTAAAAGGGACGCCCCCTCTTTGTGTCCACTGTTCTCGGTGGCGTATGGAGGGGCTTTTGTCCCCCTCTTTCATGTGCTCTCACAATAGCCCGGGCCGTTTGAAACACAACAGTAGATGAACTGCGCTGACAGTGTATTAAACTCTGATGAATTGCCTGTGCGAGGCATAGATCAATGTCCTTCAACCCTTAGCACACAGTGAAGACCGGGCCTTGTCTTGGTTAAATGGAACAGGTTGCTGGCTCTTTTCAAAAGGGTCTGATTATATTCATGTTTTGTTGAAGCTGAGGCCTTTTTAAAATGTGTAAATCTTTGCAGTTCAAAAGAGTCCTAGTTTTTTTTTTTCTGCATTCATTCAAGGAATTCGGTGCTGCTCATTTTGTGAGCATTTTGCCATTTTGCAGCCTTAGCGCTCTGTGTTTTAACTCCGAAGTTAAAATACTTTCTCTCTCTTTAAACTGACAGTAAAAACATCCACATTAAAGCAGCACAGTGGTAGCACGCGGGTTAATGTGTCTCTGTGTCGAGGGGAAAGTGATGGCCTCCCTTAAAGCATCTAATAGCTTCACAAACATACTTGAGGTGTGTGTTGTGGAGGCTAGTGGCCGGCGTCTGACCTTTAAATGACTTCTTCCCTCTGAAGGGGGCTTAGGGCAGCCTGTTTACACAGATCACAGCTTCAGCCCCTTAAGAACAACAGGGACAGACCACTGAGCCTCTATGGCAGCTCCCACAGGGACAGCAGACTCTTAGCTACCACCAGCATCACCACTCGCACTAACTGGCAGATTAACCACAGGTGGCAAGAACCAGCAGACTTTACTGAGAGTCTCCTGTATTCAGAAACACAGCTTAAACATAAACTGAAGTTTGAGTGAAAGAAAAAAAAAGCAGCAAAGAATCAAAAGCCTTGATTTTTAACTTGTGCATACTCCTCTTTTCAGGTGTGGTTTAGCAACAGGCGAGCTCGGTGGCGTAAACAGGCAGGGGCCAATCAGCTAGCAGCCTTCAACCACCTGCTACCTGGAGGGTTTCCGCCCACGGGGATGCCAACTTTACCAACATACCAGCTACCAGATTCCAGCTATCCCAGCACCACACTATCGCAGGGTGAGCCCGACACTTCTGCATGCAGCCTCACAAAACATTTCCGTCTGCTACATACTGCATGTCCTGTGCTCTGAGTTTAATCTAATTTCTGTAAAGATTACATTACTTATATTTCTTTGTGGCATACCATCGATATTTTATGTCCATTTTAATAACATTATAAATTATATAGGGACCATGTGCAGAATATAAGAACCGTGCAGCAAGTAGTTATGTTTACAATCACATCTTTGTCACTGTGGAACAGAAACAAGACTTCACTTATTTTCTTGTTTGTTACAAGGACAGGTCACTTCTGTTCTGCACTTTTCATGTATAAAGAGACATTTTTCTATTAATAAATTGCAAGAGGGACACTTAATGCATGACTTATGACTTGCTGAGCTTAAATTTAGAGGCTACTTGTTTTAGGATTCTTAGTAGTGGAGTTTTTTTTGTCCATCTTTGATTCTCTCTTAACTGTGCTGTACCATTTGTGTTGTTCTTACTGTCAGAGGGCAGCACATTGCACAGACCACAACCCCTGCCTCCATCCTCCATGCACCAGGGAGGTCTGAGCGCTGACAGCAGCTCTGCTTATGGTCTCTCATCCAATCGCCACAGCTTCTCCAGCTACTCCGACACTTTCATGAGCCCCTCAGCATCCAGCAACCACATGAACCCTGTTGGCAACGGGCTCTCCCCGCAGGTCAGTCCAAACAAGTTTCACATCAATGTGTCTGCACGTATAATGCTCCCACATATAGGTATGTGTTCACATTGTTCAGACTACCACCCCCCCCTCCTTCTCACTACACTCACTGTTCAGAAAATGTAATTGTATTTGACTGAAATTAAAATTCAGAAACAGCATGTTCAGCAAAATAACTGCCAGTGTGGGCTTTTATGTTCGCTTTCCAAAGCCCTGGATTTATTTTAGCTACTCTAAATTGCTACATTTGTAAAACAATTGGATTAACATCAACAAATTAAAATTCATCTTGATAGTACCGCAAGTGCTCGAGCTGCTCCAAACAGCGGTTTTTCGACTTTCCTGGGACATCTAAATCCCGCACAGCGCAGTGAGAACACATGCAGATGAAATAATTAGCTAAAGCTTATAAATGTAGACCCATAATCTTCTTCACGTAATTGTCTGCAGCTGGAAGACTCCAGTGCTATGTGTGATTTTCCTCATCTCCTCTTCACTGCAAGATTTCCAGGCAGAGTGACAGGCAATATGCTCTCTACATGTGAGGTTTGGTTGTAGGTTTTATCCTGTTGGCCACTTCATGTGCTCTGGTGCCCTCCTGTCATGACAAAGGCTGTTTAGGTTTCCTAATTCCAGTTTAAATCTACGGAAGACCAAAAATATCTTTCTACCCATCCTCCTCTGCACCATCTTAACATGTAATACTACATGCGCATGTTTGTCTGCATCCTCTTCTAAAAAAACTGGATTTCACATATTAACCTCTTTGGACACCTCCATTAATGAGCGTTTAAATGCGACTCTATGGTAAGGGTTGAGCTTTAAGTGGCACAGAATGAAAAATGATTTGTATTGATGCAAATCGTGTGTACGGAGTGAATTATACACAATTACCCATCAATACTGGCCAGTCTTGCCCACCCTCACCAACAAGATGTGGTTAACAGGCAGAAAATAAGATTGAAATGGTGTGTAAAGAGTTGAAAATGAATTTCAATGCTGCATTTGTCCACAATTACCCCGTCGCTCACACGTGTTTTATTGGGAGTTTTTTTTTTTTCTTCAAATATTTCTCAAAGCAGATTGGAAACATTCTTGGTATTACCCTCTTTCTTCAGAGAAGAAAGAATTAAGGATTTTGTGACAAAAAAGAGATTTTCTCTCCTGCTGGAGCGACGGAGGATAACATGGAGGCTCACAGCGTGTTTGATTGTTAATCGTGGCACAGGGGCTTTAACTGCTAATGCTCTCACTGCAAACCTGCAGAAAAACACCAGGAACATGGAGTCGTTTTTTTTTTTTTCATTAATGGCTCTCTCTAATACTGGCATGGGGTGCACTGTCGCTTTCTCCCCCTCTCTTCACAGGCATTCAAGAATGTGTTGGGATATTAAACATTTCCTGTCATAGTGGGGATTAGGACAGGAGCCTTTGGGCAACTGTACAGCATGGATTTTCACTATTCAATTACTATAACAAGTGGGTTTTATTAAAGGGTTTTTTTTTTAAAAAAAAAAAAAAACACCTGAAATGCATTTTAAAATTCATTTATTTATTTAGAAGTTAAATTGTAGACTTTTTTTTTTTTTTAGGGGGTGGGTTAAGCGTGTGGTGTGGATGTTTTGATGTGTCACACCCTGTTTGCACTGCACAGAATTGAAATGTATTGAATGCATGCAGAATGCTGTGTGGCATTCCTATCAGTCTCTCAGCATGGAGATGAATGTTCCCACTGACAGCAGAATCAGAGTTCACTCTGTGGTGCAGCGTCCTGCTGGGCTGGGCAGTCCTCATCTCTCTCTCTCTCTCTCTCTCTGCACAAACATGCAGCTTTCCACATAAAACTCACACAATAAACACTAAGTTTGCCTTGTCTGAGTCAGACCTTGTTTTGTCTTTGCATTTAAGCAAATTTCACTTGAATGTTAAATCAGTTGCAGCTTTGGAAAAAGATCGACCTGCATTCGACTCCTCACAGTTTATTTTTCCTGATTTACAGCGTGTTTTCACTCTCCTGTTTTTCCTTCGCTGTAATGGAAAAAAAGCAACACAAAGAGATTCTCTATCGAGATGGAAATGAGAATATGATATTGTAAGTTACAGACAGCATCTGTTTGCAGGAGATATGCTTGTGCATTGGTATGTGCAAGCTATTTCTTCAAGTGTCTGGCATTGATGGCCTAGCTGTTGCTGTAAAGATTGACAAAAATTCTCTGATTCCCAGTAAATGGGCTGCGGTGGCGAGGTGCCAAGTCTGTAATGGAATCCTGCAGCGTTCAGCAGTCCCGACAGGAGCTCGCGTCCATCCCAATCCCATAACCTATCCCGACAGCACACATTTTCCCATTACAGGCGGTGGAAAAGCCATGCACACTCAAACTGGTCGCTGTCATTGTGGGATATACAACGTGTTTGGCTGGTTGAGGGAGGCAGTATATTAGGGGTGGTGAGAGTGAAGCTGTGCATGGCTGGGCAAAAGGTATGAAACCAGAAGTGTGTTTTGTTGTTGGTCTTGTTTCATTTAGTGGCACAGCAGGTGTTGGAAGGAGGGAAAGGCAAGGGCACAGTGGACAGGCATTCCAGTATTTTTCTACCTTTACCTGAAGATTCAAGCTTATGGCTGCTTTTTCATTACACCCAATTTTTTTTTTGATTTTTTCATTTGAAATAGGCCTTTGTTGCGAGTTTATAAATGGTCTTTCATGACGCCTCAAATTTGAAATTTTCATACTCTTACTAGAGAATAAGGAATATTTGCTTTGGAAAGACAGCTGTTATTTAACTGAGGAGGTCATGCTTTTACATCCAACACTGTCAAAACTCAAGAAAATTGTATATTTTTCCACAAATCCTGGTAATAGGAAACTCTATAGAGCCTTTCAGATACTTTTCAAATGATTCTTTGAAGCAGTGTTCATGGTCATTGCATTTGTGGGGAGACATTTGGGTTGAGTTCCTCATTATTGCATGACAGGGACACCTGCTGGGAGAGGAAAGAAAACAACTGCGCTTAGTGGAGAGCTGAAGCCATGTGAGAGGAGCTCAGTGGCAGAGCTTGGGTTTCACTCCTTAGAGAAACTTTCAGAAATAATGACACCAGGTGATAAAAATAAAAAGAGGAAAAGGTATTACTCTTGCAGAGTTAAAGTGTAGAGTGCTTTGCAGTGGTGTTGCGTGGTGGTCAGAGGTTGTTCGGTGTGATAGTGGAGACGTGGCGAGTCGTTGAACTCCACAGGTACGATGGACAGAGATCTTATTGCTGTTTTGATGAAGGAAGTTCACAAAGTTTTGTAAGGAACTTTTTTTTTCTGTTTTGCAGTTTTTTGAAAGTGTTGTGTGTTTTGGAATGACAAGGATGTGTGTCTGTGTGTCTGTGTGTGTGTGTGTGTGTATCTGAGGAGGGCCTTTGGGCTGTGTGAGTGGGCCGGGCCTCCACACATACACACACATACACACACACACACGTACACGGGATCAGAGGCAGAGCGGCTCTCACCCCTGCCTCCCTTTGATCTGTGTCCCCAGGCCTGCCTGCCCGCGCGGCGCTGCACCGTACCACGCACGCTGACACCATGCTCACCAGCGACTCCCCACAACTGTCTGAGAGAGATAAGCCAGGGGAGACTCCAAACTGTGCTGCTGCTCTTCCATTAGCTAGCGCAGACGCTTCTTTTAAAAACGGGATGAATTATTTTTAAGAAGCAAGCTCTGCCGTTGCCAAAAAAAAAAAAAAAAAAAAAAAAAAAAGGGAGAGGGGAAAATGTACGGAACAATCTGGAGCTCTGGCTTCATTCCGCCTCCCTCCCTGACTTCTAACAAGACATCTTGCACCTGAATACCAATGAGAGGGGGAGATTCATGTAGTCCCCCACATTATTAAAACTTGGGCATTAAGCCTCTCACCGGGCACTGTGTCAGCTGGCAGGCTTCACTGACAACAAATCAAAGGGGATGAGCACATAGCCTGCATTCATAGCTCAGCCACTCGCAGAGCAAGAGGGGGAATACATACTGGTTAATTAGAACTCCCATTAAAACAAATACTGTTTCAATTTGGCAAGTATAAAAAAAGATGTAAGAGGCTTTCAGAAAAAAGAGACCTGCTGTTGGCAGCTGCCAAGAAAATCCAGGGACTGTAAATCATATCCACTGGCTATACTGTTTCTGCACAGATTATTAGTGTTTGCTGTTGTTTTGCAACACTTTTGAACTCTGAGGAAAGATTCTGCGTCTGTGACACCAGAAATGTACCTCTGCACACATTGCGCTGCGTATCCTCGTGTTGCGTTGGCCTTCATCCTCTGTAAGGGAATTTACCCTGGTTTGTTTCTGCAGCTTGTGTACACTTGTACCAGCACAGACTGTAGCTTTAATGAAGGATACTTATAAAATACATAGAAAATTGCATAAAAAATTGTATCATTTAACAGTGTAAACTCAAAGCTTTATGACACTTTACGGAACCAAATAGTGTCACTAATAGAGGACATCATGGTCACTACTGCAGCTTGGGCCTCATTTGCTTGCAGCTAAACACTGCTGCAGCTTACTTGCTGTCTGTATACCTTGGCCATTTGTTGCTCACTTCATCTCTCAGGTCTCCAGAGCACCCAAGTGAAGCCATTTTCTTTCTCATTCCAAAATATTTTTGGTCTGAGCTTTATGTATTCATAATCTATTTTTCACCTACCAACCTTCCTTCCCTCCATTTGGCTTTTTGTCATCCCATGATGCCTTGCCAATAGTGCTTTGCTCTCTCCCTCTCTCTCCCCACCTTCCTCTCTTGCTCCAACTCTCTCCCCTGGAGAGGCAGCTCTTCTCCCTACGCCCAGATGAAAGGCTATGGCGGACAATAAAAATGCTATTTAAATGCAAGGGTGTTTGTGTGCGGGTGAGAGATATTTCCTGCTGAAAGTGAGCTGCTGCATCCTGATAAATAGTAAATATAAGGGAATGTGATTTACATTTATCTTGCAGAGGCAGCCAATATGAATTTCAGTAAATCCTAGAAGATGGGGATTTAAGGAGGAAAATGACTGAGACTGATTCACATGCTGTGTGTCCCACGCAGTTGAAATGCCTATAAGGTGGAGAGTGGTACTGCCTTTATTAAAGTATAGGCAGAGACATCGATCCTATCTAAAATACCTATTACACACAAACATGCACTGTGTCACATGTTCATCTGCGGAGATTTCCAACCTCACGCACACACACATTTTGAAGGTGACTTGTATTGAAATAATAATAATAATAATAATAATAATAATAATAATAATAATAATAATAATAATAATAATAATAATAATAATAATAA
>JAPZDV010000012.1:11185206-11195970 GCA_029814665.1 Acanthurus lineatus | reverse complement strand
TAATAATAATAATAATAATAATAATAATAATAATAATAATAATAATAATAATAATAATAATAATAATAATAATAATATGCAGTCTGTAAAGCAGGCTGCAGGGCAGGTGATATGTCTGTTGGGTGACCTATCTCTCTGGGGTCAAGGGTCAGGGTGCATGGGGTTATGGGACGGGTAGAAGGAGGGCTGCTCTGCTGTGAACCTGTCCTGCTAGCTGGAGGTCTCGAGATGTTGTCTAGCTGCATGTGTTTCCTTTTAGTTCCAGATGCCACTCTGACAGGTGCATAGCTGTGATTAATACTCTCTCTGACTCTTTCTCTCACCCTCGTTTTCTCATTCTGTCCCTCCTTCCCTCTGTCTCTGTCTCATTGGTTTCGTGGTCCCTGCTTCACTGTGTGGACTTAAGCTTCTGACCCCTTTGAAGAGTTGATGTAATACTCACAGTTTTCTTAGCCTTTGCCCAAAAAAAGAAAGGGCTATAAATATGAGTATCTATTGCCAGCGCGCTTCATTGCTTGTGTCTCTCTCTCTCCTCCTGACAATAAGATGAGAATATGGGAGGTGGTTGGGTCCTCAGCTGGTTGTCTCATGCAGCAGCTCTCCCCTCTCAGTCTCCAGCTGAGAGCTATTTCACTATTTATTTACATGTAATTATGGCTATGAGGTGCAGATATTAACACTGTCAAGAACAATTTGACCTGACATTTTTCACTAGACCTGGCCCCTGCTGTTTTTAGCAAACATCCCCCGCCCTCCCCACCGTCGCCGTCTCCTCCCCTCCCTGTCTTCCTCCCCCCGTTTTCTCCTCCACTCCCTCGATCCGCCTCGCTTTCCTTCTGGAGCTCGAACACACACTGGCCCGGCCTCGCTGTAACCACTCTCCTGGAATCAGAAAATCTGCCGTTTAATTTAGAAGAGGCGTTGGTGCAAGGTGCAGAGAGCTAAAGTGTGTGTGTGTGTCTGTGTGTTTCTCTGCGTGTGTTTGTGTGCGTGCTTTGAAGGGGCCTCTCTTGTTCCCAGTGGCTGAATCCATCCCATAGTTACTCAAGCATATCACTAGCAGAGAATAGAGGATTGCTCCCCACACGTTCTCCAATTGCAGTCCAATAGACGGCATATTAACCTCTGGTTAGTGCAGGGCCAAGTTTATAGCTTATACTGTGGGATGTTTAGGAGGGAGGGGGGACCTTCCTGCAGCCCGAGCAGCTGTGCTTTCTTGAACATTAAGGCTAGCATGAGCAAAGGTGGTGCTGGAGAGGATTTAGTTTGATAGAAATTAGCAAAGAGAGACAGAGAAGGGGGGAAGTACAACCCAAAAATAAATATGAACTCTGGTCCATTTCCGCTTGTTTTGACTTCCTTTGTACGCTTGAAAGGCTTCATGGAGCGCAGCGAGGAGAGACACAGGCGCAGGAAGGCTAACATGTTGTGAGGAGTGACAGCTTGTTCCAGTGCCCACTAATCGTCCTCATCTGTGCCGGCCTTGTCAATGCCCAGATTCTGTCAGTGCCAATCAGCCAATTAATTGAACACAATTAGCACCCCACCCCAGCACCCCCCATATGCACCACATTCTTCAAAGGCCCATTTCTCTCCCTCCAGCACCACCACTACCACCAGCACCACCACCCCCCGCCCTTCCTCCCTCCTTCTACCTCTCATTCTGCTTCTGTCTCTTCATCCTGTGGTGCTGCTGGAAGACACTTTTCAGTTTTTATTAATGTGCCGCGGCCAATTAACGCAGTGGCATGCAGGCCAGAGCCCGTCATCTGCTGCCTGCCACCATCCCGGCTGTCTGCTGCGGCCCCACGCCACCCCTCGCGCCACCTCCACCGTGACCAAAACGCTTTAATTCAATTTATGCAATCACTGTTATTTTTAAATAGTCATTTTGTCTGCTCAGATGAGGGGCCTTACTGCCCGCTGGGCCGGCCCTCTCATGTGAGGGATGGGGGAAGGGAGGAACGTTGTGGGAGCAGGAGTTGACTGACTTGGTGGGGGGGGGGGTTCCTCAATATTTTTTTTTTGTTTGTTTACTTTCTTTATTTTTGTTTAGATTTTATTTGTTTTGCGTTAATTTCATTTTTTATAAATAAGGATTTTAATCAATTAAATTAAGGTTTAAACAGAGAAAGTTGAGCAAATATCTATATTAGTTTCTGTAAACATATGTGTACATACATACATTTATAAAGTCTTTATTATTTCTGCTGTTCTCAAAGTCAGACACTGTCCAGACACTGGATGTGTGTGACTCCTGGGTCACAGAATTAAACACTTTTTTCTTCCTGTAATCACACCCTCAGGACTGGCCTTCAAATATTGATCTGAAATTCAGTGTCATCACTGTAGATCTTTAATCACTCTCTGCTGAGGCGAATATCAGCCGGGCAGATCTGCTAAGGTGCAAGATGCTATTCTGCAGCACTCAGATAACTTACAGACACTTGGAGTGCTCATTTTTCCCAGCCTGCCCCAGTGACCTCTGCCTAACTTAAAGGTACATCTTGGGGGCATTTTGATTTGGGCAGAACAGGGAGCTATCGGTGACAGAGGAACTAATCCAGTCTTGCGCAGATTAAGAGTATTTGTGGAGTGGGGTGTGTTGGCGCTGGCGCCGGGAATGGAACAGAAGGGGCTCCTATCAGCTCTCCAGGCAGGCTAGCCCTCGGGCCAGCACAGTCCTACAGGAGTCTTTGTACTTCCCAAAGCCTCCACTTTCCTCTCACTCATTCTATATCACTTTCTCTGCTCTGCACCCCTCACCCTCTCTTTCTATAGGCTATCATAGTTTCACTGCTCCATTTCCTCTCTCTTTACATTTCTGAATGTGTGTTGTTTTAGTCCAATGCAAGAGTTCATGTGCCTACTTGTTATCGTCAGGTGCTTGAACGATGGCAAACAGTCGTGTTGGTTTTCTAAGTCACAGTTTTGATGCACATTACAGCCATACTAAATAAATGGTGCACATTTCATTATTGCACAAGATGTTGTGACAGTGTTATGACAACAAGTTTCAATTTAAAAAACAGTGGTTTCGCAGCACTCGATTCCTCTGCTTACTCTCTTCCCCTTGTTTGTATTATTTCTCAAACACTCTCAATGTTTGTCTCGGCTCTGTTTCTGTCACTTTGTCGTATTCTGGAGAGAATATCCAACAAAGAACATCTCGTCAAACATTCATGCAGACAAAAAAAATGTAATTTGACTGTAGAAGAAATTAGGGAGGTATGAAAGGGCCTCTTCTTGTGTCTCAAGTCTGCTATTTATTTATCTGAAAGGATGCACATTGTATCAATTTACACTTCCCCATTCACTTCGCCACAGGCTGGAGGCCTCAGAAGTTGAGAGAATTAATTACTTTTTTATTATTATTTATAAAGTAATCTATCTGTAGAGAGGGAGCAGAAAAAGGAAAGGAAGAGGGGGAGGGGAGGGGGGGGAAGAGAGAGAGAGAGAGGCAGGGAACGCCCTGGAGCATTGTCCTTTAAACTAGGTCCTGGCTCACATTATCTCCCAAACCAGCACTCACACAACGTCGAACAACAAACGAACTCTGGGCTGCTGAGGACGCTGTATGCAAGGAAAAAGAGGGAGGTGGAGGGAGCAGAGAGGGAGGGAGGGAGAGAGAGAGAAAGAAGGGAGGAAGTCTTCTCTGCAAGAGTGTAAACAGTATGTAAGAAAAATCTAAAGTGCTTGTTTTCTGCTCTTTAAATATTACACTAATTCTGACTCCACAAGTACCGTTTAATGCACCCACATGTACACTTTAATGTGTCATTTAAAACTTATGTAACATTTTGCAGCAACAGACCGCATCCACTAAAACGCCATCAAATATAGCAACAACAATAAGCTTGTCAATCCAAAACCACATTCTGTAAATTATTTACATGGAATTTTAACCCAAAAGCTTTTCATTCATCTCTGAGAGTGAATTTTCTGTCTGAGAGTTTGTAGAGAATAGCGCTGCACACTTTTTTCAGATTAAAATATCTATGAAGTTTTATTTTACATAGCATGTAGCGACAGAAATACATGAAGACATCCAGCTGCAAATGTTATTTACGAGCTTATGTGACTCAGTATCATTTGACCCTTTAATATGCAGTGAAAGAACTTTATGGGGACATCAAAGTGACAAAGCCATGCAGTTAAAATTGAACTATGGATTTTTTTTTTTTTTAACTGAATGTGGGTTGAAAAAGACCTCTTTACTTAAAAGGTGAAGTGACTACAACACAGTTCAACCTGATATTTGAACAATATGTTCACCTCAGTCTGTTCCTTCATAAGATTTAGAGTACAATGGTAAAATAACATTGATTTTTTTTATAGTGGTGTAAACACACAATCTAGCTGACACAAAGCAACCTGACTACCTCATCGAGGCTAACCTCCTCCCTCGTAGCAGAATTCAAATCATTAAAACAGAATCCTCTGTTGGGAAGGACGACTGAAGGAGAGCGACATGCTCACAGATGACAACACGTGTTAGACTCTGAAGTGGCCGACCCATCCTAATTCACTAAAATAGCCAAACTGCTACAATGTCAATGATAAGGAGTCATTTTCTTTTGAAGAACTTTCATGAGCATGGATAATATTCGAGCCAATTGTTGGCTCTTCTATTTCATAAGAAAAGCGATGTAATCAAGCTTCAATTAACCAATGACTAAAATGGACTCATGCCCTCCAGCTGTCTCTCTCAGGACACTTAACAAGCTCTCTCGCTTCACTTTCAGCCATCGCAAACCATACGGATATTATACTCCTCTCATCCTCCACAGAGCATGCAGCTCGGCTCCATATAGGAGGGAGCGTCACATGTGTCCAGCATGAAAAAGGGCCATGAATCTCTCTCTTATGGATAGATGTCACATGCTCTGTCCGCAGATGTGGAGGGGACGGGGTGGGGGTTTCCATACTGATAGAATTAACATGTGGAAATGACTAACCGGCCTTTATGTTTCTGATGTGCTTCGAGTGCTTTATATTTCCTGGGAGGCCTTTTCTAAAGATATGATTAATTTGCAGAATATGGTTAATTTTCCCTCTGTGGGATATTCCTGGCTTATTGCATCATTTGTGGACTGTTTGGCTTGCCCCTGCGTTGCTTCGATGTTTGCAGCCTGTGTGTGCGTGTGTGTGTGTGTGTGTGTGTGTGTGAGAGCGCTCTCCTGTGCACCTCATGTGTGCATGCATGCAAACATATGTCTGCATGTGCATCACCCCTGTGTAACCACCTCCATGATGGGCTAATTGGTTTAGCAGCCAAAGGGCCAAAGGCCAGTGCAGCATAGCAAAACTCAACATGAACCTGATGTTGAAGGGAAGGCTTCCCTACTATAGGAGGGAAGCATGTGTGGGACAATTCCCTTTTTACCACCCCCTCCCACACACACACACACACTCCACTTTCCTTTTTCACTTAAAGAAACTCAGAGCATAAGAAAACAAAATTCTTCACAGTGTTCTGGGCCGCCGTGCTTCAGACTGGAGTAGCACTAGAGGTAATCTCTTCCATTTTAACATATTTTCAGACCTTCTTCTGACGAATGTCACATGCTATTACATTAATCTAGAATATTGAATTGAAAGCTTTTATGCACTATGAATAATATACACACTGTGATATTCAGCCGAGCCTCAACCTGCAGTATCAGCGGGCCCCTCAGTAAGGTTTGTGGAGCCTACTTTGTGTGGGGATCTGAGGGGATCATTTACCAGTTCCAACTCCATTACTATTCATGAGATGGGTAGGCTAGGGGCGAGGGATTAGGGACTCCCTTGGTGCTTGTTGTGCTGTAGGCTCGGGCTCAGGCCTCAGGCTCCAGGACAGGGGCTGTCTGGCACGGATGGTGGGTCTATTATCACCCTGGGACCCTTCTGTCCCACAGCAGAACACTTACTGGCAGTGCCAGCTAATGGAAACAGTCTCTCTTGTTCCCTTACTCTTTTTTTAACCTCATCAACCTCCTTGTATCCTTCCCCCTGCTCTTTAAAAAAAAAAGATGGGGAAGTTTTTCCCTTTCCCTATTTCAAAGTTGAAATGGTGTATTTCTATTGGCATCTTTACCGTGAAGTGCTAGGATGGCTCTATATTTGCAGGAAAAAAGTACTTTCCCTCAACTCTGTCAATGCTTTGATCCTCAATTTTTCAAATTTCTAACATCCTTCGTTCCCCCTTCCCCCCCAGGTGATGAGTATCCTGAGCAACCCTAGCGCCGTACCCTCCCAGCCCCAGCACGACTTTTCCATTTCCCCCCTGCACAGCAGCCTGGAGAGCTCCAACCCCATCTCAGCCAGCTGCAGCCAGCGCTCTGACACCATCAAGAGTGTGGACAGCCTGGCTTCCTCCCAGTCATACTGCCCCCCTACCTACAGCGCAACCAGTTACAGCGTGGACCCTGTCACTGCAGGCTACCAATACAGCCAGTACGGCCAGAGTGAGTAAACCTCCATTAACAATTATACAACAATTATACTGTCTCTTTGTTTTTAGCTGAGCTGCTTTTTTCATTTTTGTTGTTTTGCTTTGTTTTATCCTCCTGTAAATCTTGGTTTAAAACTCTTATGAACTGATGCCCAAATCCCAGGCAGGAGAGCTTCCTGACCTTTGCACCCAGGCTGGAGGAGGCAGACACGTGCTCTTGATAAAGACCCCCTCACCCACCCGCCACCAAACCCCCAAACACATACACACCACCAACACCGCCATCATCTTCCTATAGAGAGCTGCCTTAGTCACACCCCACTCCACTTGGATGGGAAAGAGGAGAGGGCCACTTCAAAGAACGGCACACCCTCAGGGGCCACAGTGTCCTCTTGCCCACCTCTCCCTCTCTCCCTCTCTCCCTCTGTTCTCCATCACACACACATACACACACCCTCAGGGCAGGAAAGAGTTTGCTTTATTAGATTAGCATAATTGACTGATGCTGTCACAGCCATTCATACGAGGTAAAATGAAGCACACTTCCACAACAAGCTAGCCGGCTAGCTGACATTTGTTTGTATTTATGTGCAGCCTCTAGTAGTGATCTGGAGCATTGTGCATCTGTTGGTGTTTTTTTTTTATTTTTTATTTTTTTTAAGTGTGTTTGTGTTGTGGTGCATGAATGCACGTGAGCGCGTGTCAATCCGTCACGTTTTGCGTGTGTGTGCGCACCGGCGTTTTTGTCAGCAGCGAGAAACTGATGGCAGTGCGGATGTGAGCTGATGTGAGGTTAATTAAGATGGTGATTGAGCACAGTGGATGGGTAATGAATGGAGGAGAGAGGAGAGAGCTGCTGTCTGAGGATGAAAATGATCGGCCATGTGGAGTGTGGAGGGCATGAAATCAGAGATGCCAAGTGTAATGAAGACTGGCACATAGAACACACACGGGGACCCGTCTGAGTGACAGCATGGAGACTTTACCAGGATGCACATGCTCCGTGCCAGCGGCGTGCCAACCTCAGACAAGGGACAGGGGAGGGGTTTTTTATCTTTCACTCTCTGTTTGAATTGTTTTTTGTTTTGACTCACTCGCTTCTGCCACAACTTGTTTCAGCCTTAATCAGAGAAATGAAATGAGAGTGAATGGGACATATGTCTGAGAAATCTACCACCTGTCTGATGTGTGTTTATTTTTGCCGTCTTTTTGTTTTCCCTGCAGCTGCCGTAGACTACCTGGCCAAGAACGTGAGCTTGTCCACCCAGAGGAGGATGAAACTTGGGGACCACTCGGCCGTGCTGGGACTTCTGCAGGTGGAGACGGGACAGGCCTACTGAAGCACCCGGGGGCACACCCTGCACCACTCTCCTCCGCCCTCTGCCACCCTCCTCCATGCTCCATCAAGTCTGGACTCCGACTCCAGCTCGCCTCCCTGCTGCTCGCTCTGCACACCACAGAAAGGGACGCTTGCGGGTGTGACAAGGCTCTTCGGGGAATGGAACTAAACTTTTCACACCATTGTCATTGGGCGTCTCTGCCTGCCCCTTGTACTCCTACCCCAGCCCCAAACCCTGTTTTTTGCTTTTCGCTCAGAAGGCCAGACAGGACCCCAGAACACCCGAGGACAGTCGGCCGCCTTGGCCCGGGCTCCTCTTTGTCATGGCTGCAGTCCAGCACACATTTAGAGCCATCAACGACATGTACTTTGACCTTGCTGTTCATAGTAGTTAACAAAGCCAATATCATTTGAACGACTCTTATTCTTGTTCCTTTTTGATATTGTTAAGATTATTGTTGCTGTTATATGATTACGGTTAATGTGATTTATGTTGTTCTTTGATTCCATTCATATCTCTTTTCTCTGTTAGATGTTGGTGTGTAAAACACAATGTGGATGACTGAGACGATTTGGGAGTGAGTGTCTGTTGCGTGTGCATGTTTTTGCGTGTCGGCACAGTCACACAAGGGAGGATGATTGTTTTCCAAGCTGCTGTTCCTCTGCCTGTTCCCTGAGCTCTAATGTTCGTGAGCGATTTGACCTTCCCACTTTCATATTCATCTTGACATTCCTAAAGAACTTGGCCACTCTGTGGGAAGTCTGGCTGGATGGATTCTGCAGGGAATTAAAGCAGTGTTTTGGCGGCCAATAGCTTTCCCCTTCTAACCTCCATCCCATCCTTAGCCCCGGTCCGTGGGGAGGGGGGCATTGTTTGCAAAAACAGGATTGGGGAAATTAATGTGTTTTGTTTAGAAATATGGACCTTGCCAAGGAGGGCTAACTCAACCGCCCCCCCCCTCCTCTTTACTCCTCCCAAATCCCATCTACCAGAGAAACCCTGTGTGACTTTAACAGTGTAAAGCAGATTAAATCAGACAAAAATAATGTCAAAGCTAATTCACAGTGACCCTTCCCATTACCAGTCAGTATTTCTGTTTTTATAGAGTAATTAGCACATTTTGTAAATGCACCTTCGGCTGGTTTTCCACCCTCAGACTAAATAAACATTCCACCAAACATTCCACAGGCTCCATTTGCGAATACACTATAAGCATTCCAACGCTTTCTGTTATGAGATTAAAAAGTACACAAGCTGTGCCATTCACATGCACTCTGGAAAATCATATAATCCAGTCTGTTGTGAAAGGGCACAGGTAACACCGCTGATTGGCCCCCCTCTCTGGTTTGGACCGGAGCTCCCATCTAATCCTCCGCTTTGACATACTCACTGAAATGTACAAAAAGAAGAAAAAACTTAAAGAATAGTGGATATGAGACATTTGTGTAGCACTCATAGTTGACTTTTGACATGATCCAGGACCAGCTGAGATGTGTGATGATGATGATGATGATGATGATGATGATGATATTAATGTACACAGGAGTTTTCACCTTATCTCAAGACAGACTTCGGTCCTCAGTCGCCTTTTAAAAACTGAAAACTGTACAGTAGCTGGAGCAGACTGTGTATTGTTTGTTTAAAAAGAGTATGTTTTATACTAAAACAAAACTATGTCGAGTGGTAGGTAAGCGAGGGATCTGTGGAGGTAAATGTTTGATTTGAGTTTCCTTGACTGGCTTTCTTTCTGTTGGTTTAGTTTAAATTGTATTTAATTGATTCACTTGTTTTTTGACCAAAAGTTTTATTTCTCTTTTGGGCCCAGGAAAGAATGAATTTGTATAAATTAGTAAAATATTAATTCCATTAAAAATGTTCCAATTAAAATTGTAAAAAAAAAAAGAAAAAAGAAAAAAACAGGATGAAACTGAGCTTGATGGAAAAATAAAGCTCAGTGACTCCCTGGACCTCGGGACCGCTGTATATTTGAAAGGTGGCTGGATGAAACACCTTCATGCGTCGGAGCATATGAGGGTGTTTTTGACCACCTGATCTTACTGACTGATTCTTAGTGCAGACCAGACTTGACTGGACCATGGACACAAACGCATCCAAACTACTTCAGAGACTTCGATGTGGGAGTCCTCCAAACGGTTCAACACGATGAAGATGATGATGATGATGGATGATGATGCTGATAAGGAAGTCAGCCTCTTCTGCTCTGGGAAATTGAATCAAGTCACATTTGATTTGTGGACCAATAAGACTTCAGGAGAAAAAGTCAAAGTAACGCTGACTCCGCACTGAATCGCAGCAGTTCTTCCGACTGCTCCGCTTAGACGCCTCACTCATGTGTATATTTTAAAAAGGAAGAATTTTAGAATCGTCTTTAGTGTATCAAACCCATTTCTAACACTTGCGTCAATAAACATTTGGATATTTAAAGCACTCAGCTCCTTATCCCCTGACCCGTCTGTTTGACCCTTAACCTGTTTAGTTGCTTTCTGACATCTGTGCTTTGCTTTACTCCTTTTCTGTTCCGCATGTGTGTATATTATCATGGTATAATTTATTCTGCTGTATGAAGTATTAGAGTAGTGGGAAACTTGTACTGGTATTTACTACCTTCAGCCTGTTGGTGTGTTTACTGTAACACTGGCGTAACTGTTATCAATTAAAGATCCAAAACTGATTCTGCCATGTGTCTCATTTTTTGTGAGTGTGTTTATGGGTTTCCATATTTTCTAAAGCATATTGAATGTTGATTTCAGTTTGTTTTACCGTGTGTGTGTGTGTGTGTGTGTGTGTGAATGTTAAGCAGTATTACATATTAATCCATTACAGTACGTTAATTGATCTATGCGGTGCAAGTGATCATTTAAGTTCATTTTTAAATAAAAAAGGTTTTTAAATCTGGGAATTGGCTGCTTTAAATGTTGTATGTCATTGTAAACTAAATATTTTCGAGTTTTAAACAAATACAAAATT
>JAPZDV010000012.1:11160040-11185106 GCA_029814665.1 Acanthurus lineatus | reverse complement strand
GTTTTAAACAAATACAAAATTAAATTTGAAGATATCATTGGGCTCTTGGAAACTATGAGGGGCATTTTACCTCATTTATTAGAGCATGAATTTCTTAAGTAATTAGAAAAAAAAAATCAGATTAATTGATAATGAAAATAATTGCTGGTATCACCCAAAGTGTGAAGCTAATGACTGCACCTGCATGTGCACATTTTGTATATGCGGCATGCATACATATGCATATTGCGTTTGCATGCATGTATGCATGCATGTGTCCTCCGTGTGTGTTCAAGTACATTAGTGCAGCCTGCAGGCCACCAGCGGCTGCTCCACTGATGTGATTAGGGAGTGATGAGAGCTCAGACGTCCCAGACTCAGAGACACAGACTGAGAGCGTGTCTGTTTGCAGCTAAAGGAAGTTATTCATTCTGTCCACTGACCTGCAGCGCTGTCCTCTCCCACCGCTGGCCGGGGAATGTTGTCTGCAAATCTCTGTGGTATGATATGAATGCAGGGGAACTAACCGGTGTGGTACGGAAGCATCCGCTGTGTTTTTGCATGTCAGAACAGTTGAGCCCATTCAGTTTTTTACCAACAGCACTGCTGGAGGTATGTCAAACACTCCATAGGTATGCTCATTCAGTCCTGACAGATTTTGTTTAACATGTTTGATGTGTCTGCGGTAACTGTAGCTATAAAATGTCTGTACATAATCCTGTGTAAATAAGCAAAGACAGAAGATGTATGCCAAGTCACATTGTGAGAGAGGTACTTACATTTTCTATATCACAGTATCAAAAACCAATACTTTGCTGTTTATTTGCAATCAGAAAAAAACTCATCAAAGGCATCATTAGTCAAAAGTATAAGCATCATTAACATTAAATTGTATTAGGAGATAATTTTGATGCTAAATAAAATAAGTACTCATTTAAATAAACTTTTATTTAGACTGTGTTATCATGAAGTAACAATCATTCATCTTTAATACTTTGTTAAATATTTGAGAGACTCGAACAGCTCAGCGAGTGGAAATAGACACAGAATATTTAGTGTTCTCTTAAGACTCACAGATTCAAATCAGATCCAAACTGCAGCGTTATCACCGCATTATATCATCCAGGCTCACTTCAATTTGATGCAAACGGAAATTCTTGTCAGCGTTTAATTACAAAACACGCATTTGAGAAAAAAAATATATTATTGTCCTCTGGAGAAGCACGTCAATAAAGCAGGAATATGCTCGATTACTGAATCGATTCTAAAGCAAATTTTTCTGTGCGAGTCACTCTGAGGAGACTTCAGTGGATCCTCTGGGCATATTTATTCTGCATTGTTAGGTGGCTCTTTGCCTGCTGAGTGTCATCCCTCATATATTCCCCTAAAAGTTTGTGTTCTGGTTGTCCAGATTAGACCTTAGCATGTGCTATGGTTGTCCCCTTTGCTCTAGCTTGTCTCCTGAGGTGCCGGCCTGAGAGTTTTGTCTCCCTCTGGTCTGCTGTCACTCAGGCTGGACGAGGTGGCAGCTCAGGCGGTGGTGTGTGGGAGAGCTTTGTGACACTTCCCTCATCTCCCCCTTTGATCCCCTAATTGATTGACTACAGGAGCAGAGGATAAACAGAGCCCACAAGAGCCGATTCCACTCGCCTCTCTGGAGTGGTTTAGATAAAGTGCAGAGGCCCGGGCTCTCCGTTCCTCCTCTCCCTCTCTCTATATGGACATACGGCCATTGAAGGTGGCTCTGTGCCACGGTAGCTTAGCCGTGGGCTGTGTCCTCAGGCCCGGGGCTTGCGTACTGCCCTTGTGCATAACTGGCTGGCGGTAATGGGTTTGTTTAGATCACAGGGATGGAAATGAAACTCGTGAGCCTCGCTGTAGAGACCAGGAGGCCCTATCGCTCAGGAGGCAGCGATAGAGAAGTCACAGCCTCAGCCCGGTCATACTCACTTTCAGATTGAGCCATGGAATAGAGGCTCTGATTCAGATCTAATTTAGGACTCGGCTCCTGAACCTGGCCATGCTGTGATAAATAACCTGCTGCTGAAGAGTCGGGAAAGCCATGAAGAAGAAGAACATAAACAACAACTGAGGGCCTTCAGTGAGGAAAAACAGGCCAAGAATGTTTGCATTTAAAAGAAAATATGTTTGAAAATGTGACTTTAGAATGATTTATACCCGATATGATAATTATATTCTAATTTTACAAATCTGTCTTCAGAAAGAGAGTTCAGAGCCGTGTGCAGGTATGCTAAGAAATGATTAAGAGATGCTCTGGGGGTCTTGGTTTTATTCTTTGAGATTATGTGTCACGGGGAGTAAAAAGCTCCCAGCTGTCGCCATGAAAGCACTTACAGTATAATAATCCTCCAAATCCTGTAATTATGCCAGCATACGCCGTGTACCTGAGCCTCAGCTTTGTGCTCGTCACCTCAAGGATCCCACTGACACAGACACAGACGCACAGCTTGGTGTGCATATATTTCCTACCCAAACGTGTGTTTTGCATAGGGAGGAAATCTTATTTTCAGAACATTTTAGGTATTTTGGATTTCATGGTTACCCCTCTCAGGTAGGCCTATTATAGGTAGACAATCTGTTATGTATAAGTAAAAAGCAAACACTCAAATGAGGTATTGTTGCTACTTAAAGTTGTCTGATTTATCAAAGCCTGTGTTCCAATTTATGAAATATTTTACTTTTTTTTAAATTTGAACATTTTTAATTAAGTTCAAGAGATATAACTTGACTTATTTGTCCAGTTTTACAGATTCAAGTGTACGCAGTCACACACATATTCACACACACCAATGCACACCTCTTTTAAAGCAGTTTTTGAAAATGAAAGGAGAAGGGGAAAAAAAAAGTCCAAGTAAAGTTGTAAATCTAAGAAATCGGAGCGAGATAAAAATCACTGTGAAGCCAAGCTTGATTTACATTTAAAATCTGAGCTGTGCTCTCAAACTAATTAATATTAATAACAAAAATGGAAATGAGTGCAGTGGCGGCCCTAAGTGAAGAACAAGCTGGGTGCATTCAGTCAGGAGATTCATATATAAGCCCTTTCTCAGGAGAGGTGGGCTCCAAACAGGCGTGACGGCAGGGCATAGACCGCCATACACAGTGACAATTTTTCTAGATAATAGCCTATCACGCAGGATACAATTTAAATTAAAAAATGCAATTTTCACCTTGAAATGAACAAATGATTACAGTTTCTATACAAATTAAGGCATCCAGGCTGTGCCTCAGTACTGTGCCAAGGCCATGAAACCTGACATAATTACCATGAAATACATTTTCAAATATTTGTATTTTGTCCATCGCTTTAAAACATGCCACTCTGCCTTCTGTGGGTTTGTGATCTCACCTTCTGGGGGAAATACATAAAAAAGAGGGAAAATCATCAGAGATGAAAAGCCCTTCAACAGGAGAGATAAAAATGTGGAAAAAAACAACCTCCCATACACACAGTAAATCAGCGCAGCTCAGCACAGCGGCCCCCGGAGCTATCTCTAAAAGCCAAATTACTGCTCCTTATCTGAGGAATCATATCTACTAGTTATCTGCTCCTGAGATAGACTCCTCTCTCTCTCTTCTGCCTTGTGCTCATCGCTAGAAATGCTATTTATTTGTGATTACAGACACCCTTTGAATAAAAGATGTTTGTGTTTGAGATCCAAAGTTTCGGCACATTCTGAACTCCTCAGATTCTTCAGAGAGGAGAGTATTGAAGGCAGAACACCTTATTTGGGCAGGGCTGCTAGGGGTGGTCTGCTGCAGAGAGAGGGATGAAAGTGTAGCCGATGGGAAATATGAGACAAGACCTCAAACTTCTCTGACGCTTCATATCACATATGCTTTCGGAGGGGGATTCATACTGAGATGAGGTGTCGAATTGACTTTAAATGCAGAACCTTATGTCTGAAACACATGAAGACAGGAAGTTCTGGCATGTATTTTGCAAAAAGCTGCCAAAAGCTGCAAAGTTTGGAGGTTAAGGAGTTTCTCTACTCTGAGATATTAGCGCCCTTAACTGTAAGGAAAAATATGAAAGCAAAAACATCATGTCTCTTGCAAATAAATGGGAGGTAACTTGTGAGCTATTTATGTGTAGTTTTAAGATGAAAACAAACAGGTATGTCCAGATGTTGAACATGACCTTGAATAAATGGATAAAAATTTAAATGTAGTATCTCAATTCCTCTCTTTACTTCTCTATGTCCTCTTTGGTCTCATAAAAGTGGCAGACAGTAACCCACTGGTTTTGTAGGGCTATAAAGATGTTCTCCTCCTCAAAAAGACAACAATATTATCATTTTCTACTCTTATGTTAATTCTAAAGTATAACAGGCCAAAATAAGCAGGTGACTGGACTTTAGAGAATGGCTCTTGATCCAAAAACTTTTATTATTTCTTACCTTACAAACAGATTCCACAGTCTGGGCAAAATAACTTTTTTAGATGTTTTAAAGATGGACAACTTGTTAAGATGAGTCTTTTTTTAAGACGCCTCCTTTCTCCTTCCATTCCTTACCTTCTCTCTCTTTCCCTCCATCTGTTGAAGTCCCTCAGCCAGACAGGCGCACATCAGATTTCAATAGTTGACCTCTTAATGCTGAGGTCAGTGCTGCACCGGCAGCGATTTCACACTCAAGATGAAAGGGAAATGAACACTGAGGATGCTGGGGGTGACATGGGGCCCTGACCACGCCAGCCATTGCCACTCTAACCGCTTCACTGCACCAGGCTGGGATCTGAGAGGAGCCGAGGAGGAGGAGGAGGTGCTGAGATTAAGGTTCACCACCTGTATTACGATGGTCGGACTCACTGACCTAAGACAGACATGCACTGATTGGTTTTCAGCCGTGGTTCAGCTGGTATCGGCAGGTCTGAAGAGCTGAGCTCCCGAGTGACTGAAACTCCACCGAGGCTCTCGGTGTCTCTACAAGCTACTGAACCCTGACAGATTTTTTTTTTCCTTCTCAATGAGCCCGGGCCATCTTTAAAAGTCTCCTGATGCTTAGCGTCAAGCTCCTGGCCTGGCCTGCCCGGTTACAAGCGCTCGTTACTGGTGCATTTCTCTTTAGGCCATTATTGAATGAACACTGAGACAAGGCTAGCAGTGAATGGACAGTTTGGTTACACCGCCGTGAGGCTTGAGCTCCTCAGAGTAATGTACCGCTTAAGTACCTGTCAGCTTTATAAAGGAGGGAGTAGACTGTGTAAATGTGTGTGTAAATAGAGTGTCAGATCAGGACCCCAGGGAGCGGAGGTGGGGAGCGTGCATGTGTGAGTATATGTGTGTGTGTTTGTGTGCATGTGTGTGAATGCTCTTTTGTTCACTGATGCATATGCGAGTGCATGTGTATGTGTATGGGTGTGTGTGTGTGTGTGTTTTAGTGTGTGTGAATGTGACTGTCACAATAATGATCATTTAACCCTCC
This sequence comes from Acanthurus lineatus, assembly GCA_029814665.1. Classification (NCBI taxonomy): domain Eukaryota; kingdom Metazoa; phylum Chordata; class Actinopteri; order Acanthuriformes; family Acanthuridae; genus Acanthurus; species Acanthurus lineatus. Next base: position 11,179,680 of record JAPZDV010000012.1, on the reverse strand, counting down.
TCAGCATTCCCCTGGGCTCCATGTTCCCCTTTTCGACTTCATGGTGCTCCAGGCTCTCTCTCTCTCTCTCTCTCTCTCTCTCTCTCGCTCTCTCTCTCTTCCTCTCTCTCTCTCTCTCTCTCTCCCTCTCTCTCTCTCTGCCTCCTCTGTCTGCTCCTCACGGCTGGGCACAGTTGGGGAGCAGCTCCTTATTCATTCATGAGAGAAGCACCGGATAAATAAAAAGGTTCATTACTGTGCTAAAGTGTTACTAATGACATGTACCTGCCACTGAGCACCTCCGAAAATCTAATGTGACACACTAGAATGGAAAATCTATTCTGCCGCACCAAGGCCTCCAATGGTGCTAGCACATACTCTATGGAAATTTCTCTCCGCTTGCCCTCCAATTGTGTCTCTCTAAAACCAATATTTACAATCCCATAGCTATTATGTCCTACTACGCCCTCTGCGCCTGCTGTTGCGACCTCCATATTAGCTGAAAATTGGACTTTGCAAACTTAGCAGGGGAGAAGAGACTCTTCTCATAGATGAGAGGGGGCAGCACCAGGGGACTCAGCGTGAGGCTTGCGGTGTCTCTCAACTCTCTGCTGCCCCAACCCTAAACTGACAACACCCACCAAAACCAAACAAAAATACAGAAATACTCACCATGCTGCACTGCATCATTCAGTCTCTTCAGTGCAGTTAAATTCAAAGTGTTGAACAATTAAATGCCAATAAAACATTTACTGAAACACACCTGATGTCTGAGGTTTTTATTGTGAGGGCACTAAAAAAGGACGTGACATCTGAGTTCTCTTTTAAAGCTTAAATGAGTCACTTGATCACGTACATTCAGCCACTGGCTTATACGTTATGCAAATAAGCACTTAAGCAGTAAGAATGTTTTTGCATTTGTCTGGTTAATAGCTAAATGCAGCTTCAAAGTTTACTTCACAGGAGAGGACTTGTATGATGATTTATTAACTACAGGGGTAACTATTCATGTTTTTAATTCAATATTTGTATATGTTTTACCACTTAAATCAGTTAATTAAACTATACAGTTCTTAATATTGGTAAAATATAAAAATGCTGATGTTTTATTATTCTGTCACTACTGTAATATATTTATATTTTTTTAGTTTTGTAGCCCATGGATTTGATAGATTTGATAAATTCAGTTCAATCTCTGTTGTTTTAAAACTGAATATATGTATTTACTTTACAGGTTCCAAAAACAGCCTAGTTAGCCCAGAGAGCAAGGTCAAACTGAGAGACCCCAAGGTCTTATAATCTTAATAAATACACAGTCTGAACTCCCCCACATGCTTAGTAGAGAAGGTAAAAGGTCAGGGTCGGTAACCATGACGACACAGATATACATTTATATGTTATAACCCTTATACCTGATACCCCTTCAAATAATGCTTTAACTAAAGGATGCAAATATGGTGCATAATGGGATTTTTCCTATAAAGGTCATACAGGTTAAATGCAAGTTACTGGTAAAATGCAAGTGAACAACAACATTTCTGCAAATGATGTTACATATGCTAATGAGCATTGGACCAGAAGTCCCACGAGAGCACAAAATCTTACAAAATTTTACCTCCTGAGAATTTTAACTAAAAACCACATTAGTTTCATTTTGTGTTTCTTACAATATTTTTACACAGAAAATAAAAATGTCCTGAATTCATTATATCTCCCACTACTATTAATATTTCTTGTAACTGTGATCACTTCTCATCTAACAAATAACTGAAGTGAGTGTCAGTCAGTTGTGGGTTTCTGTTTAAGCCAGCTGTGGCTGTTTTCCTCCCTCCTGAGTTAAAATACTTGTTGCATCTTAAAGAGTTCATATCTAATTGAATCAGGGCTTCAGTCAATGTCTCAGCAGAGTCTCAGGTGACTTTTTCCTTAACATGTTCGTCCACTGATTAATTTGTACAAAGCCAAACAAAATTCTCTGCCATGTTTGTCATGTTGCTCTGCAGTCTTTCCCCAGCCATAACGAATATTTTGTGGTCAAAACCACTAAAAAAGAAGCGAAGAATTCTTTACAAACATGATGCTGTTATGTTGCAAAATGGTTATATTTCTACACCTAAAGATCAAACTCTTGCTGAATTAGTGATTAAATGAGGCCTAAGAGTTGTGCCAAGACGTTCATTGTCTAAATTTGACAAACTTCTTCCAAAGCACAATAGAGTTAAAATCACTGCACACTTGTACCTTTGCAGTAGTGCACTGTGAGAAGGTTTAAACTCAAAAATCTAAGTCCTGGTTGATTTGGCGACACCTGTGGTCAGTGCTTGTAACAGCAAATGGTTGTTGTTTTTTTATTGAATCTACAAGTTACAGAAATTTGGGGCAGCCGAACAAACTTCTATTGTTTTGAGAAGATTTTTTTTCTATCATTCTGTGAGTAACCCCGATCAGATTTTATGGCGCACACAGCATGAGTCTGCAGCCAGCAGGCCACAGGAAAACTGAGGGGAGTCTGCAACTTGTTGAAAAGGAGGAGTGCAGCTTTCTGTCTGCAGCTCTTCATCTGACAGCTTACTATGGCTGCTTCTTGTTCAGTTACTCCCTGAAATATAATGTAACAACACACATCGCTCATGGATAGTGACTTGACAGAAATTTATTTTAATGAAAATCCTCCAAATTATTATATAAATGAATTATTCAGATCAATTAACATTAATAATGCTGTTGCATTTGGTAAAGTTAGGCTTCCAGAGGAGCAGCTAAAAGTGGACAGAAATCACAGCAACAATCTAACCTAGTTTATTTTCATTTGATGTTTTTAAATCAGGATCACTAACCAAGATTAAGCATCATGCTAGTTTTGCTTTGTTAAACACAGCAAAGTTACACAACAAAAACTTTGACTTGCATTTTATGCAGCTGAGGCCAAAGAGACAAAGTGACAATTTTGGAGAAAATTTTAGTTAATACAGAAAAAGTTAATATGTTGTTTGTTGCTCTACACTGAAAAGCATGTGTCTGTGTTGTTGTTCCTACTGACAGAACCGAAAACCAAAGATTAAAAGTCTAGTGATAAAACATTGTAGGGGTTAAACACATGGTGATGTTGAGATCACAGATCTTGTGACAGCCACTGTAATTATCTCCCTACCAAGTGCCTCCGAAGGGCCCCATAAACCAATTTAACCACTCTATCAAGGCCGATCATTATGAGAGGCCTCCTCCTCTGAACATCACACCAATCTGCCAAAGCGGCTTCATTCAGGATTTGACACAGCTGTAAATATTCAAATAAGATGATTTCATTATGATGTGCCCTCCCTGCATGAAATCTGTGTATATTGGAGTCTGTATTTGTTTTCTGGGGTTTTTTTTGTTTTTTTATTTTTGGTTAATTTCCAACACAAGACAGATTTGTCATTTATGTCTTCATATTCTAAAAATCTAAAATTAGGGCTTGCTTGAGAATACATTTGTTGCACTGTGTCTCTTTGAAAAGCCAGCCCAGTTCCTTATTCAGCAACCTGTTCGGTCCCTGATTGACTTTTCCCTCAGCCCCCCTCCAGCAGATGAAGGAACAGAGCTTAAACCTGTTACTGTCAGCTTCTCACCTGGATCATAAGAACTCCTGCTCAGAGCATGCAAACCAATATCCTCCCATTCTTTGCTCAGCCGCCCAGGATTCACAGCAATAGCTGCTCACAAAGACCAGGGCAGAGCGCGGTCTGTGTTATCTTATTGAGTTACCTGTAGCTAAGCTGTGAGCGAGCACACACAATGGCAGGCAGTTAATGACAGCGCAGGGCCTAACCCCTTGTCCCCGGCCTTTCCCTGAGCCTCATTTCCGCGCGGCGGCTGCCATTTCACAGCTGTTAGCCACAGACTCTCTTTGTCATGATTAAGGACAAATTAATAGATGCCTCCTGGTAATCAGCTTTCATTAGGGCTGTCAAACCGTCAGTGGCGTTCGCTCAGTGCACTGGACACGGGATGATCACCTCCCAGTTGAGAGACACCACAGCCGGCTGTGTGCTGCTGTGGTACTGCCTCTCAGCTGCTGTATTTGTGTGCTTGGTGTGGCTAAAGTGTGGGTAACCAGTGCATTAGCACGCTCCTTCGTGGCACAAGTGCTTGTAGTTGGTGCATTAACAGTGCTCCGTGTGGAGCTGCAAGATGGAGGTCATCGTGGGAATGACATAAAGAGTAGTCTTTCTGCTGGGTGTAATTGGCCCCAGCATGCTGAAAATGGACTGTGAAATGTAAGGGGGGGTCAAATAATTGATTTTCCCCCGAATGCAGAATCCAGGGCAGGGCTGTTTAGTGAGTAATTTACAAGAGCAGTTCAGCCCAGGCTGACTGGCATATCTGTTGAAAGTTCCCAGGGGCACAGGAAGAGATAACACACACCTGAGACCCTGGAGCAGATGGACAGCAGTCACTGTGCTACTCAGAGGGCAGAGAGGATCCACATCAAACTTACTTCCACACATCTGCGTATGCAGAGGGGATGTAAGTGCACACACACACACATGCACACACACACATATACTCAGAGGATGATGGACACAGGCTATTGTATGTAGAAATAGATTCTCTCCTCTTACTCTGTCCGTCTCTCTCTTGCTCTCTCTCTTCCTTTCCCTCTCTCCATCTCTCTCTCTCTCTCTCTCTCTCTTTCTCCCCCTCTCTCTCTCTCTCTCTCCCTCTCTCTCACTGCAGCATTTCTGGAATTGATGAAATAAACTCATCAGACTTCCAGCAAGTTTGGCATTGTGTGAGAGAGCTGAAGTCATTTCAGTATGTAGATTTCAGACTTAAACCCATAACCGTGTTGCGTGGTGCATGACCACCCCCACCTGCTGGAGAGAGGAGGCTGGGGTGTGCATGATGGGATAGCGACGTCTGTAAGACAGGATATAGCCTGGCCCTCTGAATGTTTAGTGATTTTTCTCCACCACAGCCTAAAGGAATTAAGACAATAGCCTTATGTCAGATAGCATAATCTACTGACAAAATGGATTTTTTATATACAGCGCCAAAATTGGGCTCAAATACACGTGTAAGCTAATTGAGAAGAACCAGCTGCTTAGCCATCTGCATGGGTAAAATTGTTTTCATCTTCAATTTGGAGAATTTCTTGTTAAGTAAAAAAGATGAGTGACGATTGTCAAGATCCATGATCTCTATAATTTGAATTTATGGAAAACACAATGATTAGCCATTGTTGTATTGTACCAGAGAGTCATTGCTGTCAGAAATGTAGATGAGCCACGTCGAGCTCCTATATTGTGCTCATCACAACAAGACATTTGTATGCCACACAGTCAGTGCTCTTCAATTTTCTTAAGCATCTTGGTAAATTGCACCAAACAATTTTCAAGATCAATTCCAGCGTCAAAAACAATGCACACAAATCCCAATCTTCAACCCATATTGTGTTGGAGAGGGCCCCTGTGTTTGCATGAATGTAATTACAGTGGGATTTGATGTTGTGGTGTGCCCAGAATTCTCCAGCTTTAGATCAGGCACAGGGTGCTCCACCCCATTAATACTCCATATGGGGAACCCAGCTGTGATCAGAATTGGAAGAGCGGGAGGGGAAATCGATTTCATTTGCAGGATTATTGATGTAACCGAGATGCCGTTTGTATGAAACATAAAGTCTCATTTCAGAGGTTATGGATAAAACTGGATTGAGGGGCTGGCTGTTTGTTTTATTCAATGAAACATTACAGAAACAGAGAAGTCAATACACACACTGCTGTACAGACCTCGACCGCATTGCACCACATTAAAGCTTTGGAATGAGTTTTTCATATCTACCTGCCTATACAGACACAAACTACTGCACACAACATACAGAGCATGTGAAAAAACATGGAGAAATCTATACATTAGGGGTGGAGAAGCAAATATGTGAAAGGATTGTGGTTTAATAGATGCTGAAAAAAGGAATGTGAAGAAATTAGCAAAATAAAAGTGATTTATTGCATAGCAGGAGGTAAAATGAAATGGGGGGGGGGGTTTCAAAGCAACATATAATGCTGGCAGAGAGAACAGACCTGGCATTCGGCCTCTTTCACCATTTGCCAAACTTTCCCGTCCACCTGTTCTCTACATTTTTTAAGGAGGCTTTATAAGTCAGGCTGATGTGCTGGCGAGGTGATTGGCCCTACATGAAAAACACTATCAGACTTTCCCAGGGTTCGGATGGCCTAACAGCTGGATCTTTCAAGTGAATCAATCCCTCTTTCCTACTATTCCTCCCTCTTTTTCTTCCTCCTCTGTGCCCAGTGCAAGACCATTGCAGTTCCCACACATATAACAGGAGCGTTTGGAGCCAGATTTTTTTTAAAGCTTTTACTGGGTTGACAGATTTAACTGATGACAACAGGGATGTTTAAGTTAAAGTCTTCTTTAAATTGTTTTCTCATACCTTTAACTATATTTCATAGACATAAAATATGAATAAAACTGCTGTAGCTGACACATGTGCACTGTGTGTGTGAGATATTGTAAAGTTCACATACAGTTTTTACATCAAAGAGATTTTTAACCACTGCTGCTGGTCATCAAATTAGAGGATAAAGGCTTTCGCGGACGGTCTTCTTCCCCGACTTACTGTCCTTGCTCGCAGCAGATGTTCAGGGTGTTCTGGTGTCAGTGATGGGCAGTGTAAAAGCAGGCTTTACACATGTCACCGTATCGTTACAACCAGAGGAGGAAGTTATGTCATCTGGTCCAGCTGGCTCTAATATGTGCTGCAGCGTTGGAGAGCAGGGGTGGAGCCTAAACTCAAACTTGGCAGACTTGCACACTTGTATTTTTAAGGTCTGTGTTTGGAGCACAGACACACAAAAAGATGTGCAGATTTTTTACAAGTTCCCATAAGTATTTCATTAATTTACATGCATGTGTAAGGACGCACATGGTCTTCCTGTCAATCCAAGCAGCTTTGTTTTCAGTAGCACTAATTATGCACCTAACAGCTGAGATATGAGCTTGTTGCAGATGATAAAGGAAATTGCTGAATTCCATCATAGAGCATTCGTATTTTGACAGGGAGAAAGCTGAGCCAAGTGAAAAAGGAGAACACGCCATTTTTTGAGCAGCGTGTCTGCGAGGGGCCGGTGTTTTGATATGAGCCTGTGTGGAGTGAGAAGGGAAAGTGGGCCCCTGTCTGGGAGAAAAGAGCCGAAGCTCTGTTATGGAGCTTAGGTCTCCATCTATCCTAATAAAAAACACTTAAGCCAAACAGCCCCTTCTTGCTCTCTCTGTGTCTGATCCTGGGAGCTACCTGCAGGCCCTCCACAGAGCGCGTTTAATAATGGCCTCCACCCCGAGCGATGGGCAGTCCGTATGACTCTTGGCTCGAGGCAGCAGCACAGCATTCTGGGGAGGCTGAGGCTTGTCGTAAAGGCATGAAGGGTGTGGTTAGATTCCCCTGCAGTGTCAGTTTCACAAATCCAAAAAAACTCAGTCGTGTTTTTTCGATAATGATATTTTTGGCATTTTTCCAATCTACTGAATTCAACCACAGCCAAACTGACACGTTTATGTTTATTTTTCCCCTCTTCACTCTTTTTCACCCGGGCTTTTCAAGACGCCATTCTTTGATGGTGTTTATGGAAGCAGTTTGAAGTGGTTTTCCTCTGCCACCGTAATCCCTGTTTTCTGTTCCACACAGACCCCGGTGTGAATGAGCGGGAACATAATGAAAGACTTGTGCTTTCGACGGTGTTAAACCAGAATAAAAAGTGGCATTTTTTATTTGTTTTGCCTCGTGTTTGATTCTTGGTAATGCAGACAATCAACAGGGTAGAGGAGTTAAGTGCATTATAAATTACTGAGAGGGAGCCACCTCGCTCTTGGAGCTCATCCTGATGCTGCTGCTGCCACTTTGGGTTATGTGAGGAGTAAAGTACTTTAGCAGAGACCGTGGAGCTGCTCCACAGCACTCCTTTGCATATCAAATAAACAGCAGGGCATGATGGCGTTGCCAACCCAGACAGCTATGTTATACGTACACAGTGATGCACATGTCTATAAAGGTGCCATTGAAGTCTATTGAATATTTCCTATGATACAGATCACAGTGACATAGTGTCTGAGGTTGAAGTGGTTTGTATGTGGTGTGTATAAAGTCCTGGGGAGATGTTTCAAATGGTGAGCTTTACCTTCAGGATGTGACACTTTGGATTTGAAGCATCACAGGTGAATATGGTAATTAAAATTAACCCACTCACGGAGAATATAATTAGGAATTTTACACAAGAGGGATTTCACATTAAGATGAACACTGCGCCTGATCATTTGCACTGGTTTCATGTTTTTTGAAATTGCATTGTGTTGATAAATAGGTGTATTTGAATAGTGCATGTACAGTAAAAAAAAGAGAAAAATGTAGGGATTTTTGTGCTGAAAGCCCATGTTTATAGTCCCCTATTCTGTGTGCTCAATCCGTAAGGTGAAGATCCATGACTCTTATTTTCATAACAAAGCGTTCCAGGGTCCAGCAAACAAACTGTTGTATGGATGTACTATTGATTTCACATTCACACGTCCAGACTTAAAGGGACTATGGGATTGCCCATGAATCCCAAATCTGTGTGCTACTCACAGTCTGTCAAGTTGACATCCACTCTCTTCTGTAAACTGGCAAGATTATTCACTCAACAGGATCTCTCTCCCTTTCATCCTGCGAACTACAGGCCAATCCGGCCGCTGACAGCCAAGTGATAGCATACAGATGGAAATGAAGGCGAGCGGGGGAATGGTGCTGTTTGTCAAACACTGGAGAAAGCTTGTGGGTTCAGGGAGTAGACTGCTGTGCCAAACTGGGTCCTCTGACTCTGACTTCACTTACTGTGAGGTTTCAGCACCCGCAATCTTATACTTAACACAGTTATCATACATGTTATTTCCAGCTGAGCTCATGGGCTGATTACCACAAGATATATATGTTTTAGAGCTTTTTTAAAGTGACAGAAGAAATATCTGTTTTTACCACAAGCTTGTTCTAAGACTGCACGACACCCCGGCACCTCCATTTGCTTCTCTTAAAAGCATACATATGTGAAACACTTTAGGATAAGCAATGATAAAGCAAAATGTCACACAGTGCCAGTGGTTTTTGGCCTAAAGTGTCTGCTGATGTATGCACAAGAATTTCTTCCCCCCCACCTTACATGCTCTCTTTTTCACTCTTGTTATGATCAATGTATTCTAAGCCGAAGAAGAACGCAAGTACAGGAGGATCTCGCAGTCTGGTGAGGAGATGTCCTTCATGTCAGTTTTTTTGTGGAAGTAAATTACGCACAGCTACTCCATTGATAACAATCATACAACAACTAAACTGGTCTCAAAAACTGATAAGAGCAATATGTGCTGTGAAATGTATTTCCTTCTCCTTGGGCAGCAGATAATATGCATTCATCCCTGTAGTCCACCAAGCAATACAAAGAACATATTCTGTCCGTTCAATCATAATGTTGGCTCTTGCTTGGAGATGGTCATTGTCCTCTCTGGATCACAATTCACAGTCACTGGAATGAAACCAATTTGAGTTCCTTTCAAGATAATGCAAATAAATATCAGCCCTGATTTACCCGTTTTTTTTATTACTTTCCTCTCTTCACTCCCTTATCAGCACACAGAGCATTTCTCTCTTTCTTAAGGGTCGAATGAAAGGTCTCTCTTTTCTTGAGAATCAAGGCAGAGGAGAAGCCTGGTCCAGGACTGATTCATGTCGCACACACTGGTGGGATGTTATGCATGGATAATTGATTGTCGAAGCAGCATGGCCACTGTTGGATCTTGATGGTGCTGCCGAAATGTCACCTTACTGATGTTACAGCGGCGCCGATATTAAAAAGGCTGGTCTCAAAGGCTTCCATCTGAGCACACTCCTCTCCCACTGTGTCTGGGAGAGACAGCACTGTTTGTCAGGCTTCTATTTCAGAGAGACAGATCGTGCATTCGCAACCTTATCTGCACAGGACAGTGCACCCACTTCCAGAAGTGCATTGAACATTTCCAATCATAGGGATATATCACAATCTGCTTTTAAAGTGTAAATCAAAAGTGTGGGAATGGTGAGGGGGAAAAAACAGACATAATTGAGATGGCATAGGATTTATTTATAGGTAGTTTGTCTCCTCCAAAACCCTGAAAAATTACACTCCAAGCTGCAAAATACCCCCTTCGATAACAATAAAGAAGCCATCATTTTTTTTGGGAATGTTTTTTTTTTTTTTTTTTTAATACCAATTTGAAGAAGTTTTAAAGGAAAATTGTTTGGAAACGTCTCAGACATTGAGTCAGATAATGCAGTATACATTTATATAAAAAGTAGGAGATTAAGTGAGTAGAATCCGGTTAATTTCAGAGTTAGGATAGTGTACAGAAAGCAGAGCAGGGACTGGTAAACTGTGCTAATCTATAAAGGCTTATGCAGGTAAAAATAGACTACACCTGCACGCCTTTTTACCTCCATAATACTTTGCAGAGGGAGACTATTGAGCATCCATTTCCATTACCAAGCAATGGAAAAAGGATATTTTACCACCAGTTTTCGGTGTTGCTTCGGTACATTGTTCAAAGAATGAAGCATACTGCCGCCGTCCATAAAAACCTGAGTAGAATCAAAATGTTTTGCTAAATTTGTTGCACCATGAATTATGCTGAGCTGTAAATATCTGAAGTAATACCACATAAGAAGAAAACTGGTATAATCGAGGTATGATAAACTAGTGTCCATCAGCCAGTAGAAAGTATTAAAATGTATTTTGTGAAAAATTTCCTTTAAAAAAAAAAAGAAAAATCAACTCTTCTGTCCTTTTGTTTTTTTCATAAATTCTGGATTGTTTAAATTTTAGAAATAATATTTTAATATTTTGAATATGCATTGGATTCTCATTGTGTATCTGTTTTGTAAGGGTTTGCCCTTCCCTTGTTGCCTCTCAGACATACTGAAACCATTCAGAACTCAAGGCTTCCCCCATAATCAAGTGTGAATGAACATGTAAACTTAGCCAAGTATTAACAGAACTTGGCCTTTCTTCTGCACACAGCAGTTCATGCTGCTGTGTGAATACTGGTTGGCGTGACAGAGGTAAAAGGCAAACAGCTTGAGGAGTGAAGAGGACCCAAAACAGACAGGCGGGAACAGACCATACTGTTTGGCAGAGGGCTGTGGCTGAAAAGGGAGAAAGGAGCATTAATAGCCACCATATGTCTGCATATTCTGGGGTCTCCGGCGTAAATTTCATTACCCAACGCACAAAATGGACCGTCTAAAAGACGTGTGTAACGTGGCCTGAGACAGCTACCGTGTGAAAAGCGGGCCGTTATTTGTGAGAGCCATGGCCTGATCTGTCACGCTGGGGTTTTTAAGGAAAAACGAGGGTAGCAGCTGTTTGGTTCACCTGTCCTGTCCTGTACACGGCTCTCCATCAAACCAGAGGCTACTGTCCTCACAGGCCGGCACCCACAGACATGTTCTTCCACAGTAATCTCAGATGTAACACTCCTATCTAATGTGACAACATTTACAAGACCACAGCCTCTGTTTATCAAGCTTGTACAATTATATGGTGTTCCATTTGTATAAGCACACTGGTTATAGTGGGAGAGATATCCATAAACATACTAAGGCCATTATCCTGCATATACTCTGTATCAAAACATGTTTTTCCGCTGGACAATGAGTGGGATAAATCAACATACAAAGACACTGTTCTACTCTTGTATCGGACCACCAGGCTGCTGTGTGGGCTAAACTACACGATCGTGGGTTTACTGGTGGTGAATTTCAAGCTCCTACTAGTCAGAGAGTTGTAACTTTTTGTCTGAGCTTGCTATGGGAAAGTCTTTAACGGAAAAATATGCACAGCGCACAGAGTGTGTGATTGAATTAAATTTAACTGTTTGCACATATGTTCCCTTGTTTAAGGGGGAAAGTTACTACAGCACTGCTTAAGCCATGGATTATCTGTCTGCGTCCTCTGCCTCTTTAGCATCAACATGAATTCACCCACTCAGAGTCTATCACACATCCACAGAGCTCCCTGAGAGAGAGCGGACCTTAGGGAAGCCCAAGCAGGGGGGGACCTCGACAGAGACGAGAGGAGCTGAGCTGGGCTGTGGTTGAGCCCATGGGCATGGCCCTCTCACTCTCTGGCAACCACTTTGTTAGGCACACAACACTAATCCTCCTTGTGTCTTTATTGCCCTCTGTGTAGAGGAGCAGGCCGGGGCTGGGGCTGGGGATGGGGATGGGGATGGGGATGGGGGGGGCACCGCTGCAGGGCCAGTATCATCAGCATTCCTGTTTGAAGATAGGCCACGCTGTTCAGCATTAAGGCACCTAATAGGGGCAAGCTGAGAGCAAAACAGGCTGATAGTCACTGAGAGAGAGAGAGGAGGAATAAAGAAAAAGGAGAGTCACTTTTGCCCCCCCTCCAAAAAAAATAGCATGGGTGGGGGCATAATTTGAGGATAGGCAGATTATTGCCACCAGAAAAATGACCGTGAGGCAATTCTGGTTCATGTTGTTACACATACTCAATAATCTAAACAACACATTAGCATGCTGCCTTAATTAGTAAGTCTGCATCTGTAGTCAAAAACAATTTGTCATGCACTGAATTTGAAGGAATCTCATTTTGTATAATTCTAAAGCATTTAACACAAATTGTTCAATGAATGTTGAGAAACACGCAAAAAATATCTTTGTCCAGTGTATCTGTTTAGTTAGCAATATAAACTAAAGATAAAAAAATCTTGTGACAATTAAACAAAGAGGACTGCCTTTGTTTCAGCTTTATATTGGCAACTTTTGTTTTGTATTATTTCCTTTTTAATATTTTACATAAATTATTGTTGAAAATATTCTCACACAGTTGGACTCACTTTTGAACTACACTGCTCAAACTATGCTGCTCGAACTCACTCGACTGGCGCCATCTTGTGTCTGTGCTGTGCTGCTGATTGCCGACACAGGTGCATAAAATCCAATGTCACCTTTTCCCAAAGATCTCCTCACTATCCCCCAGCTGTCACCTGAGCGCTTGGCAGCATAGGGTAATAGCATCAAGATGCAATCAAGATTATATGCTTGTCACTCATTCCATGCACTCACTGGCTTACAATGTGTGAAACAGACAAGATAAAGCCTGTGTACAGATGGGAAGATAAAATGCTTCTAAATATTCATCAGTTTTCTGACTGCAGCAATGCAAGCCATGAATGGTGCCATTAGATCACTGGGAAGAGTAACCGGTTAGCAAAGGTTGGGAGCAAAATGAGTTGAAATGTGGATGTGCATAGAATAAATAAAGAAAAAAAAAAATCTGAAAATTTTAATCTCTCCCCGTAGAAGCAAATATCCTGTAACCACATTGAATTTTGTGGCACTCTTCCTTACTGTGGATCTGAAACAGGGTTTGTAGCTGTATATCTCAACTGAACAGAGCCTCTGCTTGTAAGCTACATCCATATTAGCAGTCTATTTCCATGTTTACACCGCTCCATGTTCTTTGCAATAGTAACAGGATTACTTTGTGACAAATGGTAATTTGTGGAATTCCCTCATTTCGGTTTAAGGATTTTCTTTTTTCCTCTATCCCTGTTTTGTATATTTTAAAAAAAGTTTCTGTATTCTTGTCTCTCTGGAGGTTCGATTCCAGAAGCCCTTCAGGTTTTGTAGCAGACCTCTGTGAAGGGCCAGATAAAGCAGAGCAAGGCCTGGTGATGCAGGCATGAGGGAGCACAGGGGAAATAATATGTGAAGGAGTTCACTGACTCCACAGTCCAATCTTACTTATCCCACAGAGGAACATTAAGACCACTGTACTGCATGTGTATATTCTGAATGATCATTTTCACACTTGTGGACCACACTGGTGTTTTGTGCAAACCATGCAAACTTTCACAATCAAAAATTTTCCAAAGTCAGCTGCTGTTTTTAACAAGTGTGGTTTATTATGCTATGGCCCTATATGGTTTAACACTTCTACTCTATTGGTATCTCTCACTATGCCCTTATATGGTTTGAAACATCTTTTTTGTGTGCAAAAATAAGATGCAACATAATATGGCCTTGAAGTTGAAGCCTCACAGCTTCATCCTGTTTTGTAGACATGTCCTGTTTTTGTGGAATAGACAACTTTCCCATGTAGTGCCTGACAATTGAAGGGTTCTGTCCATGTAGAGTTGCATCCCTGGTGTAGTGGCGATGTCTCCACCAGGACTATAAAAGGAAAATATTTGAGTTGTATGTCAGAGATGGCTTTGAATGCTCTCTCAGGTTGTCTGGAACACCTGATTGATACTGTACTTCTTTGTAATAAACTTCATTATACCCAATTAAGTCAGTGTCAGCGGAGATTCCTTCATCAACACCTTCACAGCACTACAACAGAAGATACCACACAAGCTTGGTATTATTTTATATTTTCTTATTCTTAATTAATCAGACATTGAAATAAAATGCAATTTTTTAGTCTTAGTTCTTTCTGACTTGCTCAGAACTCCGTTGCTTTCAGCCTAAAGCACATTGTTTGCTACTTAAGGCTTTTTTTTTTAATGTAGTAGTGTTCTATCGCTTTACCAAAACCAATCATTCTTTTCAATTAAACTATATATAATAAACAATGCATTTTTGGGGACTGTTTCCAGCAGTGGATTAGTATTTGTGGGAGCATGATTGTGCATGTGGGATTGTAAAAAGTACAATGCCCTGTTTATCATAAAAGAAGAACATATCATCCAGTGTAACAGGGTGACTCACATACAATATGTGTTTTTAATAGAATTTGGACAATAATGGAGGTCAATTGAACAAAGGAATATGCAGTATCAGGATTTAACTGTACAGTCATTTATGATGGCTTTGGTCTTTTATAGGATTTATCAACAATAACAATAACATTTTTTTCAGGCATTGTGTTTTTGTTTTTTTGTTTTTTTTTTTAATATTGTACATTTACTTATAAAGAGATGCCTTGTGCTTGAGGTCAGAAGTTGAAGCCCCATGCAAACTGTTTCAGAAAACAAATTTATTTGTTGGTTGGCAGTCAGAACCTTTGTTTTCAGCCTCTCAGATAACGCTTATCATTCTCAGGACTGTCACTTTGAAACATTTCCTCAGTGTGATCCTGCACTTTATGATTACATACCAAAAGGAATTAGTGAATGTACATTAGTGAATTAATGTATGAAAATTAGCTTGAGTGCCACCATGGGTCTGGTTCAGTTGATCCCCAGCTGCATCTGTTGGTAATCACCGCTGCCTCTTGGATTCACACACAGGCACGCAAAGAACAACCTGCTGCCAGCACCCCCTACGCTTTTGTTTAATCTGCCGTTTCACTGGGCTCTAGTTTGTGAAAGTGCATCTCAGCAGCCGAATACACAGAGGCACATTAACAAGGACGGGTGCCTGCACACTAAAGCCCTAGACATTAAGTCCAGGATTTACACTGGAATGAGATTCCCTACATGTCTTCAGAGTTTAGAAAAAAGCAGTTCTTAGATAGATCTTGGGGAACTTTGTGACCTGCTGCCTTGTGTTGTTTTTAAGACTGCATTTACTGCAATACTGGATTAGCTCTTTGAACTGAACCTTACAACTAATGATAAGCTTGTGTTCACCTAAAAGGTTACATGGATTTCTTTGGAAATAGCTTTTTTTGTGTGTTGTCTTCATAGTCAAGAAAGTGGTGAACATTACAGTTTAGCACCAACATATTTCTCAATCTTCCCTCGACATCCTATTAAGAATCTTTGGTAAATGTCTCCATCTACTGGAGAAAGACATGCACTGTCAGTTATTAGAGATCATTACAAGCAACTCACTTAAATGCTTGTTTATAACTAAACCATCTTTGATTGGGAAAATGTTTGTCTCCAGTGGCATTTCTAAGTGATGCCTTTTTTTAAATATAACAATATCCTGTCATTTATATCTGATCCTAATGCTACAAAAAGCTGTTTCGTTTTTAGACTACAAACTGTCTAATAGCACTTTGCACATATAGGAACTGATTATTGTTTGTTCAGTGTTCATTTTAATGTTGGTGTCCTGTGCTTAAGGCTTATTAGAATGAATACTGAAATTGGTAAGGCATGATTCTTATCAACAACATGAGTTAAAATAAACAATCCTCCCTAGACAACATTTTAAATTAGATGTCGTTGTTCATCAGTATGAGACCAGAATTAATTAAAAAAAAATTTTTTTTTTAACCAGGACATTTTTTGGACATCTTCACATTGATCATAAAACATTTTGTTACAATGTTACAATACAGTATTTGAATTAAAAGGTATTTATTTGTACATCTTTAAACAGATCACAATACATATCCTGAGCTCCTGTGCAGTTGGAAAAACAAACAAACAAACAAACACAAAACTAGTAATACCGTAGTTCCAATAGTCCAAATCTGAAAATATAAGTTAAATGGCTAAGCCTCTAGTGTTTCTAGCCTCTAGTTTTTTCCTGCCTGGGACAGAGAAATATTGCATCAACTTGGCATTGTCACTAAGTGTATGAGCATGTAATTTGTAGGACTGTATAATTTACAGTTTATTTTGCTTTGGTTTAAGTCTTGACTTTAATTATTTAGATGGACTAAGGGATCATAGCCCACTTTACAGCTTTTCTGCAGTACTTTGTTCTATGGCACTACATTAATGGGATTCTAGTGTTTGTCTGCAGTTTTGAATAATCTGTAAAGTTGAACCTGTGAGTTATAAATTAGACTCATATAATTTATCATCTTAGTGCTATAGCCCTTTTTTTCTCAACTTCATCAGTTAAGCTCTTCAATGCAAATTTTCTGTTCGACCCCTTGCCCAATTTGTCGACCTGCTGGTGAAAAAAATTAAAACCCTATATTTATTATCAGATTTATCATTCTTCAAATGTTGTAAATGTTATTTCATATCAGTACACACAAACTTTGGAGGGAAAACAAACTAATAAACACTGTTAAGGTTGCAAGAAACAATAAAATGTGAATAAATGTTTTATAGAATTTTTTGGTTGTGTGTAACGTATGGCTTACAGGCACAAAATGAGTTGAATGTTGTCACGTTTGTTGCATTGAGAATGGTGGACTGACACACATTTATGCATTATTTTTTCTAGATATGGTGGCTCTGGCAGTTAATCCCACCATGAACTCTGATCACTTCTATCACATATGTGGTTTCTCCTAAAAACCTTCACATCCTAGTTCATCATCATCATCATCATTGTTGATTAAACCAGTTGCATATTTTGATTTTTTGATTTTGCTCATCTTATTACTTTCACTAATAAAATGAATCAAAATCAAATCTAAACCTGCTACAAAGGCGAAGATGTAAACAAAAGCAGTGGAAGTGGGGTAGGATTTTATGATGACCAAATATATCTGTTTTTCCTAGAGAAGAGACCAATTTTGATTGTAGGAGATGGATCTTTGTGTAGTTATGGCTCATGGTCCTCTTACTAACCTTTCTAGAGTTTCTTAAGAGCAAACTCATGTAGGTACAGTTGAGAGCTCCAGTACAAAAGTATGTGTGTTGATATCTAGTTAGTATTGTTCTGGCAAAATAACTCAAAATGCTATTATGTCTCCCAGACAACAAGCATTAAAGTAACAGAAGTTTCTCTCTATTACATCAAAAAGTCTCTAATGTCTTGTCATGATGCTCTGCTGGAGGCAAGAGATCTCAGCTGGAAATTATCCAGCTCACCCACAGTTTAATAGCAGCTGTAAATATGTTTCTCAGAAGAGAGAGCAAGGTCAGTCCACTATCACACTTTACTCTCCTCATTTCTGTTTTCCGAAAAAAAAAATCCAGCATGTACTTCCATCTATTCAAGTCTGGGATCATTGATTCAAAACATCTGCTGGATTTGGTATCTTCTCATTAAAGTCTATTAACATTGGAGAGCGGGATGTCTTACCCTGAATATATTAGTCAAGTATTTCATTCATATGCCATTTTATTTATGTACATACAGCATTGTGTTAATAATCGATCATACAATTATATTTCTAAAAAGTTTTTCTTGTGTGGTAATATGTCAAGTTTGTGTTAAAAAAAAATGAACATAATCTGAGACCATCATCATCCTATTGCCATTTAAATATAAAATTTACACCATATGTAGTGTAACAGTATATGAAAATGTAATCATAACGAGATTACGATAAGGGTTAGGGTTGACTGACAATCAGGATCGGGAAAATAGGCTAAACTAAATTAAAACAGAATCAAAACTTTACCAATGTTAACGTTAATACACCAATGCATATGTGAATGTATTATTGCTCAAGATAAAAAAAGATAAAGTACATCAATGATGCATTACAGTTAGCCTACACATCCGCGACTCGCCGTGTAGCACATGAACGTGCAGGGACGTGTGGTTCTTATGCGCGTTCACAAGGCCGAGAAAAATACCTCCGGTCTCTGATACTAGGGCAGAATTGAAGAACAAAACAGCATTATTTAAAAAGGACTGTTTAAATGTTCGTATTCATAAATTAATGTGCCTACAGAAAATGTATCTGCTGAATTACAGACGTCTAATCTCCCATGTTAGTGAATGGGAAAAACTCTTTTTGGACCAACGGCACCACGTGACCGACGCCATACTTGCAATATGACTGTATGGCCAGCATGTCTATCTCGCTTCGAAGTACGGCTCACTTGCTGAGGGTTTGCACTTTGCACACAGCAGTAGCATAAGCAGGCTAACCATGGCAGGCAAGAGAGCGTTAGTTATCCTGTCTAAAGGTGCAGAGGAGATGGAAACTGTTATTCCAGTGGACGTCATGCGTAGAGCTGGGGTTTGTGACGTTTGTCTCATCTGCAGGTTTTTTGACTGCTGTTAGCAGTAAGTTAGCTGGTGACGCCACAGATAAACCTAATATAGCCAGCTAGCCTGAAGTTACTTTATCATGAGCCACACCGTCAGTCAGTCCATTGCACTATAATGATTTTACTGTAAATTAATGGTGGAAATCACGGCGTTAAGCGAATAGCGAGGTAGCATTAACGTTAAAACAAATTAGCTTGCTAACTTTGCCGAACTAACAGGTGCGATAGCATTAACGTCACAAACGTTATTTAACCCTCCACAGTTTTAATTTTTTGCTCTTATACTGAACGATTGATTATTAGTTCACTGTTGACACACTCACAACCTTTGAAGTAAGTGCAAATAGAGGCCAAGTTAAATGTCAAAGTCCTTCGTCACTGCACTACTTTGCCAAATGATAGCTTTCAAAATAAAAGCCTCAGTCAGCGATGTACAGACAGGATGCAATGGCGTACTATCATGCTAATGCTGTGCTTTGTATTTCCTCCCCAAACTTGTAGATATCAGTGACAGTTGCAGGACTGACGGGCAAAGAGCCCGTCCAGTGCAGCAGAAACGTCGTAATTTGCCCTGATGCTAGCCTGGAGGATGCTAGCAAACAGGTTGGCCACAGCATCTATCTTCTAACCCTGTCAGCAGTTTAAAACCTGAGCCTGAAGTCTGTAAAAAAAAAAAAACATTTTTCATGTATTTTTTAATGAAACCAATTTCTGTACTATTAAATCAAGGTATTTCAAACCTTACAGACTCCCTTTATGTGCATGGTTTGTGTTATAGG